>OY804593.1:71119986-71484986 GCA_963680895.1 Fragum sueziense
CTTTAAAACCGTTTGTCAGATTTTGAAATAATTTCTCAGGGATTTTCCTTGGGTGACTTTAATTAGATTTGTCAAGAAACATGGTTCTGGTGAAGGGGGCTATATAGAAATGAAGAAATTCTTGAAAATTCTTCTTCTCTGAAACCCCTAGTCAGATTTTGAAATAATTTGACAGAGGTATTCCTTGGGTGATCCTTGCTCTTGTGAATGCTTTCAAAAATTAAAGGGTTAACCCTGACATAGCTAGGCGATAGATCTAATAAAGTGTACGCAAAGCGAAGTCATGTTATCAACAGAGGCTGGAAGCACTAATGGGGTCCATGGGCGGATCTAGAGGGGGTCGGGGGGTCCGTACCCCCCTAGCTGGCATTGGCCGAAAATTGAATTGTGACTATATAGATTTAGTGCAATGTTACATATTTACTACATTTAAGCCATAATTTGGGCTTGGACCCCCCCTGGAAAAAATTTTGGGCCTGGACACTCCCCCTGGAAAAAATCCTGGATCCGCCCTTGGGGTCGGTATGGGATGTTGCCCAAAAGTATACTTCAGTGGTTTCAGTCTGACTGTTAGAAATTGAATGTTTTTTTTTTTGTCAGCTCAACTTCAACATGTTTAGCCGTTCAATCAAAGTCAAACTCTTTGCAATATATATATCTCAAGGGCAGATCTAGAGGGGGTTGAGGGGTCCGGACCCCCTGGCATTCGCCGAAAATTAAATTTTGACTATATAAAATTACTGTACGTTGTAACGTTACTTAATTAACACATTTTAAGCCATCATTTTGGAATGGAACCCCCCCCCCCCCCCATGAAAAAAATCCTGGATCCTCCCTTGTCTCTCAAGTGACTACATTTGCACCTGACCATATATCATTTGAATGTGTCATTTTTATCGAGCCGGGACTTTATGTCTGGGGAGCTAATGTCACAGCCCTAATGTTGTGTTGTGTCATGGTCACATCTTCAAAACATTAAGCTGGTCTATATATCTCAGGCTCTATTAGAGATACAGCATTGATACTTCACACATGGATGCTTCCTGCCAAGACCTTACTTTTTGGACCATGACCTTTGACCTAGTGACCTTGACGTTTGACCTACTTTTATAAAACTTTAACCTGGCCTATATATCATGCAATATAATTGATAGAGCCTTGATATTTATGCCCCCTTTCGAAGAAAATGAGGGTATATTGTTTTGCAAGTGTCGGTCGGCCGGTCGGTCGGTTGGTCCATAGACCAATCCTTGTCTATAACTCGAAAAGTATTAAAGTTACAATCATGAAACTTTACAGGTGGATAGATCTCATTATGGAGAGGTGCAGTGCACAAGAACTCTTACTCTGCTGATCAAATTCTTGCAGTTATTGCCCTTGTTGCTTTTCACACTTAATTCTTAACCTGGCCTATATCTCATGTCCTATTACACCTACAGCCTTGATATTTCACACATGGACACCTTCAACCAAGACTTTTCACATTTGACCATGACCTTAGACCTTGATCTTGTAGTTTGTCCTACTTTTGAAAAACTTTAAGCTGGCCGATATGTCAGATCCTTTTACACATACAGCCGTGATATTTCACACATGTACACCTCCTACCAAGACCTATCATATTTGACCATGACCTAGGACCTTGTGACCTTGACCTTGGACTTTGACTTACATCAAATGTAGGCCCTTGAGGGGGCATATATATATGTTTTACATCAAATGTAGGCCCTTGAGGGGGCATATATATATGTTTTACAAACATCTTTTGTTCAAACAGGATTGATACCTTCTGCCAAGACCTTTCGTTTGGGACCATGGCCTTTGACCTTGTGACCTTTACCTTGGAGTTCGGCCTACTTTACAAAAATTAAACTGTTTTTGTGACAAAATCTCATATAGGCGAGCTATGTTGTCGGACGACAACTCTTGTTTTGGAAAATATCTGCTTGTGAATAAATGAATTTGTATTACCAATTTTCATGCTCCTCAAAAACATTTTTGGGGGCATGAATTAATTGTAGTCATGGCATTGATATGATATTTTTATTGGCTATTTACAGGTAGTCATAAGCAATTATTTTTGTTGACCTTAGTCCTAGGTCAATCCCCATTGAAGAAAGTTGCCCCCCCCCCCCTTTCCCTCAAATAAATCATTGGATCTGCCCCTGCATTACAAAGGACAAATGTCGCATTTGAAAAAAAAAACAGGGGGATTTCTTTTTACAAAGATATTGTTTGTTTGTTTATTTGTTTTTTAACCCTTTCCCAAACAAAACCTGGTTTTGACGTCCCTAATGGAATAGGCTTGGGAAAACATTGAGACAAACGAAGAAAATGCTGATAACCAGCATTTTCTCCTTTCCCTCAATATTTTCTGTGCTATATTGTACACAAATCCTATCCTCATTACTATCCATTTTTTATCTACCTCCAAATTGAAACACCCTAAAACTTTGTCATTTGGGGAAAGGGTTAATGATAATTTTACTTTCTATTTTCTCCCTCAGGTTTATCCAAGCTATGTACCTGAAGCTTTTGATTGATGGTTGATCTCAATTTCATGAAGGCCAGGGAAGCTGTTGTCTTGTCTTAGCTGTTGATCAGCCCCATTATCAGTGAGTAAAACGTTTCTATTTTTAATTAGTCCATTTACTTAAACAGTGTTTTTAAGTAATCCTTTCCTAAATGGCCAAATTTAAGTCTGTTCCTAACTAAAGAGTGATTCAGACAGCAAAATTGATGTTGATGGTTTATGCACAATATACCATAGAAAATATTGATGCAAAAGGAGGGGAAATGCTGGTCAAAACATCTTATTCTTTTGCTTAAATGTTAAGGCAAAGGAAGTAAATGCTGATTACAGGTAAACCAGATAACAGAAATAAAAACTCTGTAAGGGAAAAGGAGAAAATACTAGCTTACAGAAATTTATTCTTTTTCACAAAGAGACTTTAAAATAACATCATTTAATTAATGTAGATTGTCAAAACATGGGATTGTTTCAAGAATTGTAAAGTGTAGTTTGATCTGGATCAATAGTAGTATCAAATACTGTAACGCTAAGGTTTCTTTGTTAGAATCTTCCATAGCATTTGTTTACATCACCCTCTGGCTTTGATCTATTCAGTTAATTCGAAAAAAATTCATTTTTAGCGAGCCAGAACTCAATGTGAAGTGTGCTTAAGTCACGGCCCAAGTGTTGCCGTCTGGTTTGTTACAAAAAAATTAACACCTGGTATATTCCCGTCCTGTCCCCTCTCCCCTTCTTTCAACTTGGACCTGGTGATGGATTTAGTGCTTTTATGATCCTCTCCTGTCTCAATATTTTCCATAAATGCTGTGTATTACACAATATTTTCTGTTCAACATCCATTTTGTCAACCGCAACAGCTTTTAACCCTTTCCCAAATGACTAACTTTAGGGCAATCCACTTCAAAAACTGCCACAAATGACAAAATGGATTTTAAAGATAGGATTTGTGTAAAATATATCACAGAAAATATTGAGGCAAAAGGAGAAAATGCTGATTGTCAGCATTTTCTTCTTTTGTCTAAATGTTTTCAAAACGCCTATTGTATTAGGGACGTCAAAACCAGGTCTTGTTTGGGAAAGGGTTAAATTGGGAAAATTGTGTAGTTTGGAAAAGAGCTAATTTGATGTTTTCTATCATTTTTCAGTGGACTGTAAGCAAGACAGGTATACGAGAAGTTCAATGACAGACACAAAGATCATCATCTGCATTGTTTTGAAGATGCCTGTTACTGTTAGATTTAAGAATGGAAAGGAACAGGACATGTCAATTGTTTTTGAAATATGGACTGAACACGTATTGCAGCTATCGGGAAATCAAAGAAAACAAAGGACGGGAAGAGGACAAGGACTTCAAGTGAAGAAAGTGCACTTTATGTTCCATAATTCCACAAATATCTACATCACAGCATAAACAGTTGTTACCTGAATGGATGAACTGGCTGGTGTTTTTTTGTTTTTGTTTTTCCTGTCTTTTTAAAAAGAACAAACTGACCAATATTGAAAATAATCCATGACAGGATGTCTAGTTGGCCTTTAACCCTTTCCCAAACAAGACCTGGTTTGACATCTTTTATAGGAAAAGTTTGGGAAAACATTGAGGGAAAAGAAGAGCATGCTGATAAAAAGTATTTTCTCCTTTTGCCACAATACTTTCTGAGTCTTATTATTTACACACATTACCTTCACGAAGAAGATCCATTTTGTAGTATGCATCAGCTTTCAAACTTTAACCTATTTTGGCCGTTTTGGGAAAGGGTTAAATGTAAATAAATAAGTTCTAACATTCAGTGTCAGCTAATATCATTGCTAAGAGAGTGTAAAAACCTTTTCGAAACCAATACCTGGTTTTGATATGTGGTATTGAAATGACTTGGGAAAACATTTAGGCAAAAGAAGAAAACCTTAATAACCAGCATTTCTCCTTTTATCTTAATATCTTCTTAGTTATCTTGTGTACAAATCCTTTATCAGCATCCACTTTGTGGTCTGCATTAGCTAATAAATTCAAACAGTGACAATTTTATCACTTTCCAAAATATCAATATTACACACTTGTTTAGATTTTACAGAAGGCATAAATGAATTAATTGGCATTTGAAAATTAACAGAAATTGTACAATACTGCATGCAAAACATTTAGCAAAAAGGAGAATTTTTTTATTCTATTTTTTACGACGTTTTCAGTAGCCCTATGTATAATCAATAATTGTATTGCTTTAGAAAGAGCTAAGAAGTGAATCAATGAAAAGATAATTTGAAGTATATAGGCGAAAGAAATTAAATGACCGGGTTTTTATATATATTTATTTGATATATAAGTAATTATCACTATTGGATAAAATTCCTTCTGCTGATTGCATGTTGTAAACCTGGATTTTTATATGGAGAAGGGTTGTTTACATTAGGGAAGAAACTGCTTTTAGGAAAGGATTAGACTTCCAAAATCAAAGGCTTGCTTGACACTTGTGTATCTGTCATCATTGCTTTCATGACATAATGTTACATAACAGTTGAAGAACTTGGCAGAACTGCCCTCTTTGACTGCCAATGTGAGCTGGTACAGTGAGGAAAATGTTACATAATCGCAGCTGTGCTCATGTTTGATCCCTGAGGATGACTAAATTCTACCCTGCAGGTGGCCTGAGTCAGTGGAAAATTACCAGACTCTTTAACCTTTACCTTGACCATAATCCCTTTCCTTGTTTATCTTGTTTTTCTTGTTTTAACTGTATTATTGTTGTCTTATTGCATTTGATAATTATTTAGAGGCTAAATTCTGTAAAATCTGCTTATTTCAGTATTATGGTGTCCAATGTATGCTTGAAGCAATTTCGCATACTTTGAACCCCTGTTTATCCGAGATTTCACATTTCTCCTTTTCTTATGATAGTTTGCAATTTGGGGAGTTAGACTGAGCAGACTGTTCTGTCTAAAACTGACAATTTGCAGAATATCCTATTGGATTGCTGCTACAATTTTGCATCCATTTGTTAGTTACAAAGACCAGTCTGGCATATTTATCTTTGCCTGCATTATTTTAGATCAGTCTAAATCTATAGCCTTCTAATAAACATGTTTATGTCCATGTTCCATTTTGCTTGTATTGCATTATTTTGTATGGAATAAGTTGTTTCAAATGCATTGTACTAAGTCAGGCTGCACAGACATTTACAAGCAAATACTGTATGAATGATTTCCTACAGTGATTTGCAAGTTAATGTGTTTGCTACCTGGCAATTAATTAAAGCAACTGTTTATAGATTAGTAAGGTGTTATTATCACACTGTTGTTAACAGGTCCTTAATAGTCACTTAACCCTTACCCTAATTGTGATTGCTAATTGGTGATAAGAATAAAGTTTTGTCAACTAAATAATTACTGACACACTTATGGGAGACTTGTCTTTATAAGACATTTCAGATATTTTGATGATACTGGGGCGTGATTTTGCAGTTTGATAATTATGCACTTTGTGAGTGAAGATGGAACTTTGCCTACACTGTTTTACAAGGTTTTGTGAACATTGTGGGAAAAGAGGCATCTTGGGTAATCTTGATATAGTAATGCAAAAGCATAATTATTTGCAATCTTGTTCCTCTGGCTTATCTTTATTCTGGAATGTATTTGACTCTTTCACAGATTAAGTATATTGTCTCATAGAGTAAATGCACTCTGTGACCTCTCACTAAGTGACTATTTTATGTGACAAAATACAACTTTCTTAATACTTGGAGTAAAGTGACCATGTTTGGGCTCATTTTTAGCTCCACTGGCCGACAGGCCAGCGGGCTATTGTCATGGCGGTGTGTCCGTCGTGTGTCCGTGCGTCCGTCCGTCCGTCCGTAAACTTTTTCTTTAAAAATCTTCTTCTCAGAAACTACCAGATGGATTTCAATCAAACTTTACAAGAATGATCCTTGGGTAACCCTCTCTCAGATTCCTTCAAAGAATTTGGATTGAAACAGAATAAACTGAGTTATCTGCCCTTGAATGTCAAAAATAGCTGGTTTTGACTTTAATTTTACTCTAAAATCCACAAATATTAACCAATGAAGACAAAACTACAACAGAATGTTGGTGACTATAAGATCTTGCCTTGGATTAATTTTAAGTTTGATCTGAATTTTACATCATGAGTTATGTGCCCTTGAAATTGACAAAATTGCCATTTTCGGCTCTATTTTGACTTTGTTTTCGCTCTAGCAAATACAAATATTGACCAATTTAAACAATACTTGTACAGAATGTTGGTGACCATAAGATCTTGCTTTGGTATAATTTTCAGCTTGATCTGAACTTAACATCATGAGTTATGTGCCCTTGATATTGACAAAATCACATTTTCGGCTCTATTTTGACATTGCTTTCACTCTAGCAACTACAAATATTGACCAATCAAGACAAAACTGAGACGGAATCTTTGTGACCATAAGATCTTGCTGTGGTATAATTTTCAGCTTGATCTGAATTTTACATCATGAGTTATGTGCCCTTGAAAATGACAAAATTGCCATTTTCGACTCTATTTTGACTTTGTTTTCACTGTAACAACTACAAATATAGATCAATCAAGACAAAACTTGTACAGAATGTTGGTGACCATAAGATCTTGCATTGGTTTGATTTTCAGCTTGATCTGAATTTTATGTCATGAGTTATGTGCCCTTGAAATTGACAAAATTGCAATTTTCGACTCTATTTTGACTTTGTTTTCACTCTAGCTACAAAATATCGACCAATCAAGACAAAACTTGTAGAGAATGTTGGTGACTATAAGATCTTGCCTCTGTGTAATTTTCAGCATGATCTGAATTTTATATGAGTTATGTGCCCTTGTTATTGACAAAATTGCCATTTTCGGCTTTATTTTCACTTTTACAACCATTAGTATTTATTAATCAATACAGAACTTTCACAGAAATCTTACAGACCATATGATCTTACTTGCTTGAAATTTTCAGCTTTGTCATGCATTTGCTTGTTTGCGCAGCCTGAACCTTTGAAATTGCATTCAACAAGACAAACAATCAGGCCTGTGGAGCGCTTCCAGGCCGCCAGGACTGTCTAGTAATGTAAATGTTATGTACATTTCAAATATGTTATTATTTTGAAGATTGGATTTGTTCTTATGCCATTTTATTAATATTGTCAAATTTGGTCCATTTCTGCAAAAGTACAAGTTGGTGACAAAACCAGACAGGTAGGCGGGGCTTATCAGTCTAAAAGGCTGTCAATCATATGGAGTCTGGTCAATTTGACAAACTGACCAATCAGGGCATAGGGCCAGAATTTGCATGAAGTTGGATTTGGGCTTATCAGCCAATCAAACTTCATGAACCTTCTGGGGCCCAGATCAGGCCGTATAAAAAGTGGTGCAAGGCCCCGAAGCTTCACTCTGTACTCTGTAACTCTGTGATTTGGATACTTAGGAAGGAAATCTGTAGTAAGAAATTTAGCCAATTAATTAATTAATTAATTATTTTGTATTTATTTTTTAGACTTAGGAAATCTTTGGACTGAACCATTATTTTCTCTATTTTTTGGCAACTTAGTTTTTGGCACTATTTTAGCATAAATCATTGTGATTTCTCTTGTTTAGACAAAATGTTGACATTGATCTTAATTGCCTGGATCATTAATGTTTTATTAAGCCTGGGCATATTTTGTATCAATTTAGTAGTTATTGCATTGGTTGTCTATTCCTATTACTTTTATGAACAGTGTCCAAGCATTACTTCCTGCAGAGTCATTTGCTCTTTGTAAATCTTAGGGATCTCAAATTATTTGACGTTCAAAGAGCATCTTAGTTGAATTTATTTGATTAAGCATTTTGTTGTATTGCTGATGGTTGTCTGACTTGATATAAATGCTTTAACTTAGAACTTCCTAAGAACTATTACATTTGATGTTGACGTAATTTTATGGCTGTATTTTGATCTTGAAAAGACTCATAATTTCTGAGTCTAGATTACATTTATTTAGTTTTAGAGAATCTTTGTTTATTCTTTAACCCAATCTAAGGCTCCGGCTTGCCTACATAAATTTGCGCCTTGAAAAGTCGGTGGTGTCATCCTGACGTTGAATCTAAATCACTATTGCACTTGATCCCCCTATACGAACCGCGTAACCTTGATCTTTTGTGGAGTTCGGAAAAGGGGCAAAACCTTTTTCCGAATCTATGTCCATGGAGACCTAGGTTTACGACATGCAGAAGGCTTTATATTTTTGAAAAAAAAAGTAGGTATTACTTGTTTCTAGTAATCAGTTATTGAAATCATTTTTTTCTGGACAGCATAAAACAACCCAATTAGTGTTTCACATCAAAATTGAAAACTGATTTTTGCTTTGTAAAGTAAAATGTTTGAAAAAAAAAAACAATATTAAAAGATAGCCCTCATTCATCTTGGTTCGTCAAAATTGTCTTACAGTTCGGCAAAATAACCCACGATAAAGAGAGAGAGAGAGAGTCCCCAAAAAGGAGAAAATATTGGTTAAGTCTGTCTCAATATTGATCGTTGAATAAGATCAAAATATTCTAACAATGACATCTTTTGGCGACACACAAGATAAATGCTTTAAAAACGTGGTGGAAAATGAAGAAATTACTTGTGACAAGCAAGTTCTTCATTTCCCCAATGTTTTCCTTGATCAAAAGAGCAACAACAACAGCAACAACAACAAAAACATGAAATTTTATATACTTGAAATTGTGGTCTACAACATATTTGAATTCAGACATTCTAAGATTTGCTGTCTAGTAATGGGTTACGGTAGTCAACTCCTAATGAGATTCACGCGACGTCGGATTTTGTTCGAGTGACGTTAACAATCGTACCATTTTTCATCTATACGGAAACGTTATGAGTTAGAAAAAGTCGGCACTTCCCACCGCCGAATGTTAACGATGTCCTCTGATAAATTCCGAAATTACCTGAATCTTTTTAAGGGATTGGGTGGACAACTTTAAGGAAGAAAATGCCAGTAACAGGCGCATTTACACCCATGCGAAATACCAGGAGTCTGGTCTGTTCATGTTTGTCTATTCACCGACCTCCAAAGATAGTTTGAGTTTGAGTTTATTGGGGTTTTACGCCGTTTTCAACTACCAGGGTCATATCGCGGCGGCTGGAGCACCTACCCATGGATTCCTGTTATTTCTCAAACCAGTACTACCACAACACCCTTACCGAGCCTCCAGCTGCTCGCCCACTTAGGTTAACGATTTCAAACCCATTGGTGGGTGACAATTTTGTCAGAAAGGGTATTAGCCGCGACCGGGTATCGAACCCGGGACCTCTCGAATGAGGGTCAGATGCGCTACCAACTGCGCTAAGGCCGCGGCCCTCCAAAGATAGCAAAATACATTGCCATTTGTTCATTGTTCTCAAATGCTATCTTGTTTTAGCTCCACTGGCTGTCATGCCAGCGGGTTATTTTCATGGCAGTGTGTCCGTCTGTCAGTAAACTTGTTCAAATCCTTTTCCATGCACGATCTGGTTTCGACCGTTTTAACGTCCAAAATGGAGAACATGTGGGAAATCGTCGAGATAGAAGAGGAAAATGTTGAGATTCCAACATTTTCTTTATTTACCTCGACAGTTTCTGAGCAAAACGTAACACTTATCCGGGCTTGAATTTCAACTAGCGTACTGGCAATTTGATAGTCAAAATAGAAAATTGCAAGTGATTATTTCCGCAACAAGACTTTTTCGCAAGTAAAGTAAATGAAGAGAAAATAGGGAACGATTTTATCCAGTAAACAGTGACGAAATTTCGGACAAACAAATAGTACCGGTATATCGTGGGTGTCGCTATAAAATCGCATAACTACAGCTTGGTTCTATCCGTAGTTACGACATTTTGTAACAACGCCGACGGTTTGTCAATACATATAACGATTAACCAAGTCTATATGTAGCACAAACTTCATGAATACTAGAGACAGGGTTATTTGCTAGTGAATTTATCTTTTTGCTAATGGTTCCAAAAGCCACTTGCAGAATATTGCAAGTCAAATTTATAGGGAACTTCTAGCCCTGTTTATCCTAGCTTTCTTTATTAACATCGAGTAAATATGTCATATGCATTAGCTTTCAAATTGGAAAAATCTTATGTTTTGCCTATTCAGAAAGGATCAACTGTACCATAAAATGTTTCATTGTCTAAGCCTTTCTTACAACCTGTCGTACGCCCTTGTAAATCGTGCGTTTTAAAAATCTCCGAAGACGCACGATTTCTAAAGACGCACGACGGGTCGTAACAGAGGCTTAAAACATGTACATTAAAAACAGGTTAAAAGTATGAATCTCTTTCGTGGAAAAAGCGCCTTCTTTGTGATTATTTTTGGAATTCTGTTTAATTTTCCATGCGTCACACGCACGTCTGTCGTAAGAGCTCAGTTCTTCTGTCTTGCGTGCTCCTGTCGTTCTGATAGACGCAAAATGGTCGTAGCAAAGAATTCTACCATCAATTCTTTGATACGTGCAGTCTGCGTCGTAGTTGCGTCCTCCAAAATCGCACTTTGCACGTGCGTGCATCGCACGACAATACGTAAGTTTTAGACGCAGAATGGACGCGGGAGCACGTACGACCGGCTTCAGTATCTCTTACAACTGGTCGAACGTGCTCTTGCGTGCGGTCTGCGTCTAAAACGTAGGCATCGTTGTGCGATGCACGCACGTGCAACGTACGATTTTGGTGGACGCAACTACGGCGCAGACTGCACGCAGCAAAGAATTGACCGGACAATTCTTTGAACCTCTCTTACAACCCCTCATGCATCCTTATAAATCGTACGTTTTAAAAATCTCCGAAGACATATGATTTATAAAGACGCACGACGGGTTGTAAGAGAGGCTAGATGAAGGTTGAACGCCCCGTTCAACGCTGGTGGTTTGCGCTAAGCCTTTCAAAAACAAGACCCGGGTTTGTCATCCTTAGTATAAAAGGCTTGGGGAAATAGCGAGACAAAAGGAGAAAATTTCCCAAGCAACATTTTCTCCTATTGTCTCAATATTGTCTGCTAGATTGCACACAAATCTTAAAATCTTCATCAACATCTTATTTGTCGTCTGCAGCAAAAAGCTACGGATAGTGGATCTTGTACATTTGAATCCCCATCCAACCGGTCATCAATGCGACACATTGTTTCGTTGCGACTTGCTTTTGTACTCTCATTTTCAGCGACGTTTATTTTCGAGGATTGGAAAAAATATCTCGTACACTAAATTTGAATGCGATTAAACATTGTTTTAGTGACGATTAGACGACATGGCGCAACTTAAATACGACAGAAATGATTACTTTTAATAGTTTGGCAGACCCAAGATATTCCACAAACCCCGAGATCTATTCCAATAATCTATCTATATCAAACAATTACGAGCAAATGTTTCATTAAATTTTGCATTATTTAAGATAATTGATATTATTTTTTTATGCTGCGAAAAAAAAAAAAAAAAAAGATACAAAAAATGCAAAAAAATGTATTGTGTACCTGGTTTAAACATATTTTATTGCCACCAAAATTGATACATACATGAGGAAATTTACAACGATGGAAATAAACATTTGGCAAATGGTATTGTGTACCTTAGATATATGTCATTATTAAACGGTTCTGATGGAAACTGTTCTTATTGCTAATGAAATTAACTTAAATGCGTTATAATTTACTTTAAAACTTCATTTACAACAGTTTTTTAAGTGCTATTAAGATAAACAAATATTTGTTATTTTCCTTGGTTACGCTCATAAATATTCATATTTTATCCCTCTCATATAGGGGGCTATAAGCAGGAGTAATTTATCACTCCTAATCCAATTTGCGCATGTTGAAATGTTTGTCCCAATTCAGTTTTGATCAGGAATTGACCAAACGCCGTCTGTCAATCAAAAACATCGATAAGCCAATGAACGATCAGGAAATTTGCACACAACCCCGTTGTTTGTCTTAACCCTCTACCCACCAAGACATGGTTTTGACGACCCTATTAGAAATGGCTTGAGAACATTGAGACAAAAGAAGAAAATGCACCAGCTTTCGAATTGGACAACCCTGAAATTGTTTTGTTTTGGAAAGGGTTAATTTTTACGTGATATCGTATCGATCTATCAGCTGACAATCAAAACAATCGATAAGCCAATGAACGATCAGGAAAATGCACACGACCCTTTTGTTTGTATTAGATTTTGCATTGGGCGGAGCGATCTATCTTTTGGCGTTTGGTCAATTAGTGCCAAATTGAATCAGGATGAACTACGACTCTCCCAAAGCTAGCCGATTTCAAAATTTCTGAATAAATGGAGGTCAGTGGGATCGAGGACACTTGCACATATTGCCGATTCGTCCAAAATTCGCTGACAGGGACGAGGGCGGTCTCCCAAGTCGTTTATACGTCTCACTAATTTTGAAACAGTCAAGTCTACAAAACATTGCTGACCAAGAGCCCCAAAACTTGGTTCCTTTGTACCGGGTATTTAGACAGCACTTCTCAAGAGCCAAGCTAGTATAGCTTCGTCGGTAACGTCAGAGTCTATCAACCGGGGGCTGTGGGTTCGAAACCTGGCTCGGTCAATATCGATTAATATCCTTTCTGACATTTGACGTAGTCTGTCCCTAACAAATGAATGTGAATCATATACCGTTAAGTGAGATAGCAGCTGGAGGCTCGGATTGTAATAATGCTGCTGGGAGAAATGTCGGTTAGGTGCTACAGTCGCCGCAATATGACAGTAGCAGTTGTGAAAGAGCCGTTAAATCCCATTCATTCAAGCTAAATGTAAAGACTGATCTAGATCCGTGATCGAGTTGACGCATTCCCACATAATGACGCCCACCAAGATTAAGGTTGACGTTGTGGAAAGCATCATGAAAAATGAAGAGATTGTTTGTGACAAACATTTCCCACAATGGTCTACACAGAAGAATAAAAAAAAAACGTCCATTCACTTGAAATTGTCGTCCGCAACATATTTTAAAATTCTTAGTAATGGGTTAAGTCATTTTTTACCAACCCATCCAGTTCAACCTGACACATGCTGTTCGCTTATGATGACGGCGAATCACGTGATAAAACAACAGCAACAACAACAACAATTAATAAATCTGTTAAAACTTGACCGATTTGAGAATGGGCTGAAGCAGAGAAGACAAAAAAATACGCAATGAATTTGCTGAATGTGGTGGGTCTTTTGACCCTTTCCCAAACAAGACACATCCATAATAGAAAAGACTTGGGAAAACATTGAGGCTAATGACGAAAATGCTGATTATCATTATTTTCTTCTTTTGTCTCAATATTTTCTCTGCTACATTCTGCATAAATCCTATCTTTATCAACATCAGTTTTGTCATCTACAACAACCTTTGTTGTTTGGGAAAGGGTTTAACTACACCTCATAAAAAAGTAATTGACGACCAAATAAAATTTTGTTTGTCAATAACTTTTTATCGTGTGTTATCAGATCAAACACATCCATTAACTCCATGAAGTTTTGCGTCTCCTCTGCTTCAAACCATTTTCGATCACGTATTAACCCATTACCAAACGGTGGCATTTTGGGGTTTTCCAAATTCAGAGATGTTGCAGATAATATATAATTTCATTTGTATGAAATTCAACATTTTTCGGTCTTTCATGGTAGAAAACATTGTGGGAAATGAAGAAATTGCTTGTCACGAGCAATTTCTTCATTTTCCACGATGTTTTCCAAAGCCATTATCCTGTGAGGAGTAAAAAAGAGTCATTGTGTGGTAATGGGTTAACCCATTCCTATACAGCCAATTTAGTAGTTTCATAGCCGCTGTACATATACATCAAAATACATGTTGACTTATCTCAAATATAGCACTGAAAATATTGAGGTAAAAGGAGAAAATGCTGATTATCGGCATTTTGTTCTTTTGTCTCGATGTTTTCCCAAGCCTATTCTAATGGGGACGTCAAAACCAGGTCTTGTTTGGGAAAGGGTTAACAGAATTTCTTCGTTTTTCGCAATGTTTTCCATGGCCTTTATATTTTTGTGGCGTCACAAAGCATGATTAATTCCTCATACAACAAAATGAAGAAAAAAAGAAGAAAAAATCAGTTATTTTTTAAAACATTTTACAATTCAAAACGGGAAAAATCCCAACAATATTGGAGTTTTCGTAAATTAAAAAACCAGTAGACCTATAGGTAGAAGTATGACTCTACATCCCATATCGACAAGGGTTTGTGTTCACTTTCATTTAAATAAAATGTAATAAGAAGGGTTTCCGTAGTGGAATTACGGGTCTTCAACTCAATGCAGGAGCCGAAAGCAATTAATGTTTTTTCAAGCTCTGTATAATGGTAAATATTTGTGAAATAAAATTTCGAATTTTCTTCTGTGGTCAAGTAATACATGTAC
This sequence comes from Fragum sueziense, assembly GCA_963680895.1. Classification (NCBI taxonomy): domain Eukaryota; kingdom Metazoa; phylum Mollusca; class Bivalvia; order Cardiida; family Cardiidae; genus Fragum; species Fragum sueziense. Next base: position 71,134,913 of record OY804593.1, read on the forward strand.
TTTGAACATCCCACATATTCTTTGGCCTACCCGATCTCTTACTGTGCAATAACATTCATCCCATGCAATGAATAGATAACTTCGAAGTATACTCCGTTTTCATGTAAGACACATTTTTGGACCGGTCCAATTTGAAAGTGACAAAATGGATGGTGATAGACAATATCTATGTACGATATAGTACAGAAAATAATTGAAGCAAAAGTAGAAATTGCTGGTTACTAGCAGTTTATTTCTTTTGTCTCAATGTTTTCTAACCTTTTGATGTTATTGAGGTCTTGTCTGGTAAATGATAAAATTCATCCACAGATCTGTATATCGAAATAGCTGCCTCCAGTTCATTCAGCACCAAAATCAAACCAATGAGATTGTTTTTGAAAGATACAACTTTCTCCATGAAATGACAAAATTTTAGACTGATCCAAATTGAAAGCAGTTACAGATGACAAAATGCAAGTATAAAACGCTAACTGACAATAGAAAGTCTGCAAGTCTTTAAGAACAGACAGCCTATCAGGAGAAAATCGCTGCTTTTCAACAAAAACATCGTGGCTTCAGCTTAAAAGAAGCTGCAGTCACGAGGTTTTTGTTAAAGAGCGACGAAACGCTGCTCTGATCTAACATCCTAATAATAAGTTGTCAAACAGGACATATTCGCACCGAGAGGTGCATATATACATTTGTGCCGAGTGGACGCTTCCATTTTTGTGTGTTGAATGTCCATATTATGATTTAACATTTTAGGGTACCTAACATTATATGTATACTGGCATTCCTTTTTTTAGCAAATCGTGTGAACCCTGATGAGACGTCGCGTTTCTTCTGGGATTGCATTACTGCAACTATGTCTATGGACTATGTTCAACAAATAGAACGCTTTGCATAAATAGTTAAATGATATGGGTTGTGGGATATGACCCACATTCCGCAAATATATATTTCATATATTGTATATTCGCATTAGAACGGGTTGTGGGATATGACCCACAATACAAAAAAAAAATATTTTATATATTGTATATTCTCTTTAGAACGGGTTGTGGGATATGACCCACAATACAAAAATATAAATATTGTATATAGCATTGTGGGTCATTGACCCACAGTGTAATGTCCCACAATGATATCTATAACTTTTTTTGTAAAAACAAAAATAAAGTAAAATGAAGTCGATAGATGCATTGTACATCTCGAAATACTTCCAAATATAGCACTTATTATCTCCCTGCCCCCCGGGAAAAAAAGATCCCACAACCCATGATACAAAGACATGACCCACAAACCATGCCTTACATCTATATATATATATATATATATATATATATATATATATATATATATATATATATATAATTAAAATATGGTCTTTAAATTGCCTATATGCCAAATCTTAGCTTTCTACCTTGTGTATTGGCTTAGATGTCGACGGATTTAAAACCCCATGATTTTTAGTCCCGGGGATAATATTTACAATAATGGAACATATGGGGTTTTAAATCCGTCGACATCCTAGCCAATACACAAGATAGAAAGCTAAGATTTGGCATAGATGCAATTTAAAGGCCATATTTTCATGATACATATTTATTTTGTACGAAGTTCTCGGAAAATTTGCATGATTTTAATTGCCATTCCCCCTTTAATATGTGACCTAATTGTAAAAAAGATTTTAATCAAAAAGTCGGAAAACACTTTGGAACTTGCTGGATGTAGTGGATCCGTTAAATATCATCTGATTTAAAGTTGTTGACGACATAACAAAGTTTGTTTGATCGTCAATAAACCTGTATCAGGTAATGTTTAAAGGATTCAGCATATGCCTAACATCTTTTTATTTTCTCTGCATCGAATCGAATTCAAATCAATCTCGCATTTTAAAAGAAGTAATGAAGATTTCCTGCAATCTTTGTTTATTGATGGAGGTTCAATGTTTTTTTCAACTGCTACGGTCATATCCTGGTGGCTGAAGCAATTAGCCATGGATTCCTGTCATTTCTCATACCAGTACTACCACAACTTCCTAACCGACCCTCCAGTTCTCTTCCGTATAGATTAACGTTTATGAAAGCAGGTTAGATTTGTTATTGTCGTGTCACTTTATTCCACAGAAGCACCCTCGTTGAACTACTAACATAACGTTTGTATTATTTAGATGGATTTCTGTGCCAAATGATCGCTTACCGCTAGTTTTCAACAACACGGACATTTAATCGCATGACAATGTTGTGGAACTTTTTTCATTCACTTTTGTAAACAAATACGTAGTTTGTCTTAAATTTTCACTTAAAGTGATTTTTCACAGACATTTTTCGTTAATTGTACATCTATTTCTATCTGAAAGAAAATATTTTCTTAGGAACATTCTGAAAATTTAATAACAAAGTATTGCTCCGTTTGCGAGAAATATGTATTTTTAAGTTAAAATTAAACAAAATTATTGTAGCAGTTCAGATGTATATGGAATTTGTCATTTCGTCTTCACTTTAAGGGAGTTTATGAGCAAAAACTTTAAAAAAAATCTGATATCTTTGAAACGCATTAGAATAACCCATATTGGCATCAAGACATACTTAAACAAGAGGGCCATGATGGCCCTAGATCGCTTACTTGAGATTGCTTTTCTTGTTGATATTAAACATTTTGACCTGTATAGCAGCAAAAAAATAATTTTTACCATTTTCTCATGCCGCAGCAGTCAGAGGCTTTATCCGAATCAAAGTCATTCAATTACTTTTAAAGCCCTTCACCCGAGGATCATTCATGTGAAGTTTCAAGAATATTGGCCAACTGGTTTGCTTTTTTCCCCGTGTCTCATGCCGCGGCAGCTAGAGTCTTTGATTGAATCAAAATCTTTTAACAGCTTTGAAAGCCCTTCACCAAAGGCTCATTCATGTGGAGTTTCAAGAATATTGACCAACTGCTTAGACAGAAGAAGATTTTTAAACGATTTGGATATTTTCCCCTTTTCTCATGCCGCGGCAGCCAAAGTCTTTGATTGAATCAATTTTTTTAACAGTTTTGAAAGCCCTCTACCCAAGGATCCTTCCTGCGAAGTTCCAAGAAGATTGGTCCACTGGTTTGGGGGCAGATCCTTATAGAAATTGTGGACGGACGGACGGCCTGCCGTCCGCTCTCACTGAATTGACGGCCCGGGGTGAATCAGGAGTACAGAAAATGTTAACGTTTTTTTTGCATAAGGGATGCACCACTTAAAAGATCGTTAAAAACGTGCTGCATTGGCCCTAAAACCCCTTTAAGGTTTACAGACCCTGACAAAATCTACACTTTCTAGCCATACGAGATGCACCAAATTTAAAACACTTGTAAATTCACTTCACATAAGTTGATTGACCGTGCCAGATTTCAAGATTATGCTACATGAAGAAAATAACTTACACATATTATTTTACTCTATATTCATATGCAAGGGAGGTAATTTTTAACATTTTTATCAAATATCTCCATAAGTATGCATTAATTCAAAATTCTAAACCGTGCAAAATGCTTATGTTTGTATTTGGAATGGAAATGTAACACAGTTTAGGAATTGTTTGCACTTTTCAAATTTCGCCTCTGGTTCTATGGTGCTTTTGAGGGGTTGGATACCTTAAAACAAACATCACTAGGACACCCCAGACCGTCAACGGATATCGACTGCCGTAAGTTTTTCATGGCCGAGATCATATACTGATGTCCAAAAGAAACGCATCAGTCCTAATTAATGTCCGATTTTTCAGTAAATCTGATTTGAAATTACAAATACTTATTTCCATCTATAAATTTGATTATCTGTTCTTGGAAAATGATGATAAAGAAATTATCAAATTGTTATAGTTTAGAAAAAAACGGCACATTTAAACAGAGCGGTATCAGAATTTTCATTTGAAAATCAGTAGCGAGTGGCTCAAACTTTACTTGCGACGACAAAACATACCATAAAACGTCTTATTTGGTGACCACAGTTAATCGAATACTAAACCCGACGTCGATTTCAACGTCTCAAACCTGAAACACATATGACGTTAACATAAGACAGCTTCTTGTATAACAGGCTTTACATGAGGTCTATCTGACTTTGGCCGATTGGCAAATGTTTCTGTAACTCTTTCTCGTCGACCAATATGCCTAATCGTGCAATGCAAGACGTCAACACGTCAGATAGCTTCACTAGCTTGTTCTTGATTTTCCCGTATTCGAAAATGGCTAATCTACGAGCTCTATTTTCCAAGCAGTGTGTCTATTTCAAACGTTACTTGCAACAACAACAGACGCCAGAAAAACACTTATTTGGCCACCACATCTACCGAATATTCGACAGGACGTTGATCCCAACGTCACAAACCTGAAACGTACATGACTTTAACGTGGAGAATTATCTTGCTTTATAGTCTACGGACTATAATTCGTACGAGCTCTAGAAAATGGTTTTGATGGCATTCTTTGTTAATGCTCGGCATCCATGCTAATAATATTCTTTGGGGTATGACAAAACCTCCTAGGGTGGATGCCCAGTCTGAAACTTCGAATTAAGGTCACAGCAAGGTCAAAGGTCAAATGGGTGTAATTTCATGTTTAAATAGTCATTGAGACATTCTTAACTACTTTACATGCTTGATTATTACTTCTAATTGTGCTAAATTTGCTGAAAACTGCATCAGAGACATTATTCTATTGAAAAGATGACTTTTTGTGAATATTTTGACTATTATGGGATGGAAAAATGCACTTTCCAAAGCTAAAAACGGAATAAATCTCTGAATATTTCTGACATTTTCAGTCTTTTTTTCAGCTGTATTTGCCACGATGCCTCAGTCATAAGCATTTCTTAATAATTATGTAAGGTCCTGTGTACACTTGTATTGTATATCTAAGGAATAATCCGAGTTCTACCGTTGTATATCTCTATTTAACCACGGTTCTGAGTAATGCAGCGAAATCTACCACAGGGTCCGTTGTCGGTGTAACAAAATGCCATTCAATTAAGAAGATAGGTAAGTGGCCCAAATGCTATCTAGTGAGTCCAATACTCATGGCATTCTATGCTTATCCTACTTCATAACGTCTGCACTTGAAATGGCAATATGTTCCTGATCAGGAATGGCCGCAGAAGTTGCATCTAGTCTAAAACATTTGCTATATCGTTGAATTTTGCCCTAATTAACATATCTTTTCTAAAATGTTCCAATGGCAGTGGTCAGAACAGAACGGTGAATGCAATTTTGTTGTTATCTTTTGTAGTCTTCCTATTGAAATGGTTGCTCTGAAGTCTATTGGTACTCAAATACATGCTAGTGGTTGTAGCAGTGCTATTTGTAGAGGCTGATAGGCGTATAGCTCTTAAGGTATCCAACCTCTCATTAGCACCAAAGAACCGGATGCCAAATTATAAAAGTGCCAATAATTCCTAAACTGTGTTACATTTCCATTCCGAAAACAAACATAAGCATTTTGTGCGGTTTCGATTTTTGAACTAATGCATACTTATGGAAATATTTGACAAAAATGTTCAAAATTACCTCCCTTGCATATGAATATAGTGTAAAATAATATTTGTAGATCATTTTCTTCTTGACGCATAATCTTGAAACAAGACTAGTCCAGATATCAAGTTGTCTGTACAAGTACATAAACTCTTTTCCAAACGAGACCTGGTTTTGATGTCCCTAGTAGAAAGAGCATGGAAAAACATTGAAACAAAAGAAGAAAATGCTAGTTATATGATACACAAACACATTCCAGTATTCATAAAGATTCGTTTTGTCAGCTTCAGAAGCTTCCAAATGGAAGCACCATAAGATTTTGTTGTTTGGGAAATAGTTAAAGGTACATATAACTATTACGACAATACAATCAATGAAAAATGATGACACAAATCTTTCTATCTAGCCCTGGTACCACAGGCGCCTCCAGATAAGACCCAACAATTTCATCTAAATACACCCGAATGGTAGAATAATGCCATGGAATTAGTCGTCTGTCCGTCTGTCTACTCCTCCATCTGTATGCTCTTTTGTCCGTTAGCAATTTCTTGGGTGCTCAACTCCTCTTACAGTTTCTTTTGGAAGATAATCAAACTGTGATATCTGTTAATCTTAGAGGCATTTATCTTTAGAACACTCAAAGTACTCAGCTGTCTTTCAGCTCTTTCAATCTGAGCAAATCGATTTCACTATGACCAGCCTTAAATGGAAATTTTAGATACCATGAACACACAATATGGGGTAAACAGCAACTCTTTAGCAATTTTGGAAAGGTGCACGCTGACGATGTCATGAATGATATGGGGAATGCTTTTAAAGAGGAACATCTTGATTTATTTACTCTTTACATGAAGATAAAATTAGTGACTATAAATAAACCACAAAACGTGGACAGACGGACCAAACTGAGCAGACAAACCAGGTATGTAAACGTCGTGGTTTAAAGAAGGCGTTTACCGTTAGATGTAATCACAACACCCCTCTCACGTAGGTTAGTCAATAATTAAAAGTACATTTTAGTCTCAATGTTGACGGTGGCACTATACTTGACTTCTTTTGAGTAACGTAAACCAGAATTAACCCCCTGTGGTCAAAAGCAATTTAGGATTTTAAAGTAAAATTGTAAGTCTATCTCGAACTTGTTTATAGCTTGCAAATCATAAGGAAGCTATTTCTTCGAATTCTCCGGTTGTGCTTGGTTTGAACTAAATTCTTCACAGCAGTACTAAGTTCCAGCTTGCCTCAGTTCTAGGAACCAAAATTCTAGCTGCAGATACAAAACCAAAAGTCTTTGCTATCATAGTTGATGGATCAGCTGTGACAAACACATAGTCGCTTTGTACCTCCAAATGCTTTAGGAACATGCAGCCGAATGTGCCAAACCTTCATGGGCTTTTACAGGCGAACTGATATGGTTTGTCGATGTACACAGCTACACCAGCCTAAATGCTGAAACAACGGTCAAATCATGGTCAAGCCATCAAATACAGAGTGACTGACAAATGCATTCCATCTTAAGTATGGCGTATATTTTGTTAAGTCAATGACAACAAGACTGATTTCAACACCTTTCAGGCTGAAGATTGTTCAGATATGTCAGCAAAATATTGTCGTTATAAAAGGGGAAGAAAGGGTTATAGGTAGCCAGTTTTGGGGAAATTGCGCCTTGTAATCATGAGCAATTACATGTTTGATAATCTAAGCCAGCAGCACAGACGTCCTTATAATAATAACCAATGCATTTCAAAGACTAAATGATATTGGTATTGAGAAGCTTTCGTTTAAGTTTATAAACTTATGCTAAATGCCCCAACATACAATGCACTAGGTTTTTGGGGGAAGAAAGAGAGAGTCTTTCATGCTTACACTGGCTGTGATATTGTTTCAGCTTTACGGTTATAGGACAAGGGCCCCGCCTAGTTTTTCTCTTTTTACCATGTCTGCTGGCGAAGCTATATAATGCGTAATCCCCAACTAGCGCAGCTTTGGAAATGTCTACTTTTTACCAAGCAGAATACACCTGCGGTCAAATAACTTTCCACAAAATGGAAGTAATGAATTAACTTCCGCCAATTGTTGTGGGTACAAGAAGTCATGCAAAGATTGGTGCCATAGGTTTAGCCTACGCTGCACTGGATTATGCAGATGTAAATGCTGACACTCCAAGAAATCAGAGTGGTGAGCTATGCACGCTACCATTTAAAGAGACAAATGTTAGGTAATTTATGCATCAGGCTTACATCACATTATTTCTGACCAGAATGAAAGGAAGCATGGAACTGGTATTAAGTATAACACTTCCCATTGAGAAATATTTCACCATAACCATTACTAGAAATTTAAGGGGTCTTAGTTTAAAAGATTGCGTTTTGTCTGCACGAATTTTATTACTGCCTCCGGGTTGATAAATTGTCTATTTTTTGCCAAAAAGTATTGTTCAAAATATAGGAAATAGTAATCTTATGCACAAAACATTTTGAAATTATGTTATCTTGTGTTTAAAATCATACATTTGTTATAAAAAAAAGCGGCCAATCATATCAAGTTTTATAGTAAAAACGGTATTTTCCACCCGTCAATGGCTGCCATCTTGGAAAATAGTGGCCATCTTGTAATTTGTAGGCACAAAAAATGATAAAATTCTATTTTCTCATGTTTGGAAACATTCATTTTCTTGTGAAAATGACAAAAATCGGCCAATTATATTAGCGTTTATGGTAAAAGCGGTATCTTTCATACCTCAATGGCGGCCATCTTGAAAAATGGCGGTCATCTTTAGTTTTTGAATGGCTAATTGGTTTTTATTTAGCTACACGGTTTTATAGATGTGTGTGCCAAATTTGATGCTTGCATCGTCAAGTGCATGATTTTTGCATTTATCTGCTTAGCTATTTGCCAGTTTCGCACGTTTGAACGTAATTTACCTGTGACCTCATTCTGACCTGGAATTCGAAAGAGACACTAAGCATGCTTCCGAGCATTGTTTGAAGTAGTCTAGAATATTTCTAGCATTGCTACCTTTGGTTACAAGAACGTCTTGGATTATTTATATGTAATAAAAGAGCTAAAGCTTTTATTCTAGTTCATCAAGAATTTCATTAAGTATCGTGCTTTATTTTGTATTGACCTGAGCGTTTTCTAGCATAAATATGGTAAATTAAATAATGTTTGAAAATGACAATATAGGCCCTGGGTGAGCCTCAGTCCATTGCTGATTCAATTTATTTGATTTCGTTTACATTGCTTTCATTTTGTGTGGACGCAAATAATTCTGCTTTATCTATAAGCCATTTTTTCTTGATTTTTGCACTCATTGACCTTTGACCTCACTGTGACCTTAAATCGAAAAATAACGCTGGGCATCCACCCCTATCTTGTGTGTAATAGTCTAAGGAACAATTCTAGCATGGATGCCGAGCATTAACAAAGAATGCCATCAGGAGTCATCGTAGGATTTATAGTTCGTAGACTATTACAAGCATCACGTGAGGTCTAGTTGAACGTGGCCGATCAATAAACGTTTGCAGAATTCTAACACGTGGGTCAAGACACTCAATCGAGAAAACAAATCTTGCGACTCGTTTGTGCATTCGTCGCATTCAAAAATGGCTATAATACGAGCTCCTTTTTCAGAATTTGGTCTTGGAATCCTTCAATTCGGATGTTTCATAAGAAAATCTTTAAATTCGTGGTTACCTATCCTCTAACACATGTTACTGTGTAAATTGTGGGCAATTTCATCACGTGATGTACATACACTAGGCGCACATAGAAAACGTGACCAGTCAGCGGAAATGGACATGTTAATGGATAAAAACGCATATTTTTTCATTTGCCGTAATTGTCGGTCAAAATGATAATGTACAGTATACATTTCGCTAACATTGTAATAGGCATGGGGAAAATAACGACAAAGTTCATTTGATCGTTTCTTTTGGAGGTCAGTTTATTTTTCCAGTCGCTTTATATTGTAATCGCGCATGCACACTTGGAACGTGTCATTCAAAATGGCGGACTTCCTATCGGCGAACTTTCAAAACAAATCTTCCGATGAAAAATTCGCTGTTTTTTCGTCAGATTTCGAAGAAAATAATGCTCAACTAGGTTAAAGAGATATTATTAAAGCTGATTTCAAGAGAATTGGTAGGAAAGACGTCGTAATTATTAAGAATTGCCCTTGATAAGTAAGCCGAAGATCGATCTGAAAATTCGTCTGCCCGAAAATTCAACTCACCGAACTTTCTTGATCTTTTCGTCGCCGAGGAAAGTGTTTCACCATGTAAAACGAAATCAATCATCATTCTGCTTGTTATTTGGCAAAGGTTGTATCGAAATAACACTCTATGACTAATAATCGGGCCGAAATACCCCCCCCCCCCCCCGATTAAATAAATTTGACCTGACAACTTCCGCCGTTGTTGTCAGGAGATTTATTGCCCCCTGCTGTAAAAGCAGCCTAGAATACACTCTTGACCTTCATACCGATGGTCACGGGCCACCGGTGAGCCCAGAAATTCCTTAAGTTTACCCTCTGAATACCGCCATTGTATCTAATTTATCTTACAGGGCCTGGCTGTTTTTACCGTTCAAGTTGACGGCACTTCGTCTCTTGGTTGTAACTGCGAGCGACGATTCACAAGTAAGTAGGCCATTTCAGAGCTACAGATTAGAGTGGGAATGGCTTCTTGAAATAAATCCAAGACCTGGTTTTGAAATTTATTCTAATTCTATATAAAAGACAAACAAAGGGGGTGGTCTCAACCTATCAGAAATTCCCATAGGGTTATGCCCAGGCTCGGAATTTCATGAAATTTGGTATGAAGTTAGTATTCTGTATTACAAAGTTATTGCCAAAATATTTTCCAAAAATCTAAACCGGGAAATAGATTTTTTTTAAGAATTTCAAGATTTTTGCTTAAAAATGGGGATATCCTAACTACAAGAGGGCATATTCACCCAGGTTTGTTGTAATCGAGGCAAATTGTCCCAATAAATAATGTCTAATAATTTCTCTTCGTGTATAAACCATAAAAGTTAATTTTACTCATCAAAAACAATTTGCTAAAATATTTGGTATGATCTCATTGCCAATTTTTTAAGTTTCTTAATATTGTGACCAAATGCAGGTCTTAATTTCACGTACTTCCAGTTTTTTGTCATTTTAAGGTGCCATTAGTCAAGATTTTCATTATTTGACAACGTTACCGGTTTCAAATTTTCACCATATTTTGTATACAACCAGGGAACATATATGACCAACTTTCTTATTAATTTCATAGGTTAACAAAGACGGAAACATACCAAAAAAATTGATTGAATGTTAAGTTTTTTTTTTAAAAAAAATGTGGGTTTTACTGACAATTTCTGAGTAAATAAATTTCTGATTTTTAAACAATATTGGTCTCAAAATGGTCTACAAGGACCTTTCTTGCAACTCTGATTTAAAATTTGGGACTGATATCAAAACTAAGTAGGCAACATTGCGCTTTTGCTAGACGGGTTCCATTGAAATCCAGGAGCATCATCAGTAACCATTGTTCAACATTTTCATTATTTGATAACGTTACCGGTTTCAAAGTGGGTGTCTCACGAATAGGAAAAATAACATGGGAGTCTGCCCACGCTCGGAGTTTAATGAAATTTGGCGTGAAGTTAGTACACTAGATAACAGTTCATATTCATGAAATCATTCAGAACACACATTCCAGAAAACAATTTTCTCTGAATTTAAATGTTGCACCGTGAAAATAGAGGGTACCCAGATTCAAACAGTGTGCACGCGTTCTGGTTGTCAGTTTCATCGCATAATTTATTTTAGAAATAATGCCCAGTAGTCCGTGAACATGTATGAAACAAAAAAAACATAAAATTATGTACAAAAAATTATGTTATATCAACTGATGTTAGGGGTCAACCCAAAAATTCATAGTTTTTAAACAATTTAAGCAAATTCTATTCTAAAATTTACTTTGTTCCAGTTTTTGTCAAGATACGAAAATCATATAAAAGTTGCCCACAAATATACTTATGATTATAGTGAAATATCAAGAAAAAATAAAACCGGTAACAGGTTGCTTTATGAATTTCCATCTGAATGGTATACAATTCCAAGAATGGACAAAAGTAAGATTTTTGAAAAAAAAAAGACTTTTCCCGAATGTTTTGTTTTTTCGGTTATTTTAGTTTACATTTGGAAAAATCAAGATGAAAGATTTTTTTCGGTCATTTCCTGTCATCTGTCTGTGTGTGTGTGTCTGTCTGATGACACTTTCTCAAAAATTCTTTTTCTCCCAATCTTTTTGTAAAATCTTTTTGAAACTTGAATAAAAATATCCTTAAGTAAAGGGGGTACAACGCTGTGTATTAGAATTTCTTTTTGTCATAAACTTTTGTTGTTGTGGCAGCAAACAAGAGCCAACATCTCATATAATAAAAATAAGCTCTTTTTGTAAAGCTTTACACAGCCATGAGGTTTTAAATTTTGTATGTAAGTTTCCGAAGGAGTAGACTTCAAATTTAGTTACACTTTTTTCGTCCAGGGTGACATTAGGTCTTGTCCCAGGTGTACCTACTTTACAAAAAAGAGAGGAGATTTTCAATAAAAATCATTTTAAGTTATTCAAGTCAGCCATGATTCATGAAAGCTAACAGCAAGGGTTTTTTATAGAACTTCTGAAACATGGGAAAGCAAATCAGGAAAAGCAACGATTTCTCTGATGGCATTTGATTATCGTGCAAAGTGAAAATACTGTTGTAATGCATCAGAAACAGACAATCCAGCTCCAATGTGACTATGAAGGGCTATTGATTGCTAAACCACATGTTAATCATATGACATCATTGAAATGTGTATAAATTGTGTATGTATACAGGTTAAGCTATGGTTAGAAAAATAATTTGTAGAAATAATTGAACCCTGTTTTATCCCAATATGGCCACGTTTTGAAATAAACAAGTACATTTTCAACTGTGTAACTGAAAAGAATTTAATGCTGTAACAGTCTTTTACTGAACCATAGGGGCCTTTCGCATCATTAAAGTTCATAAGTGGCGCTTAGAGCTATGAATTGGTTACCTGGAGGGGCAACTTTTGGTGCTTAACCGTACCGGTTCTATGCGTCTTTTCAATTTCATAACATTTGGCTTCACCTTTATTGCATGTCAGTGTTACTAAAAATGGTGCATTGATATTGTGACCAAATAGTGAAGAAAACTGGCAATGCGTATATGTATGCCTATTTTGGCTTCCATACATGTAATTTTGTAAGTAAAAATAACATTTATATTTAATCTATGTTTTTTCAATGAGTTTTTGGGCATGAATATTGCTTTAGGTTTGTACTGTATGTTACAGTTAATTTTACTTAATAATTTTTTTTAGGAGTACAATCAAATTTTTACTAAATACAAGTTTTGGACCAAAACTTCAACTTCATCAATAATATGTGTTATATGACATTGTTACCGGTTTTGAATTTCTATATGGTTTAGCCCAAAGTAAGAGGAAACATGTAGCATGTTTTTGTGATAATATGAAATCTTGACAAAGACTCTAACACAGTTTACTTTGAAATTCAATTTCACTCTTTTCGCAAATTTTACAGAAAAAAATGTGCTTATTTTAATGATTAATTCAATAAAAAACAGTCATAATAATTTCCTCAAATACCTTTTCTGGTATGAATGTAATGCCTTATCACGGTGGGGATTGTGCATGATGGGATGGATAACGAATACGGACAAAATAATCTCGATGCTGGTAAGATAACTTTCTTATTAGTGCGTCAATTTTCAAAAGGTTTGTTGCATGTACCCCGCCTTACCGAGCTCTTTCATCGGATGTATGACTTATTAGATAACTCGTGGTACTTTTTCAAAAATATTGTCCCAACCGACCAGAAAGCGAAATGGTAACTACTACGGCCAAATTAACCACGCTTCAGGTGAGCATTTGTGCAATAACTTTCTTATTTTAGCGTCAATTTTCATGCAGTTTGTTGCATGTACTCCGTCTTACTGAGCCCTTTTCTCAGAACTATTACTAAATTCCTTGTACTTTTCTCAAAAATCGATCCCAACCGACTAGAAAAATGACCTGGATTTTTTGTCGTTTTTTCTGATCGGTTGGGATCAATTTTTGGACATAGTACAAAGATTCTACAAGCAAGTCATATATCTGTGGAAAGAGCTCAGTAATGCGGGATACATGCGACAAACCGCTTAAAAATTGACACAAGAAAATTATTGCACAATTTCTTACCTGAAGCGAGGCAAATTTGTCCGTATTCGTTATTCATCCCATCATGCACAATCCCCACCGTGTTATGTGTCTGGGAGCAAAATCAATTGACATATCTTGAAAATACATAAAACTAAGGTTTTGAGACACATGAAAATGGGGCCATGTTTCATGTCATAGTGGGAATAAGTCAAGGTTGCTTTTTGGAATCCAGTTTGGATTATCTAAGATACTAATTGCATTTTCATAGCTTGTATATGGTCGTATATCACCATGCAGAATTAAAAGAAAATTCATGCGTGGGCAGATTTGAGACACCCCCTTTTCACAAAATTGTGCGTACAAACAGGGAACATATATGACCAACTTTCTTTTTCATTTCATAGGTTGACAAAGACGGGAGCATACAAAAGAATTTGATTGAATGTTAGGTTTAAAAAAAATCTGGGTTGTTTTCTGACAATTTCTGACAAAAAGACCGCTTCGCATTTCATGGGTAGTCGGTGACTGTAAACAAAGCTACGACCGGTCTTCTTTCGATCATATATTTGTAAAGGCCCAAATAACCATGTAAATGCAAACCGGAGGTACATGTATTTCTAAGGAAGTACTACAACATGGATCACTACCGTTCGTCAATGTGTACCACGTAACATTTAACGTGCTTCTGTCGGGCAACTTTTCAGATATAACCATTGCTACAATGACATGTACACACAAAAACTGCAATATATGTCGTGGTAGTAACAATAGCAAATAATAAGACAGAACAATAATTACATGTAGAATATGGGAAAGTGTCGATATGCGAGCCGTCGACCGAGATCTTGACAAGCGCCTGCTTTGCATGGAAAAGATAAAATGGCGAAATGTGAACGACAAGTCTATTACTCTGGTACGAAGGCATTCAAGTGACAGAAAATAGTCAAAAACATCGACGATTTGTACAAAGTCGGTAATATTCCATATGGTCGCCGGCAAATGGTCACTGAGGCTTAACTGATTTCGTATTAAACCTACAACAGCCATCGATTGGCGTATAATTTTTAACTGCAAGCAGTTTAAGGCCAACATCCCTCCCCAACAGTCCCGTTTTTTCTCAACCGAGGCATCGCTTAATCGATGACATAAGTACTCTTTAACAAGAGCCGTCACAGACGGATTATGCTCCCCGAATAAGTGTTTGTCACAAAATAAAAACTATCATACATTAAGCCCCCTTTTCCTATGACAGCTTTTTTGTACACACATTATTTATAGAATATGGTCTAAAACATCCTATTTATTACATGAGCACAAAATTTCATTAAATTCTGCCCATTAGATGAAGAGAAATAGGAGAAAAACTAATTTTTACACTAAGGCCCCTTTTTCCGTGACGCAGTCTTAAATTTACAAACGGAGAAAAAGGTCCCTAGGTATTGACCCAGGGAGTTCACATGTGAAGTTTCATTGAATTTGGTCCAAGGGTTGCTGAGATATGGCTGTGGACGGACGGACGGACAGACGGACGGACGGACACACGGACACACGGACGGACGGACAGCGTGGCGACTATATGCTCCCCCGAAATTTTTTCGGGGAGCATAAAAACAGTTCTTACCCTATCGACAGCGGATCGGGCGTTTATTATATACACGCTTGGAAAAATGCATTTTGTAGAAAGTTTCTTTTAACAAAAAAACGAAATTGTTCACAGTTAAAGTAAATCTATGCAAGAAATAGGTCCCGGAAATTGCGTCAATTCGCATTTCTTTTTGAAAAATTCTCAAATGGAGGGACGGGACACCCCTCCCAAACCTTCCCTAACAGGAAAACAATATGAAAACAACAACAACAGGCAACAGTTGCCTCTGTGAATTAATTTGTAGGTTTAGATATGGTCTTGCAATATTATACATGTATATGCGATTATTCAAGAGGCAAAGAAATAGGTCTGCATGTCCCCGGAAATGGCGCCATTTCGTCTTTCTTCTTTAAAACATTCTCACGCAGAGGAAAGGGACATCCTCCCAAATAGGAACACCAATTTAAAAACTTGTGCAAATACACGAAAAAACTCTGTTGTCTCTGTTAACTTGTAGGTTAAATATGGTCTTGCAATATTAGATATGGGCTTATTTAAGAGGCAAAGAAATAAGTGTGCAAGTCCCGGAAATTGCGCCATTTCATCTTTCTTCTTTAAAAAGTTCTCACGCGGAGGCTCACTACTTAACAACCCGCGTATTGACTCTTTCTAACCCACCATAAGATAAAGACGATGGAAAACATTATGGAAAATGAAGAAATCGTTTGCGACAAGCACTTTCTTCATTTCCAACAATATTTTCTTTCTACCCCCAAAATACCAATTACATTCACTTGAAATTTCCGTCTGAAACTTTGGACAAGCTTAAGATTTTGTCGTTTGGTGATGGGTTGATAGTTTATTGTTGTAGAATTGGTTAAACTTGTCCGGCTTTATTGAGTGTTCAACCAGATTTCGAACCTCCAACCTCAAGCGTCCAAAAACGACGCCCTGATCGCTAAGTCACGGAAGTGATAATTTGTTTAACCAATTACCAGACATAAAAAAATTATGATGTTTCAATTCGAAAGGTGTTGCAACACCGATTTCAAGTTTATGCAATCTTGAAAATGTGACCCGTCACGCTAAAAGGGACCTTATCGGGTGTGTGAAAAATATCGACCCTAGCCTGTCTGCGCAGTCCGCGCAGCCAGACTAGGGCCGACACTTTTCACTTTTATGTAATTTTCTAAATCCGGAATGTTTGCCATATCTTACTACATGTTCATTTTTCGCATTCGGGATCTTGTTGACGTGTGCTGAGTCTGACAAGTTTGTCGAAATTTTGATTTTTGTAGTTCGGATAAGGTCCCTTTTAGCGTGACGGGTCACAAATGTCTGCAATTTGGACCAGAATACCTTTTCTTGTGAGGGATTCAAACGGCTTCGCTCTGAAGTAAAGGTTTAACCCTTTCCCAAACGGCAAAACTTTAGGGTGATCCACATCAAAAACAGCCACAAATGACAAAATAGATGTTATTACAGATATGGTTTATGTAAAATATGACACAGAAAATATTGAGACAAAAGGAGAAACTGCTGGTTATCAGCAGTTTCTTCTTTTGTGTCAATGTTTTCCCAAGCCTATTCTCTTAGGGACGTCAAAACCAGGTCTTGTTTGGGAAAGGGATAAATCACTCTTTCCCTCAGGCTGTGGAACAGTGCCGACCATCAACAATGGGAAATTTGACCCTTGTATACCACATGGACTTTTCTTCGGTGATGAAGCCAAGCTTGTTTGTAATCAAGGGTTTGAAGAGTCGGAGCCTACAACAATAATATGTCAGTCTAATGGACAATGGTCAAGTTTTACAGCTACATGTGATGTCATCAGTAAGTGAAAAAAATAAAGATGGGGAATCACGTGACACGACAGCAGCTGCAGAAAATCTTCTAAAAATCTAAACATTGATACAATCATGAGATTTGAACTTGCTTTGAAGCAGAGAATCTGTGAGAATGCCAGGGTTAGTTGGATGTGACAAACCCTTTAGACAGCACTTGAAGAAAATTATCTTCGACCAAACACCATTTTGTGTACGCGTCAAAAATTAGTTTTATCAGATGCTGTTTCAAAGGTTCCCCCACATCCACAAGATACCTGACCTTTCCCCATTTTCTGTGTGAACCTATTTTCAAATCGGTCATGAAGCACTAAACAGAATAATCGAAGATTTTCTGCAATTGTTGTTGAGTCATGCAACCCCCCTTCGTGCAGAGCCTGTGCAAAGAGAGGGTAATAGAAGAAACGTTATTTACGTCTTCTTCATCAAACTCTACGTTGTGGTTTCTCGTTTGCATACATATGTCTTATAGATTGAAATGGCATACAGAGCATACATAGGGTCTGGAATTGAAATAACAAAGATGGGATATATGTACCCCTCCTACTGGTTGCTCTGTAACCTTTTTTCTAAACAATGCATGGAAACACGCCTCTGAAAAGTAAATATAAGTTATCTAATGCTGCACAGAAACTTTTCCAAGTATAGTCCACCAAAAGTTATTCGGGCAAGATTCGTTGACAAGGGCCGTTAGTTGTGCAATTTTAGTAAACATCTCCGACGCTAGGTCATTACATTTTGTGCATGTCCCATATTAATGTTGGGACACTGTAAGAGAATAAACACTTTAAAAATTGTTTAGTAAATGCTTCTCGCCAAAGTTTTCTTGCTTTATCTTTGTTTTCTCATTCGTCTTTATTGTGCCTTGTTTTATAGTAGGACGGTGTGTAACGAAATTAGCTCCAGTGTGCTTTTAATGATTCAGGGTGCCAACATGCATTTTTGTAATCACATATGTTCCTGTTATCGATATCCGTTTCTTGACATTTCGGGAAAGGCCGCATTTTCCCTGAAATTTTCCTTTTCCAGGCTGCTTAAATGCGTAACAGAATTCAATACAAACATTCACCATGACATAGCTCCTACAATTTTGGACGGATTTCGAAAAAGAATTCACAGATTGTTAAACTTTCTAGTCACCTGACCATATGAATTCTATTGATGTTTGTACCATATAATACTGCGTCATGGCAAAAGAGGACTTGATGCAAAAATGTCCTTTGACATAATTCCTTTAAGATATTAGTGGATATTGATAATAAATACAAACATGTTCCTACTAACCTGACTATGTGTATATTGTAACGTGTCTTTTTCCATGTTATGCTGCGTCATAGAAAAATACAAACATGTTCCTACTAACCTTACTATGTGTATATTGTTACGTGTTTTTCCATGTTATGCCGCGTCATAGAAAATAGGTCTATATTTAAAAAGCCGGCATATTGGTCGATTTCACCCAGCCACCAAAACATGTGGTTTAACGTTCGTAATTATTGTAAAAACAAAATTGTGATATGTTGTGGTAAAGAATAGAGAAAACAAATCATAATCAACAACAACATCCAATACTCCACTTAGTCGCACATGCAAAATTTGCAAAACCAACATGTAGCAAGTGTATGGACAGTCAATTGATTCCAGGTGACATCTATCAACCTTGTATAAATGCTTTATGGGTAAAAGTATTTTGTTCAAAATTCGGAGTTAATATATTGGAAATATTGAGAAACAAAGTGTGTATATTTTCTTTTGTCTCTCAGTATATTAACCTATATATAACTTATTAGGCTTGCTACGCACAATTGCAGCACCATCCTAGATGTCATCGCAATTTAATTCCGTTTTGGTATGTCCATTTTATACTGTTTGACGCTGATGGTTCGCTTCATCGTTGTTCGAGCAAGTCTCGGTTGATGACGATTCTGAGAGAGAAGGTTATACCCTGATCACACTGAGTCTGTATTTAGTCCAAGGAACAGGAAAGTTGCAGTAATAACTGCAATGAACTTTGTGCAGACACTTCACAGACCCCAATGCATCAAAACAGGTTCTCTTCTCAATTGGGTGATCGTTTTATACCTGTACTTGAGCCAAAGTATAAAGGCTATTATGAAGTGATGTGATCTCCGATCGCTATTATCGACCTTCTTCACTGAAAACTGCAACACGCACGAAACAACTTGGCAAAAAACAAACGGTATCGTATCTTACCACAGACAGTACGCAACTCGAAATGTGTCAATGGCAACTCTTCTTTCGTCGTCTTCTATTAAAGACAGGCTTACTGTATACCTTGCAGAGAAGGTCATTACAAATCTCAAAGACAGGCAATATAATTTCGTTGTAGCATACGGTAACATTGTATGTTTAACGAAAGGTGTTGTCATATCTATCCAGTTCACAGGAAGAGGCCGATACAAAGATTCTGCTTCATGCAACTGACTGTTTCAAATGTGGCTTCTTTCTTATTGATATATATTCGCCAGGCACAGATATACGAGGGGTGATCCAAAAGTTCGTAAACTGGATAAATAAAACGTCAGGAGTGTTCACTATCAAAACAAAAGTCATACAGTTTTTAAGTGTGACATCTGTACAATAAATGTGGAAAATTTCAATTGTTTACATATAACAGTTATTTCTCAGTGATAAATTCTAGACACAGACCATGCGCGGGGCGGGGGAGCAAGAACGTCAAAAGCGACGTCAATTTAACGCGATTATGAACCCTTCTATTCAAAGTGCTTATTTACTATCATACAATTCTGTGTCCGAGGTATAAATGCTCTGAAAGTTTTATCATGCAATTTTAGAATCGAAATGATGAATGTTTCTCTGTCTGGATGTTTTAGATCGATATACTATCAAAGCGGAGCCTATCACTGTGTGCCCCAGTTCTGACGTCGTGAACCGGGTTGTGGCCCTTTGCAGGACTATTTTGGCATTCGTTTTTCTCTATTCGAGTACGAATCTTGGGTGTGACATAAACCTAATTTCTCTACATCACCATATTCTTGTTCTCTTCAATATTTTAAATGTCTGCGTGGGTGTATGATCAAGATCGTGACAGAATTTTATAATTGACCGACATTCAAATTTGGTTGTTGACGTCATGTCGCCTTTTCACTAATTTGTTTTATCCCATTTTAAATGTGGGATCTTCATAACAACTTTTACATCAACGCATGCACCTTAGTGTCACTACGTAAAACTAGCGTACTAACAATTTTCACCAAAAAAATTCCCGCAGAAAGTTAGGAAAATTTGATTAATTTAACGTTCATGTATCATTTTTTGTTGCTTACCGCCTAGGCGTACACACGTTACTATGGTAACGTAGTTTACGGCCGCTATAACTTTTTTGTTAATCTTATCATTTTTATGTAGTCTATAGATAATGAACTAGGTTATTACCAAATTATATATTGATCAAGCATGAGATAAGGAAGTTATGGGTCAATTTTACGAATTTTTGGATCACCCCTCGTATTTGTGCTATGCTTTAGGTGACTTCCAAATTTTTACCTCAAGACATCGTTTTTTACTGGAAATGGCGAGACAAAATACATGATACATTTGAAAGCAGTAGTTGATGTCAAAGGAAATGACGCGACCGAAACTTTACCAGCTGTGCATGCCTTTTCTTAAGTTGATTACACAGGGCCCTTCATTTGAAAGGTGAAGAATCTATTTTGGAAGGCATTTGAGCAGGCAGACACTAATGTTGTAGATGCTTTCAAAGCCATCTCTGTGGGTCATGCCATAACTGACATAACATTGCCACCTACAAATGTTGCATTTGAGAAAGCTGTTAAGCGCACAGGGTTCCAATGCATAATGTGGAACTTTGACATGGTCGCTTCTCCAACCATTCTAGACCATGAACTCTTCGGTATGACAAGGGATCAGGATGTATACCAGACAGTTTTGACGACCTTAATGCAAGCACCACAGACACTTCTTGAACTGATAAACTGTGGTTGCACAAATTCTAAATGCGGATCATTGCAAGTGCAAATCAAGCAAAAGTGTTTTGCGTATGGAGCAGACGAGTCTACTTGTCAAAACAGAGCATATGCCGCCAAGTTAATTCACTCACCTTGGGATTCAGTGATTTTGAATTTTATCCAATGTTATCCGGTTTTTACATTTTTACGTGGTTTTATGCTTTTAAAGATTTCAATGATTTCGCACGTTTCAACAGCCTATCATAGACATCAATAAATGGGATAGTATTAAATTATATTATTTACTATGCGTATTATTTTAAATCGATAATAAAGTGACGTCACCCGTTTTGAATTACGTTTATTTTACGTATTCGCGGTGGCATAAAAACGATTATCATATATTTTACAATTGTTAAATGACTGATTGTATACATGATCTGGTAATAAACCAAAATAAATGCCTACGTCTTCTTATTGTTAACAATGATTAAGTTGGAATGTGACGTCAAGAATTGCGTCAAACTTAATACACAAAATACATTTTTATGCCCCCGTATCCAAAGATCGGGGGCATATTGTTTTACTCGTGTCCGTCTGTGTGTTTGTCTGTCCGTCTGTCCGAAAACTTAACAGTGGCCTTTTCTCTAAAAGCATTTGGCATACAAAGCTCAAATTTGGTATGCAACTTCCTTCTAATGATATCTATCTGTTCCATCAAATTTGAAATTTCAAATAATGACTAAAGCAAATCTTAAGTGCCTAGGCCTACTTCACAGCCCACAATTTCTCTTCTTCGTTGCGAAAGCCTATGAATGAAATCTCAGAAGAGGGTATCTCGGCAATGAAAAAAGGGGACCCAGTTAGCAATATGTAAACGCATACTTTGGCGTTTAATCGTTTATTTCGCTAGTTATAGGATGCATTTGAAAAATAGGAGAATGCTATTCGGCGGTGGATCTATTTTAACTTCTTTTAAAGTACGTCTCCTTGTCATGGTCTCATCGGGTTCGCTTCAAACTGCTTTGACATGCCACCAAAGCGATGTGTTTTGGATATAAGTTGATCGACAAATCATGGTTTAAATAATACTATATTTCCCTTCTTCATAGGCAACATAAGCTTCGAATGCTTTCCCTAATGTACTTGTCTATTAAAATCGAATGAAAGATTTGTCGATAAAGAGAAAATTAAACGCCAAAAACGCAATATACAATGAAGAAAAGGGATTAGCTACGAATAATGGGACTGGATATAAAGAAGATATTATAGCTCTGAATAAGATTTTGACTCTTTACTTTGTTTTTTTGCGATCGTTTTAACTCGTAACCTGATGTGATTCTTTTATCAATTTTACTTCAAATTTCGTTGATGCCTAATTTCACTAAGTCCACAATCTTTTTTTTTCGTCGATAATGGGTTGGGTTTCGTTTCCTATATTTTTATTTATGATCTTTCCTCAGGTGAATGACTTATTTGGAAATTGATAGCACATTTTAAAAGATATAAATGTAAATAGAAAATAAAATTAATAGTAATAATAAATGATCCCAATCGACCAGCAAATCATTCTATTTTTTGTCGTTGTTTTATCGGTTGGGATCATTTTTTACAAACAGTACACGAGGGTTTCAAGTTAGTCAGAGGAAAGAACTCGCTAAGGCGAGGCACATGAAACAAACCGTTTGAAAAATGACACAGATATGAAAACAATTATTGCACAATTTCTTACCTGAAGAGGGAAATACTGTATGCCCGTAGTCGTTATCCATCCCATGATGCTCAATATTTACCGTGGTAAGGATATATTGGTGGCACTTGTGCGAGAAATACCCGGGGTTTTTTTATCAAACACCGTACGATTGATTTGTAGGTAAGGTTCAGTAAGGATAAAATGTGCCGGCTTTCTTTTTCCCTCGATGTAACCTATTCATTTTCAAAGGTGTTCATCCTTTTAATGATAAAAACATTCTGATCAAATTTCAATCATGACCCCTAGAGTAATAACGAGGAAATTATTGAAAACGGACGACTTTTATCTGGATGGTATTTAATATAACTATTATTGTACTAGGCGAATTTAGGGGACAGTGGTTTTGAATCTGCCCTCAATCTACAAATGTATGGCCATCTAATAATAAGTTGCCCGGATGCCATGTGATTCGGGTTTTGCTTTAGCTGCATAACAGCAAATATGGTTCTATCGTCTAGAATTTGTATATTTCTTTAGAAAGGATGTAAAAAATGGAATTTCGGTGTTCAATTCTTCCTAGCCACACAGTCATTCAGTGCCAATAAAGGGTTATGAAGTCTGTGCTTCTTCAGTCTGTGCTTCTTCATAGCATAGTCACCTTTATACATGTCTACTCTCGCTTCTTCAGAGCATACTGCTCTTCTTCATTGTGTATTTTTTTCATATAGATAAACATACGTTTTCAAAACTGTTCACACGGAATACTAAAATAGATCATGAAATAGTAAACGCAACTTGACTCATACGATACATGTATATGACACTGTCGTAGGAGTCGTTTATGCGCTGCTTGATTCGTAAACACACGTGTGTGCACTCACTTTTAAAGTAATTGCAAGTTTACTCGGTAAGCTAGAACAAAGGGCTTTGGCAATATGACGCTTCGTTCGTTACTCCATCGAATAGCATTCTTCGATTTTAGATATTCATCACGTAATTTCCTAAATAAGCGATAAAACATAGCAACATGTGTTTATTTGCGCAAAATGGGTCACCTTTCTTCATTGACGTAAATCCCTCCTGTGATATTTCATTTATAGCTTTTTACAATGAAGGAGAGGAATTGGTGGCCGTGTACCAATGATTTTCATTTTTATCACAGATTAACTATATTATTCATAAATTCTGCATTTACTGTCCTGTTTTTGGTTCGTTCATTGTCTGAACCGCATTCTGTTACTAATCTAAAGGTGGCCAGCACATATGTTCTGCATTCCTTTCCATGTTTTTTTTTCTTAATTAGAGCTTGCGCGTAGCTGTACTTTAAAACTTAAATTGGTTCTTCTCTCTTGTTCTTGCAGCATTTGGTGGTACATATTACTTGCAGATCTTCCCTAGAGTAACACAGGTTATCAATGGCGATGTTGATGAAAGAAGGCTCTTCCTCACTTGCGATGACGGGACGCAAATAAACGTGACGTCAACTTTCATGAGTTTGTCCCAGATGGTAACTTGTGCTAACGGATTCCAGGAAATAGTAATTAATAAAGCCTTTGACCTAGAAGTCAGCGGTGTAGTCGATACCGACAGAGTCATTGAAATAAGATCAGATAACCCTATCAACGTTCATGGGTTCTCCTTTGTCGACGGTTTATCACCAAGTAACTTTCGTCAGATAGCCACAGAAGCCTGGTTAGCTCGACCAGTGGAAACCTGTTCTAGCGAGTACATCATAATAACAACCATCGAAGCTCCACAAATAAACATCGTAGGCTTGGTAGATGGCACGACTTGCACGTTAACTGGCTTGCAAGGCGTACAGCTTGATAGGTACGAGGTTTACACATTATTTGCTGGCGCAACCACTAATGACAGAACAGGGACGATAATCGATTGTACAAATGCCGTCTGTGTCTGGTCAGGAGGTTGGTTTAGCCAAGTTCCTCTCGATACCGGAGGATCACGTGATATGAACACAGTACAGCTTCTCGGTGTAGATCGCTGGCCAAACAAATGTGTATTTGGTCGCTTTGAACCGAGAGAGGAATTTGAAATCAAAGTGGTGGCCAGTGTGGATAATACAAATGTAGTGATAGATAAAGGAGCTGCAGGCCAAATCAATGTCAACCTAGACAGGGGAGACAAGGTGGACAGGTTCTTTAATTTGACTGATAATGTTGAAGCAGTGCTCATCACAGCTGATAAACCAATCCTCGCTGCACAGTTTTCCGTAAAGAGACAAGTTGACAACGCTAATGTTGGTGACTCTTCTATGATCCAATGTGTAGGCCCTGATAATTTCCAGAGTCGGTATGTCTTCCAGTTAGACAACACTGACAATGACGAATTCGATGAATACAGACTACGAGTGGTAATCGATGAAACTAAAGCCGACCAGCTCCGCCTCAATAACATGGTGTTATCCCCTTCGACTGATAAAGACGTCACTTTCACATCTACTGGTGAACAGTTCACTTTTATAACACTTGAGGTATTTGAGGATACCCCGTACGAAGTGAAGACGCTTGACGGTACTCCATTTGGCGCGGACGCTTATGGGAAACGGCTTGTTGCCCAATTCACAAAATCACTGGGTCAGCTGTATAATAGTTAGGTCGTCGCCAATAGCAGCAACAACAACAACACTACTACAACCACCAACAACAACTACGACGATGACGGCAAGAACGATAACGACGACGACAACAACAACGACAACGATAATGAAAAAGAAGAAGACGACAACGACGACGAGGAAAATAATTAATGAACAATAATTAAACAAAGAAAACCAAAAAACAAACACAGAGCTCGGATCCGGAAATTGGCTCTTCAAACATTTTAGACCAACATCAATCCAGATCAGCATGCGTGAACAGGCAGTCTAACCAAGATCCATGTTGTTTTCTAATAGCTTCTTCATGACCTGTAACTACTGCCCGACAACTGCATAGATCCGTGTAAGGCTGCAACTGTTCACAGCTTGATCTGGAAACATGGTACTCTTATAAGACATTCCACCCAGCCTTAAATTAAAAAAATCCTGCAATTTCGGCGTTTCAGACAGACTCATTTCCTCACAGTCACACGGGAATTATAGTTTTATCCCGGGGCCGTCTTCACCAACATTTCTTAATCGATTTTCTAAATCTTAATTACATTACAAACCATATGATTGGACAAGAAGAATGTCTCTGTCAATCTGTTTGTTTGTTGTGTAATTTTACCTAGATGGATAATCACGTGATACAATATTTTCAGAAAATCTTCAAAAATTTTGTAAATACTGGACCGATTAGAATTCGGTTTGAAGCAGAGAATGTGGACAGATGTCACGCATTAGATGGACGTGGTTGCTTTTTAGAAAATCAGCTGATAAAAAAGTTATTGAAGATAAACCAAAATTTTGGTTTATCTTCAATAACTTTTGTATCAGTTGATTTTTCGAAAATCCAACACGTCCAACTTGTTCCTGGCATTTTCCAACATTCTCTGCTTCAAACCGAATTCAAATTGGTCAAGTATTAAAAAAGATACTGAAGAGTATCGGAAATTATGAGTCACGTGATTATACACCGTGCTTACTGTCATACTGGGAATAAGACTGGTTGGTGAATACCGTCCTAGATATCTTACGATCCTCACATCTGGTTTTTGAAATGTAAAATGTTAAATCTTGTGCTTCCAACACCATACAAATCTATACAATTTCGCTACAATAAACAACATCAACTGAGATCGAATTGCCTGTCTCTTATTTTAGCCCTTCCAAACAAGACATGGTTTTGACGACCCTAAAGACTTGGAAAACATTGATGCAAAGGAAGAAAATGTTAATGATCAGCATTGCTCACAGGATCATTGTTGAGTTCAGTTGATCCGATATGATTTTCGTGTTTAAATCTACGTCATTTATTTATGAGCATAAACATGTCATATTGTATTCGAAAGCTTCTACTGATAAGAGAATACTTTTCCAGGTAACCATACCTAAACTTTTTGATACCTATGTAATAAACGACATAGGATCAGCACACGACAACAATGATCCTGTGAAAACCAGGCCGATTTTGAAGCCGAAAGAATTAAAACGAACAGATAAATAGTTGTAGCGGATCATCACATGCCCATTTAAGCTCACCTGAGCACGACGTGCTCAATGTGAGCTATTGTGGTCGCTTTTTGTCCGTCGGCGTCCGTCTGTCTGTCCGTCCGTCCGTCCGTCTGTTCACATTTTGGTGTTACCACTCTAGCACCCACAAACATTGACCAATCTTAACCAAACTTCGCCAAAAAATGTATGACCATTAGATCTCGAATGAGTTCGATTTTGGGTCAGATCGGACTTGGGAGTCTAGAGTTATGTGCTCTTGAACATCAAAATGGATAGTTTTGACTTTGTTACCACTCTAGAATCTACAAATATTGACCAACCAAGACAAAACCTGACCACAATGTTGGTATGCCTAAGATCCTGGATGAGTTCGATTTTCAGTGTGATCGCAGAAGGAAGTTTGGAGTTATGTGCCCTTGAATTTGACAAAATTGCCGTTTTCGACTTTGTTTACACTCAAGCATCTACATTTATTGACCAATCAAGACAAAACTAGGCCACAATGTTGGTGACCATAAGATCTCAAATGAGTTTGATTTTGGGTCAGATCAGACTTGGAAGTCCAGAGTTATGTGCCATTGAACATCAAAAATGGCTAGTTTTGACTTTGTTACCACTCTAGCATATACAAATATGGACCAAATCAAGACTAAACTAAACCACAATGTTGGTATCCTTAAGATCTTGGATGAGAATGATTTTCAGTGCGATCGAAGTAGGAAGTCTGGAGTTATGTGCCCTTGAATTTGACAAAATTGCCGTTTTGCCTTTCTTTACACTGTAGCATCTACATTTATTGACCAATAAAGACAAAACTTGGCCACAATGTTGGTGATTATAAGATCCTGGATGAGGTAAATTTTCAGCTTTATTGGACTAGAAACATTAGAGTCATTGGCCCTTGAATTTCACAAAATAACCGTTTTCGACTTTATTTCACTCTAACAAACACAAATATTGACCAATCAAGACACGTTTTGGTCACAATGTTGGTGACCATTACATCATAAATGTTTTAATTTTTCAGATTAATTGGACTAAAAAATTCAGAGTTGTGTGCCCTTGACGGTGACAAAATTTCTTTTGGACTTTGTTTTCACTCAAACAGCAATAAATATTGACAAATAAAAACAACTTGGACATAATGTTGATGAGAATATCTTTATCAGAACAGAGTTATGTGCCCTTGACTCTGACAAAATTGTTGTTTTCTTCCACTTTGTTTTTACTGTAACAGCCACAAATATTGATCATTCGAGATTATGAAAGCAGTTTTCAGCTGGATCATAATCTCGCATCTTTAATTATGTGCTCTTGAAATTGACAACATTGTGTCTTTCATTCTATCTAAGTTCAGGTGAGCGATAAAGGACCATCATGGTCCTCTTGTTTTGCATTTAATCACTTAGATAAAATAATTGGACTACAAAGTGAAAAACTTACTAAAAGCCGTGAATCCCTCAGAGTATTTTCAGTGCTGAGCCATTGGCTCTGTCTCTGGAGTCTGCGTACCGTATGTATAACATGCACCGTACATCCAAATTTCTTCAAGTGTTCCGATTTCTGAAACGTACATATAAGGGCAGTGGTAAAACTGATATACCTATATGTAGAATTTTGCGTCAGAACCCTGTCTGTATGAGGTGGGGATTGTGCAATCCTGTGGGCAATCTAACAGTAACACCTGATAGACACCAGCAAGGGTTCACTTAAATGGACTTGGAAAAAACAAAATCGGCTATATTTACTACAACAAATGAAATCTGACTATACTCTTCCATGATGAGCACATGACAACACATGGTTCTGCACTGAAATGCGATGTCCTCCAGGAGGTAGTATCTTGTAAGCGTTTATTTTATTGGTCAGAAGAAAAGGTTATAACAAATGACCCCTTATTGGTCCATGCCAGATGTAACTGTAATTAACCCTCTTCCAAACAAGACCTGGTTTTGAAGTTCCTTATTGAAAATGATTGGGAAACATTGAAACAAAAGGAAGAAACTGCTGATAACCAGCAGTTTCTCCTTTTGTCTCAATATTTTCTGAGCTGTATTATACACAAATCTTATCTTTATCAACATTAATTTTGTCGTCTGCAGCGGCTTTCAAATCGCAGCCTCTGAAATTTTGTCGTTTGTGAAAGGGTTAAACACCGGATTTGAATCAGATTCACATTGTGGGATGAATAACGTTGGTGCGGAGTCAAAACCTCGTAACTACAGCTTGAAAAAGCTGGAGTTATGGGGTTTTGACTTCCCATCGACGATAAGAACTATGGTAAAGTTAGCCAAAATATGGGTTTTAACAAGAACTCAAAAATATTTTTCTTTAAATTCTGTGGATTGATAGGGTTATATGATAATCTGATAAGGGCTTATTTCTGGGGATAATGGCTAACAAGGTGGGTGGGGTAAATTGATACGAGAATCAGATTTCTAGTCTGAAATTAAATACTATTTCTGTATTGATCGTATCAAAGTAAACTTTTGCATATGATATTCTGCGAGGCCACCATAAATCATTTCTATAGTTGAGCGAATCCTTCACAGATTGAGCACTCTTCTTAAAATTATGTGGAAAGATCTCACTATGAAAAGGTGCAGTGTACAAGAATCGTTACTCTGTCGATCATATTGTTGGAGTAATTGCCCTTTGTTAATTTTCAAACTTGATTCTTGTCCGGATCATAACTCAAAAAGTATATTAACTATAACTATAACTATTATATTAGTGTTTTAGGCCACCGGCCCATAACACAATTCCAATTTAACAATATAAATATAACATACTGTGTACCAGAAGGAAACGAAATGTACAGTTATGAGAACAAAAAGGTAGAATCGTCGATGTTGATTATATTAACATAAAGAATTGATATCTCGTAAAGTATATTAGTATAAAAAAGACCTTTATCAAAACATTTTAGAAAACTACATAACAAACAAAATCATAGACATCATTGAGAAATAAAATTTCTACGTGTCTTTTCAATTGGAAGAAGAACAGAGCAACATGTTTGATAATTATTGGGTCATTAGCTGAGATTATTCTGATATATTCCCTGTCTTTGTTTCTTGTATTTGTAACAAGGTGTCCTATAAATTGTGCACGAAATTCTGTATGAAGACTGCAGTCAAAGAAAGCGTGAATTTCATCCTCGATGATTTCGATTCCCTCTCCTCGATCTCCACAGAACGAACAAAAGCTTTTTTTCGATCTCTTCCAGTATGTCTGCCGGTTTCAATATTTAGATAATGATTTGCACACCTGAAATTCGACATAGCTTTTCTTTTAAAATAGAATGACAAATGATATGATAAATAACGTTCAACATTCAGGAGAGTTTTAAAGTGTTTATACAGATGACAACGACCGGACGAGTTAATATCTTCATTCCAATTTTGAGTTGCACTGTCCACTACTTTCTGTTTAAACTCTAAAATGAAAGCATTAGTATAACCAACGGTCTGTGAGATCCAGACGAAACCGAAGCCAAAGCGGAATAACATTTTTGACATTAGTTGCCCAATTTGTGCGACCATTTTCATCGTGCTGTTTAAGCATAATGTACGAGTTTTTTGGATATCTGTAATCTGACATCATTAAAATACGGCACCAATACTTTAGTCTAGTATATTGTACAAAGTGGCAGTCGTCCACACTCCCCCAGAGCCATACTGTTGTTGATAAAATCGGGTAAACCTTAAGATATCTTGCAAAATTGTGCATGAACAGATTCTATCTGGTGAACATGTTCAATTCCCCATATCTCTCCGGCATACGAGGGGCGTTCAATTAATATTGGAACTGGGGTTCTATAAGCCATAGTTATGTCGCAATTCAATTTTAAGTTTCTTCAATCCTTCGAAGTAATCCTCTTTGACAACCACACACTTCTGAAGTTTTGAGATCCATTACTTATATGCCAATAAATGGGCCTCTTTTGGAACACCCCGCAGACACTGGAAAAATGCACCGCATATGGAATATGAATGCCTATACCGACGACCAGAGGCGTTTTTCGTCATCATGGGGAACTTAAAAAAGATACACGGGCTTAAGTCAGACTAAAATGGTGGATGAAGACGCTGTGCAGCATGTGTCTCTTGCAGGAAGACTTGGACAAGATGGCACCTGTGGACAGCTCCGTTGTCATGAATTTGGCACATGCCCCTTTAGTCGGTCCTAGACCTGCTCTTTTCGTGATATTTCTTTACTTTCACCGGCATACATTTCTTGTATGAATGACGGGCGATAGTGGTACTATTTGAAACAGTAATTTTAACAATACACCCGTTACATTTGAAAATTACCGCGTACAAAACTTTTGCCGCGCTTTTAATTTTTTTGGCTTTTACGGACCTTGCCTGATCTTTTCGCAACCATTGCTTGCTAATGACACGCCATTGGTGCTCATGATAGTAGATTATTGTTGAATCATATGTATTTAGCTCAGAAAGCCCACATTTATTGCATTTAATGTATTATTTCAAAATGTATTTTGCCACCTTTACACGGGTGACTCTCTGTCCATTAGGCTACAGGTGGGGGACCCAAATGGACATAAACCTGTCTGTGTTTCAATCCTTTCGTCGAAATCGTATAATATGTCCCCGATGAAAACTCAACTTTATCTGCTATTTCTTGCACATTGAACCATGCGTCTTGTTAGGTCATGTCGGAATCTACAGCAACAATCGCTTTGGTACTAACTCTATCCGGGTTGCCTGAGAGGGGGGCATCATTCAGAGCAGTTTTACCAATGTTTATTTTTATTAACTTCCTAAAAACTGACGTATGTTCAACGTTCGAATGTTCATGAATCTTATATGGTTCATTATATACACGTGATGTAGATATGTCAAAGCCTTTGCGACCTTTAATGTAGACCCGTACATCCTACTTCAATTCGTTTTCCATTTTGCGCACAGCTAAATAGCCAGTGTATATGACTGAACCAACTTCAAAGTTCAATAACTTTTGAAAGAGTGAACGAATTTGCCTCAAATTTTGACCAAGTATAGACAGTACTTTTCCCGTCAAATAGCCACAAGCACTACTATTTCTATAGAACAGTGAGGTATGGTGGTCCATTAGTACCACTTTTAATTGAACGTCCCTCGTAACAAAGAATAGGTTGAACCATTGAATCGAAAAGTTTGAAAGCATCTTTTTCGTCAAAGAAACCAAATCTCCGTTGGTGGTTAAAGATAGACATTATTGCCTTTTAGCTTGTGCAGCCAGGGTAATTTTTTCACGAGTCCATTTTAATTTAGGCGTAAACAATAATTTCATTTAACGAAAATGTGAAACTACTTCAAATTGGTGTCCTCTGTAAAACCATTTTTAGCTCCACTGGCCGAAGGCCAGCAGGGCTTATGTCATGGCCCTGTATCCGTCGTTCGTGCGTGCGTACGTGCGTAAACAATTTTCAAACATCTTCTTCTCCAAAACTACTGGGCCAATTTCAACCAAACTTCACAGAAATCTTCCTTGCATAAAACTCTACCAAATTCTTTCAAAAGAATAAAATCTGCGCAGAACTTGAATTTTAATTAATTTAATTGATTTAAATTTTCGAAAAATCTTTAAAAATTCTTCTTCTCCAAAACTATTGGACCAATTTCAACCAAACTTCATAAAAATCTTCCTTGCATAATTTTTTTCTTAATTCCTTCAAAAGGATAAATTATGTGTATAACTTAAATTTTAATTAATTTAATTGAATTAAATTTTAGAAAAATCTTTAAAAATTCTTCTTCTCCAAAATTACTGGACCAATTTCAACCAAACTTCACATAAATCTTCCTTGCATAAATCTCTACCAAATTCTTTCAAAAGACATTAATTTTCGCAGAACTTGAATTTTAATTAATTTGATTGAGTTAAATTTTCGAAAAATCTTTAGAAATTCTTCTTCTCCAAAACTACTGGACCAATTTCAACCAAACTCCACAGAAATCTTCCTTGTATGAATTTCTTTTTAATTCCTTCAAAACGATAAATTCTGTGTATAACTTAAATTTTTAAATAAATTTCATTAAATTAAATTTTCGAAAAATCTTTAAAAATTCTTCATCTCCAAAACTACTGGACCAATTTCAACCAAACTTCACAGAAATCTTCCTTGTATGAATCTCTTTTTATTTTTTTGCAAAAAGATGAATTCTGCGTATAACTTAAATTTTAATAAATTTTATTAGCTCACCTGAGCACGATAGTGCTCATGGTGAGGTATTGTGATGCCGCCGTGTCCGTCGTCCGTCGTCCGTCGTGCGTCGTCCGTCGTGCGTCGTGCGTCGTGCGTCGTCCGTCAACCTTTGGCTTGTGTGCACTCTAGAGGCCACATTTTTTGCCCAATCAACCTGAAATTTGCTCAGAATGATTGTCTTGATGAAATCTCGGACAAGTTCGAAATTGGGTCATCTGGGGTCAAAAACTAGGTCACGGGGTCAAATCTTAGAAAAACCTTGTGTGCACTCTAGAGGCCACATTTTTTGCCCAATCAACCTGTTATTTGCTCAGAATAATTGTCTTGATAAAATCTCGGACAGGTTCGAAATTGGGTCATCTGGGGTCAAAAACTAGGTCACAGGGTCAAATCTTAGAAAAACCTTGTGTGCACTCTAGAGGCCACATTTTTTGCCCAATCAACCTGAAATATGCTCAGAATCATTGTCTTGATAAAATCTCGGACAGGTTTGAAATTGGGTCATCTGGGGTCAAAAACTAGGTCACAGGGTCAAATCTTATGAAAACCTTGTGTGCACTCTAGAGGCCACATTTTTTGCCCAATCAACCAGAAAATTGATCAGAATGATTGTCTTGATTAAATCTCAGACAAGTTTGAAATTGGGTCATCTGGGGACAAAAACTAGGTCACTGGGTCAAATCTTAGAAAAACCTTGTGTGCACTCTAGAGGCCACATTTTTTGCCCAATCAACCTGAAAATTGATCAGAATGATTGTCTTGATAAAATCTCGGACAAGTTTGAAATTGGGTCATCCGGGGTCAAAAACTAGGTCACTGGGTCAAATCTTAGAAAAACCTTGTGTGCACTCTAGAGGCCACATTTTTTGCCCAATCAACCTGAAATTTGCTCAGAATGATTGACTTGATAAAATCTCGGACAGATTTGAAATTGGGTCATCTGGGGTCAAAAACTAGGTCACAGGGTCAAATCTTAGGAAAACCTTGTGTGCACTCTAGAGGCCGCATTTTTGCCCAATCAACCTGAAATTTGCTCAGAATGATTGTCTTGATGAAATCTCGGAAAAGTTCGAAATTGGGTCATCCGGGGTCAAAAGCTAGGTCACGGGGTCAAATCTTAGAAATACCTTGTGTGCAGTCTGGACGCCACATTTTTTGCCCAATCAACCCGAAATTAGCTCAAAATAACTGACTTGATGAAATCTCGGACAAGTTTGAAATTGGGTCATCTGGGGTCAAAAAGTAGGTCACGGGGTCAAATCCTAGAGAAACCTTGTGTGCACTCTAGAGGCCACATTTTTTGCCCAATCAACCTGAAATTTGCTCAGAATGATTGTCTTGATGAAATCGTGGACAAGTCTGAAATTGGGTCATCTGGGGTCAAAAACTAGGTCACTGGGTCAAATCTTAGAAAAACCTTGTGTGCACTCTAGAGGCCACATTTTTTGCCCAATCAACCTGAAAATTGATCAGAATGATTGTCTTGATGAAATCTCGGACTGGTTTGAAATTGGGTCATCTGGGGTCAAAAACTAGGTCACGGGGTCAAATCATAGAAAAACCTTGTATGCACTCTAGAGGCCACATTTTTTGCCCAATCAACCTGAAATTGCCTAAGATTGATTGTCTTGATAAAATCTCGGACTAGTTTGAAATTGGGTCATCTGGGGTTAAAAACTAGGTCACAGGGTCAAATCTTAGAAAAACCTTGTGTGCACTCTAGAGGCCACATTTTTTGCCCAATCAACCTGAAATTAGCTCAAAATGATTGACTTGATGAAATCTCGGACAAGCCTGAAATTGGGTCATCTGGCCTCAAAAACTAGGTCATGGGGTCAAATCTTAGAAAAAACCTTGTGTGCACTCTAGAGGCCACATTTTTTGCCCAATCAACCTGACATTTGCTCAAAATGATTGTCTTGATCAAATCTTGGACAAGTTTGAAATTGGGTCATCTGGGCTCAAAAACTAGGTCATGGGGTCAAATCTTAGAAAAAACCTTGTGTGCACTCTAGAGGCCACATGTTTTGCCCATTACACCCAAATACACTTCCAATTTGTTACTAAAAATAGTAACACTTTTTAATGCCAGATCGAGGCTCTGACCCAAATGTGAGTAAAGCATCCAACATGCAATGGAAATGAACGGAGGAAAGAAGAAGTTTAAGAGGCTTCACATTCCGTTTAGTGATGATTCCTCTGTGAATCTCGACGGGATATCATTGACTGACTTCCATTTATGGCCTTTATCGGCTTTTAAGTAATTTTTGACCCTCCAAAAAAGCAGTATCCTCGGATCTTTTGATGACCTAGCCGCAAGGTTTAACTCTCATATTCACGTAAACCCCCCTTCCCCAACAAAAAAATAGTACGAAACATGCCATTTCCAGTGTGAAAATGATTATGTCAGTACCGAAAGGTTTATGAAGAAAGATAATTCATTATGGTAGATCAATTTGATAATAAAAACATAGCTGTTAACACGGTGGGTAACCCACGTGACTTTTGGGAAGCGTTAACACCGAAAAAATCGTCCGCTTCAAGGTACGTTTTGTAAAATTTCTCAGCTTATACTCTATTAATTTTGACGAGATAAAGTGCACGGAACGTGCATTTGAGAGGGCTAATATAGTATATATAGTAATATAGTAACGAAAACCTTGAGGCAAAAGGAGAAAATGCTGATTAAAAGTATTTCATTATTTTGCCCCTTGAAATGATTTTTGAAACAATCTCTGTAAGACAGACAAAGATGGATCTAAAAGGGGGTCGGGGGTCCGGACCCCGTCTTGAATATGTCGAAAATCGAATTTTGACTACACAGCGTTGGTATGGTATCTAACATTACAAAATTCACAAATTCAAAGCCATCTTATAGGCTAGACCCCACCCCCACCCCTTGAAAAAAATCCTGGATCCGCCCTTGACAGTCAAAACATTAAAATTTCTTGTTTGGTAAAAGTTTAAAACATTTTTCTTTTCAATTGTTTTTTAATTTAACGCCTCTCAACAATATTTCAGCAATAAGTTAATTTATAATTGTCCACGCTCCGCGGCTGGGAATCCATCCTGTGACCTGTCCATTATTGGCTCTAATCTAGAGCACAAACACATGTAAAATATTACCACTCACACTTGGACAGTACTTTTGCTCCTGCAAAATTCTTTTTATATGGTTTTCAAAAGCAGTAGCTCATCCTGAACTTGCATGGTGGTAATGGGCGATGGAGACAGGGTACGAATGATTACAAGCCAAAAAATCTCTTTTTTTCAATCAAAGTTGCAAAAATATTCCTGTAACTGAAAACTCTAATAATTAATGCAAATGACTGTATAAAATATTCTTAATACTTAGGCAGAATAAATGAAAAATGCTCGCGCGAAAATAACGACTCGCACAATGAATTATACAGCAAAAAGACCACGTGACCTTTTGTTTGCTCTCTTCATGCGCAGGTCACGGTTAAAAATTTGGAAGTGTATTTGGGTGTATCAACCTGAAAATTGATCAGAATGATTATCTTGATGAAATCTCGGACAAGTTTGAAATTGGGTCATCTGGTGTCAAAAACCAGGTCACAGAGTCAAATCTTAGTAAAACCTTGTGTGCACTCTAGAGGCCACATTTTTTGCCCAATCAACCTGAAATTAGCTCATAATAATTGTCGTGATGAAATGTACAAAAAGTTTGAAATTGGGTCATCTGGGGTCAAAAACTAGGTCACTAGGTCACTGGGTCAAATTTAAGAAAAAGCTTGTGTGCACTCTAGAGGCCACATTTTATGCCCAATCAGCCTAGTCAGAATAATTATCTTGATAAAATCTCAGACAATTTCAAAATTTGGTCATCTGGGGTCCTAAACTAGGTCATGGGGTCCAGTCTTGGGGATTTTTTTTGCCCAATCAAGCTGAAAATTCAGACACACCATATACAGAAAGCTATTATGTCAGGCAGGCCCGTAGGAACAGGGGGCTAGGGGGGGCTAAACCCTTCCAAAGTTGGCCAAAAATACCAATTTTTCTTAATTTTACACTTAAAATTTTGGGGAAATCCCAATTAGCCCCCACCCCCAATATTTAGGATAGAGTCTATAGACCCCCAATATGAAATTGCTTCCTATGGGCCTGTCAGGTGAGCGCTTCAGGGCCAATGGCCCTCTTGTTAAATTAAATTTTCGAAAAATCTTTAAAAATTCTTCTTCTCCTAAACTAAAGGATCAATTTCAACCAAACTTTACAGAAATGTTCCTTGCATGAATCTCTTCTTAATTCCTTCAAACAAAAAACTGTGTAGAACTTAAATTTTGATTAATTAAATTAAATTATTTTTTCGAAATTTCTTCTTTTCCAAACCTACTGGACCAATTTTAACCAAACCTCACACGAATCTTCCTTGCATGAATCTCCTCTAAATTCCTAAAAAAAATAATTTCCGTGTAGAGCTTGAATTTTAATAAATTTAATTAAATTGAATTTTCGAAAAATTGTTAAACAATCTTCTTCTTCAAACTACAGGACCAATTTCAACCAAACTTCACAGGAATCTTCCTTGCATGAATCTGGCCGCGGCCTTAGCGCAGTTGGTAGCGCATCTGACCCTCATTCGAGCGGTCCCGGGTTCGATACCCGGTCGCGGCTAATTCCCTTTCTGACAAAATTGTCACCCACCAATGGGTTTGAAATCGTTAACCTAAGTGGGCGAGCAGCTGGAGGATCGGTAAGGGTGTTGTGGTAGTACTGGTTTGAGAAACAACAGGAATCCATGGGTAGGTGCTCCAGCCGCCGCGATATGACCCTAGTTGCAAACGGCGTAAAACCCCAATAAACCCTTTAAATCCTTGCATGAATCTCTTCCAAATCCCTTCAAGATTGGATGAAAAGCTTGGCCGATGTGGGCTAGGCTTATATTTCGCTATATGAAATATATTGTAATTTTAAGAAAATTTTAAAAACATTTCTGCTCCGTAATCACTGTCTTATTGGATTTCATTCTGGTGTAGCATGAATCTTCTTTGGATAGACCTCTATTGTATACATTGAAGAAGTTCGTAGTCTGAATGTTTAAAAGCCAAAGGAGCGATACAGGGCCATCTTGGCCCTCTTGTTCACTATCGCGTAAAGGGACACCATTTCGAAATACTATGATTTTAGTTTTATCAATGTTAATCTGCATGTCGGTCTGTTGACAAAAAATATCGACGGAATTGATTTGTTGTTGCAACTTGAAAACGGTTTTCCGCGTAGCTTGCTACTTCATCCGCATACATTAAACTTAAGATATCTATAATATCATTTGTAATAACTATTCCTGAAGGGCAATTTTTGCGTAACAATTTTGACCAATCATTTATAAAGAGCCAAAATATCAAAGGACTGCTTATACATCCTTCCCACTAGGCAAGGGAAGTAACTGATCAAACATGTTGAAGTTTGCACGCAGTAGAATCATGAACCTCATCATGAGGTGGATAGATCTCATTGTGGAGACGTACAATGCACAAAAGCCGTTACTCTGCCGATCATCATAATTTTTTTTAGATTTTTTTTCCTTTTGTTGATTTCAAAACCAAATTCTTGCCCCGAACATAACTCAAAAAGGTAGGTAAGTACATGTAGAATCAAGAATATTCATATTGGATAGATCCTATTATAGAGAGATGCAGTGCATAATAATTATTATTCTGCCGATATTTTTTTTTTTGGATTAATAACCGTTTAATGATTGTCGAACTTTATTCTTGTCCGGAGCATAACTCAAAATGTATGTAAAGAAGAATCACGAAACTTCATGACTGGAAAGATCTCATTATGAAGAGGTGCATTGTACAAGAATCGTTACTCTGCCGATCATATTCGTGGAGTTATTGCCCTTTGTTAATTTTCAAACTTCATTCTTTACCGGAGCATAACTCAAAATGTATGTAGGATAGAATCGTGAAACCCCATAGGCCAATATATATGTATCTTATTATGGGGAGGTGCAGTGCACAAGAACCTTTACTTTCTTACATATTGCACTCCCTCCATTTTTTCTATTTGAACTATTTTAGAAATATTGCTTTATTTTGCTATATATTACCTTCCGTTTTCAAGTGTAAGGGATATCATGTTTATGACAAGAGATAGAACACTTTCAAATATGCATTCTTGCACCTTTTCTTTTTTTTTTTTTTTTTAACTTTCATTTTATTTTATTTCACATCACTCTGGGGAATTTCGAAATGGGGTTTATTATCAAAAAACCTTTCTCAGACTCAATTGCTAGTTGGTCAAAAATCAAAATTAATTGTACTGCCATACAGGAAAACTGTCGTATCTTTTCCTGTTTTTTCTATGAGTTATCTAACAAACACTGTAAGATATATTGTCCGATTCAATTCATGTCATGTCTTTACCAACTTTACGATCTTGTTTTGATATAACCGTTGTTTTGGAATGAGTTGACTTTCGTGATACTGTGTAAGGGAACGATCTTCAGAAAGCGATACATGCATACACTATATCAATAAAGTTAACAAAACGCCCTATGTCATCAACAGCAGCGATAGCTCAAACGGGAAAGGATTCGCATCGCAACCTGTTTTCAGCTAGAAATTTGGAACGCCGTTGGTTCGATACCAACTCGGACCATTTCTTCTGTATAACGTTTGCTGAAACGTTTGTTTTGTTTATGTGTTTACTGAAAGCAGACATTTTCGAATGATTACACAATTTAATGCACGTACTGTATATGACGGATTCTTTTTCTTTGATTATTGTCATTTAAGTACTTGACATATTTAAAGAAACGTGGTTTCCAAGCGACAAATTTTTGAAACAGGGTTTCGAAATTGATAATCGGGGAGTGAGTTGATTGCGCAACTCGGGTTCGACTCGACGACAAGCAATCGGGGTTCCATCTGAACAGCCTCAGATGAGACGCTAGTGATATCCACCTATTCAGAAAAATACTTGTTCTTACGAGTTTTATTTTTTCCAGCATCTGTATCACTGACAATATCATCTATTGAATCGGTTTGTTTTGTAGTCACACCCAGGGAAAAAATGCTGCCATGGATTTTAGACTCTGAACATGAATAAAAATCAAGGTGCTTGAAGTGCTGTAATTATGCGTCTCTGATTGATATTAAAGCGGAATTTTAAATAATTGTTAGGCGTTACATTACCTCACCTTCATGTCCTCTAACGTTGATGGGGATAATAAAAGATATAAGAGACACTGTCTAAGTAGAGTTTGAATCCACGACCTGCCAGGTATAGACCTGTGTAAATAGTACAAGACGAATGCTCTGCCGAGTAAGCTATCGCGGCTTTTGTTTACGTAGCACGTTGGCTTACATTTTAAATGAATTGCTTTGCAATCAAGGCAACATCGAAACAAGACGACGAAATTGATAATCACGTGGTATTAATTAAATTGAGTTAATTAATAGTGATAATTCATAGAGACAAATCAGGACCACCAAACCAATTTGAAATGTTTTTTGTGATAAAGCGCATTTTCTTTTTCTGTAACCGATCTTATAGAATGAGGTCGTTAGACGTCTGATTAAAAAGAAAGAATATAATATCTATTGTTCATGTACAATCCCGCTCAATCAACCAGAGACGTTCAATAGTAGTACTCTCAGTACTTTGATTGTTATTGCATTTTATCTGATCGGGGTGACTTTTCCCCCGAAAAAATATCCATGGATTCACTTCATCCTGTGTCATAAACATTTAGGTCAGTTGAGCGGGTTAGGAATATAAAAAAATCTGAAAAGAATGAGTGTCAATAAGGCCCTTTCCGTGACCATGTTCGATTTTCTTCTTTTTTTGCCACACTAGACCACTAACATATTGTCCTTATGTGGGCAAATCATCAACTTGAACGGAGCCTTGGTTTAAAAGATACATTAAAACAAAGTTGGTGGGGTTAACTCACCCACTATGTCATCAGGTTGTACATTTTTGTAATCAATTCCTTATACATTTTTACTATCAATTCATAATTTTAAAACCGTTGATACAGTGCAATACTTATGGCATGCATTTAAATGCATATTGTTTTTTATTCCATTAGAGACCATGTACAGGATTAAATGGGTAATAAACATGGTTATGTAGTTTGTGATTTTTGGAAGGACTTTTATAGTGATTTTTAGCTCACCTGAGCACAAAGTGCTCAAGGTGAGGTATTGTGATCGGTCGTTGTCCGTCGTCCGTCCGTCCGTCCGTCTGTCCGTCCGTCCGGCCGTCCGTCCGTCCACAATTTCTTTAAAGATCTTCTCCTCCTAAACCACTGGACCAATCTTCTTGAAACTTGGCAGGAATGATCCTTGGGTGAAGGGCTTTCAAAGTTGTTAAAAGAATTTGATTCCATCAAAGACTCTGGCTGCCGCGGCATGAGAAAAGCGGAAAATAGCCAAATCTTTTAAAAATCTTCTGCTGCCTAACCAGTAGGCCAACATTCTTGAAACTTCACATGAATGATCCTTGAGTAAAGGGCTTTCAAAGTTGTTAAAAGAATTTGATTCCATCAAAGACTGGCTGCCGCGGCATGAGAAAAGCGGAAAATAGCCAAATCTTTTAAAAATCTTCTTCTGCCTAACCAGTTGGCCAATATTCTTGAAACTTCAAATGAATGATCCTTGAGTGAGGGGCTTTCAAAGTTGTTAAAAGAATTTGATTCTATCAAAGACTTTGGCTGCCGCGGCATGAGAAAAGGGGAAAATAGCCAAATCTTTTAAAAATCTTCTTCTGCCTAATTAGCAAGCCAATATTCTTGAAACTTCAAATGAATGATCCTCGGGTGAAGGGCTTTCAAAGTTGTTAAAATAATTTTATTTCATCAAAGACTTTGGCTGCCGCGGCATAAGAAAAGGGGAAAATAGCCAAATCTTTTAAAAACCTTTTTCTGCCTAACTAGTTGGCCAATATTCTTGTAACTTAATATGAATGATCCTTGGTTGAAGGGCTTTCAAAGTTGTTAAGAGAATTTGATTCCATCAAAGGCTTTGGCTGCCTTGGCATGAGAGAAGGGGAAAATAGCCAAACATTGTAAAAATCTTCTGCCTTCAACTAGTTGGCCAATCTTCTTGAAACTTCCCATGAATGATCCTTGGGTGAAGGGCTATCAAAGTTTTTGAGAGACTTTGATTCCATGAAAGCCTTTGACTGCCGCGGCATGAGAAAAGGGGAAAATTGCCAAATCTTTTAAAAATCTTCTGGCTTACTACATGTAGTTGACCAATATTCTTAAAACTTCAAATGAATGATCCTTGAGTGAAGAAACTTTTAAAGTTGTTATAAGAATTTGATTAATATCAAAGCTCTTAGTGCAGCAGCACCAGAAAAAGGGCAAAAGAGCAAACACTTGAAAAGGCTGAATTTTGTTTCATTCTTTTGAAAAACTAAGGAAAAGGGGCTTTATTGCAAAATTCTTAATTTGCTGCTATACAGGTCAAAATGTTTTTTTCAACAAGGCGAAAAATTTCAGGTGAGCGATCTAGGGCCATCATGGCCCTCTTGTTAAAAATGTTATTGGCTCTTACACGAAATACCAAAAATTATGATTCCGGGTATTATAAATTATGGTAATAGGTCTTCATTCACCACCAGAAAGATGAATTAAATGAAATGAGAAATAAAAACCTGATGTGGTTTATCGTAAAGTTTGTCCTTCCAAAAACTATATTTTACTTCATAACCATTTTAGTACTTTTCTAATCACGCACCAATAATTATGTAAATCAATTTGATCAACTCTTGTTACATCTTATACGAAATTGCACAAACTTACTTTTTAAAGAAAGTTATGTTAAGTTGTAAAGGGACGGATAAGAACGTTTGACCAAAATGTATATTGTAGCCAGTTTTTGCAAGCATTTGTATTTTTACAGTTTTCTATCAAAGCAACGTTTCGAGATTTGAAAAAAAATATACGAAAGAGAACTCTTTCTCTAACATTTAACAAAACTCAAACTATAGACACACGGCCATGTACTATTAAGGTCGGGCATTGGACTTTAACACTACTTTTGGCTGATAAGACCCAGTCAGCAAACATATGTTAGGTCGTCCTGACGACTTAATACCTTATATGGTATGATTTGAAAATTTCAAACAGCTGCTTTAATGGTGACATCTTGAAAAACACATTAGACCTTTTCTAAAAGAAAGATATCGTTTGCTCTATCCTTCTTCGTCAAAATTTTGAAAATATGGAGAGAAAATTCGAAACCACAATTTTCACTGCTGTTTATGTTTTTTATTCGTAGAAAATACATTTTCGATACTTGATAACATTAAATGAGACATCTGAAAGAATAAAACACATACAAATTCTAAAAACTGCTCTTGACGTATGAGAATGATGGGTTAAAACGCTCTTCTATTGGCTAGGTCAAAGAAATTTAAACATGTGATGTTAAATTTCACGGTATTGTTAAATGGCAACAAAAGAAAAATAGAAAAAAAGAAAAAAAAAAACCCAAAAAAACAGAAAGCCATATTTTGTTCAAAGTGTCTACTAAGCCCCTTCTGGCCAAAGCCGGGCGTTTAGACTTTTCCATATCCAAAGATGTTACTGACGATAATTACATGGGAATGATATTTTACATTTTGATCTTTTTCCATAGACCATATTGTAGAAAATGAGCAATTGCTTGTCACAAACAATTTCTTTAGTTTCTACAATGTTTTCCAAAGCCTCTGTCTTGAGCCAGGGCGTCGTCGTATTGCAATTGGTATTATTGGAATTTTATTACATAGCGGTTTCAACCTTGATTTTTTTCTTTTCTTCGTTTTAGATTTGGTTAAAGAAAAAATGAAAGAAGACAAAGATCAGAAGTTGACCTCATACGCTGAAAAGTTGTGCTTATAGATAATTTTCCGAAATATTTGATACGTTTCTCATACGCTGGCTCTATACGCTGTATTATGACCATCATAATACACAAGA
Organism: Fragum sueziense; assembly: GCA_963680895.1. Classification (NCBI taxonomy): domain Eukaryota; kingdom Metazoa; phylum Mollusca; class Bivalvia; order Cardiida; family Cardiidae; genus Fragum; species Fragum sueziense. The sequence continues at coordinate 71,178,959 of OY804593.1, forward strand.
TAACTGTTCATATTCATGAAATGTTTCAAATCACCCATTCATGAAAACAATTTTCTCAGAACTGTAAGTTTTCACATTGAGAAAGGGGGTATACACATTAAAGGGGCTCATTCTATGTTTGTATGCTTCCGAACTGTTCGGGAACTCATTATATTTGTGCATTGAAAAACAATTATCAATGCATAAAAACCTAAATCTCGGCGAATAACCATCTTTCCTTTGCTATAGATCAATCCTTTACAAGCGTGTTTACACATTCTATTTTAACTTCAAAACAAGACAAGGTCAAGGTCAACGAGACACACCTCCGCGGTATTAACACACCGTACAACCGGCTGTGTCGATGACTGTGGCCTTATTTGCGAGGTATACGTGAAAAGGTTTATTTTGTACAAGCACTGAACATTTATACGCGTATTTATCAACTACAGAATACCAAAGATCCTTTCGTTTATTAGTAAAAGTAAATTCATTTGACCTACCATGCACATGACATCAGATGCCGAATCTGTCTTTGCTGACTTTCTACGCAGCAGGTTGTACGGTGTGTTAAATCTCGCTGAGCACAGATGACGTATCTCTGACGTAATTGATTTTTGAATGTTGGGCATATGTAGCCGTTACAAAACAAAAACAAGGATGCCAGCATGTTATTAATTGACTTGGATTTTAATACTTAATAAAGCTCGTGGAGTGCTAACAAATCGACATAAATGATCTACCCCTTCAGGTTGGTAATTTCATACGTTATTTCTGGTTTGAAATGATTGTGCCATTTGCATTTTCGACAGCCTAGCTCGTCCCCCTAAAGTTAAGAGTGTCAATCTTCTTGGGTTTTAGTTTCATTACACAATTTATCATACACATATCGCCAATTATCTCTGATCATGTACGAAACAAGTTGCAAATAGTTCTGTACAGCGAAATATTTTATTTCAAATGCTGTTGTGAGTCAACAAACAATTTAGGGTGTTTTTTTAGATGTTTTAGCAAATTCAGTTCTTAAAGTTATCCTGTTAGAGTTGTTGGGAAGACTTGAAAATCAAGTAAAAGTTGGCCACGTATATCTGGCCCATCACACTACAAGGGACTTTATATAAAGTGTGAAAAATATCGACCCTAGTCAGTCTGCGCAGTACGCGCAGCCAGATTAGGGCCGATACTTTTTCACTTGTATGTAATTTTCTAGATCTGGAATGTTATCGCTATCTTACTAAACGATCAGTATCTGGTTGACCTTTGGTGAGTCTGGCAAGTTTGTCAAAATTTGGATTTTTGGAATTCTTACAAGGTCCCTGTTAGCGTGACGGTTCACACGTACTTTTCGTTATCGTTAACTATCAGTAAACAATCTAACTGAAAGCAAGTTGCTTGTTTATCTGAATGATCCGCGTTTCCAAGAACCGACCAAGTGAAGATTTATAATATCTTTTTTGCATTGGTTGTTTTATTTGTATGGTCACTTTTAGCTTACCGAAACACAATTTATTATCTGAAATATCTGTTCGACAATTTCCTGTCATAATTGAGCCGCGACGCGAAAAAAGTGGAATTTAGCATAAGCGAAAACAAAGACGCAGATCAGCTTCGCGGTAACCGCGAATCGAATCTGATCAGCGTCTGTGTTTTCGCTGGTGAGAAAGTTTAGTTCTTCTTCTTCCCATGTACGAAATTTCGTAACTCTAATCACTTTCTGCGGCTGTACAGCCTCATTTGTGTCGGATCTGGTCAAAAACCCCGAAGACCGATTTTCTCGCGTCGCGGCTCATATGTTCTCTGTCTGTGAGTCGACAACATCTCCAACTCTCCCAGACTGGTTTATCAGTCAGAACAGCCTTGCGTTCAGTAAGACAAAACGTTTACTCCTAACGGATTTTTCTCTAAATAGTCTTACTGAACGCTCTGCTAACGTTAACTGAATAAATATGGCCGCCCCAATAGTCTGGGTTCCCTCCTTCTTTTCGCAGTAAGGAAAGTAGGGAACCAAACTAGCCGCCATTTTTGTTTGCTTTGGCACACCACCTTCAAATCTGTGAGCTAAATGGTGCGAACGTTAAAAGTAAACAGGTCGTTCAGTAGAAAACGGTTACGTATCGGTAGCTCTGTGAGCTAACGTTTTGTCTTACTGAACGCAGGGCAGTTTCTTCCAACTTCTTTCTGTCAGAAACTTTGGTTATCATGTCAAAATAAAAGGGCGTCATGATACCTGTAAAATAGTTCAGTTAAAAATCACGAGATTTCGATTATGTAGGTTTACTACGGGGTGGACTTCTAAACTTATGTGAAGTGTATTTGCAAGTGTTTAATTTGATGCATTTCGTATGGATAGAAAGTGGTGTTTTAAATGATGGGCTGTTTACCTTAAAGAAACGTTTAATATGAATTCTCAAAAAATGACATTCTTATCTGAAAGAGCATTATTATTTTCTCATGAAATTACTGGAAGTTTAAAGCCAAAATATTGCACCTCCTTTTTAAGTCAAACTTATTGTCGTTTACCGCAAATCAGATTCGTCATTTCTGACTTAATTTTAAAGGCATTTTCTGGCTTATCAAAAACAATTTAAAAAGCGGGTAGCATTTAAACGCATAAGAATAGCCATTCTATGCACCAAGACATACTTTCAATAAAATGAAATAGGAATGTGACGTATCTTTAAAGGCTTCCAGAAGTCAAGGGATAAAAAGGGCATTTCGTGGAAAGATAAACAACTGAGTCTACCGAATGGATTTCAATTATAACACACCAGCTTATCACGGTTGATACTTTGCAGCACAGATTAAAATAAGCGAATACACGCTGTTTAACTTTTTCACATATCCAATTTTCCTTTTGTCCTTTTTCAAAAGGTTTAGGCCATCCAGCATACCAACGCATTTACTAACCAAACGGAGCAAAAGTTCCATTTAACTGTCATTACTATTACCTTTGATACACCACGTGGCAATTAACACGTCGAACCCGTAAACAGCTTGTTGATCATTTAGAGAAATCGAATCGGAAAGACATGTTATACAAAACTCAAATTACTGCGCTTATTTTGGTAAGTTATTTATTTCACCCACTTTCTCATAGAATTTTTTTATTTCATTTTTATATGCCTAATTACTTTATCTTCATCATGATTTCTAATTACGCTTGTTTTCTTTTTAATTCTTTTTAAGTATCCAATGACTCTAATTATTATTTCATCATGTTTTAATTACATCCTCAAGTTCGTGCGAAATTTATGTCGCCATTTTTGATGTTGTTTTCCTCAATGACTCCTGTTGTAATTTCAACATGAATATCCTTCCAATTTATTGCGAATTCTTTATTTTCCCACGTTATTTCATTTGAACATAGTTTCCGATCTTTAAAGTAAAATTGAAAGAGATGATCATATAAAATATGATTTCTTTCATCTTAGACATTGTTGTATTAATGTTATAGTGATATCATTTTTTATCTTCATATCCCATTTTTTTTTATTTTTTTAGAATCTCAAATTCTGCCACATTCGGATAACATATTTACCGTTAACAATTTTCCAAATGATAATATTTGGCCAATGAATTGCAGATTATGTTGTGATTTAAAAAAGTGATGTAGACAACAAAGTAATTTAAGAAAAAATAGTTATGTGATTACATCGGCAGAGAACTGAGAGAAATTGGCGAAATGAATGCCTGTAGGCAGATTTGTTCTTTTTCTCTGAATAATGTTCATGCATATCGGGAATCACATCACACAAAAATAGTAGAAGTAGATCCTTCATAACTCTGTTACAACTTTCCCAAACAAGATCTGGATTTGACTATCCAACGGTATGCATTGGAAAAATGAGCCATGTCATTTGGTAAAGAATAATGAACGTGTTTTAAGTAACAAGAGTTATTTTAGACATATCGTCGACTACAAAGGCTGATGCCAAGGTTTTTCTCGTTTTTGGCCTTGAAGAAGGCCAAATTTAGCATGCCATTTTTCTCAGGGCGTGCAGAATCACTAGTCGGCCTTATCTTGTGAAAACGTTGAACGCAGATAGATAGTGTTCTTGCGCGATGAAAAGTAGATCGGAACTGGATAAGATCTATACTACTTTATGCAGATTTTGTAAATTTCGACTCATGTACATTACAAAAGAAGTAAATACAAACAAGCGGCGATGAAATGATTTTCATGATTTTTTTTATCCCCGTCTCGATCTGCGCATGGGTTGACCCCCCCCCCCCCCTGGTAAAAGTCCCTGATTCCGCGCTTGTATATTAATACGCGTAGATCGACTGAAGACGATGAATCTTCCCGTAAGATCAATTACGGAAATGAATAGCTCTAAGCACTGGGGTTTTGCTTTGTAATGCTTATATGGGTAAGGCAATTTGTCATTCAACCAAATGCATTTCTATAACACTCAACGTATTGCGGCATATTGTAATCTATTACTATGCTAATTATACGCCCGTCGAAGACGGGACGTATTATGGGATCACCCGTGACGTCCGGGCGTCCGGCGGCGTCCACTTCTTTGTCCGGAGCATAACTCTGTCACCTTAAGTCCGATTGACTTTAAACTTTACAGTTATATTCTTCTCATCATTACGGAGTGCAGTGCACAAGAACCATAACTCTTCCTGGCTTATTTTTTGAGTTATTGCCCTTTGTTGTTTTTCATACTTGAATCTTGTCCGGAGTATATCTCTAAAAGTATAATAGCTAGGATCATGAATCTTCATGGGTGTATAGATCTTAACAAGGGGGAGTGCAGTGCACAAGAACCATAACTCTACCTAGCATATTCTTTGAGTTATTGCCCTTTGTTGTTTTTCATACTTGAATCTTGTCCGGAGTATATCTCTAAAAGTATAATAGCTAGGATCATGAAACTTCATGGGTGTATAGATCTCATCATGGGAGTGTGCAGCGCACAAGAACCATAACTCTACCTGGCTTATTTTTTGAGTTATTGCCCTTTGTTATTTTTCATACTTCATTTTTGTCCAGGGCATATCTCGAAAAGTATTTTTTTTTTTTTAAACTTTATTTTTCAGATAATCACATCATATACAAAGTTTTACATGATATTATAGTCAAAAGGTTTGTTAGAAGTACAAATATACATTAGATTACAGTTGACTATATGCTTTCAGCTTTTCAGAGTAGCTTTTAATGTATCAGATGATAGTTACTAATCATATATAACCTGTTTTAGTGTTCATTGAGACAGCGAAAGAAAAGAGTCGAGACATAACGTTTTTCTCTCATTGTCTTAATGTTTTCTTATGAATGTTCGTTTTTGGGAAGGTTTCTCCACTTTTGATGAAAAAATAAGCCGCATACATATGATATACAGTCAACTGTAAAATTGCAAATAGGTATATCGTCGTTGTAAATGCAAAACATCGCATCTCGTTTTTGGAAAATTTTAAAGGGGAGAGAAAAAAGTGCAATAACTTTTCTTACACCGAATTGTTTTACTTGAAATTTGGACATATTGTACACAAATGAATTGTCTTTGATACCGATCATTAAAAATTTCCCAAAACCTGCAAGAATTGTCTTCAACTGAGCACACAAGTTTGTACATTGAAAATCGCTCAAATCGACATACGAGGTTTTGCATTCACACCGACGACATGTATTAGACAGATCATACATTGTAATAATTTGAAAAATAGAGTTTAACATGATATGAATGAAAAGAAAGAGAATATCCATTTTCCACCGGTAATGGTGGTAAAAGATATCCTTTAAATGAAAATGGAATAAACAAAAAAAATTAAAGCAAGCTATAGATTTGTATAATTTGAAGTGATTATTGATCTTGTACCAGTCTTTCAACAATTGCCCAATATTTCTTTTTGTTGTCATTTTTCTTTGTTTGCTTGATAATTTCAAGGGCTAGTTTGAGGTGTCTTATGAAGCCGTTTCGCGTGGGTATTATCTTTTTTAATTTGTTGTTGTAAATATAACGTTTAAATTCTAAGCATAAAATATCTAATTCAGGATTGTCATCAAAACCGAGCAACACATCTATACTCATTAGTTGATTAATATAATTCATTTCGTTTAGTTTTTGATTTAAAAATTGAATTACTGGTTTTATTTTGTTACATTCGAAAAATAGATGTAAAAGAATCTCTTCATTTGTGTGACAAAAGGTACACGTGTTGTCGTCCGTGATATTCATTTTTCGTAAAAGTGAGTTTGTTGGAAATATCCTATGAACGATTCGAGTCTGTAACCACTGGATAAATGAGTCGTTTGTAAATTTGAAAACATTAGAGTAAATCTTTTTCCAGTCTTTGTTTAGATTATTATATTCTAATAACCACTTACTTTGACTTGTTGGAATGTCTTCATTATAAATCAATGTTGTGTAAGTGTGCTTGTTAACATTTGTCTTAGTAATAATGGGAAATATATAGCTATTCATAGAGGGATTATGACATTGATTCAAAGTTGTAAAGTCGATTTGAACATGTAACTTTTGTAAAAATGATTTAATCGCATTTCGAATGCTATAGTATTCAAGAAAGTTTAGTTTACCATCAACCAAGTTTCTAAAGTATTCAAAAGACTTAAAATTTCCATTATCCGTGAAAACATCTTTAATTAGGATTATTCCCTTTTGAAATAGGAACTTGTTGAAAATATATTTCGAGTCGGTCTTGATTCCTTCATTGTAAAAAATAGGCGAATGTAATATTTGATTCCCATTCTGGAATCTAAACTTTTCAATATATGTTATGTAAGACTCTAGAACATCAATCCAGAATGCATTTTTTATTTTATTTGCTAATATTACACAGTAAAGCTTTCCGCATTTCATTACTTTATCAATATCAATACAGAGGTTTGCTAGATCATAATAAGATGATCCTGGATTTAAGACCAAGTCTTTTAACCATTTTAATTTCATACATTTAATAAAGCTTGGGATCTCTGGTATTTTTAAACCACCATCTTCATGGTCTTTGATAGTAATTGAAGCTTTAATTTTTGGTCGACCATCCCAAATGAATTCGGTGAATAAGTCGTTTAATTTTTTTAAAAAATCAGGTGCTGGAGTTGGCAAACTTATAAAAAGGTGATTTAATAGAGGTATTAAAAGAGTTTTAACGACTATGATTCGGCCTATTGGAGTAAGTTTTCGCCTTTTCCAAAACGAAATGCATTTGTTTATACTAATCCATTTAGTATCAAAATTTAAAGCAACCATATTTTTAAGATTAACGTCAAATAGTATTCCTAGTAATTTGAATTGTGTGTCTCCCCAGGATAGTTTCCATCTTGTTTTGATCGATCGTGTACTATATTTTAAAGATCCAATCCATATAAGTTTAGTTTTGTCAAAATTAACGTTTAGCCCAGATACTTTAGAAAAATCATCGAGAATTTTTAAAACGGCATGCAAAGATTTGTCAGATCCATCTAATAGGAGAGTTGTGTCATCTGCGAATTGAGAAATAAGATAACCCTTACCTTTTATTTTAATGCCAGATATATCCTTGCAGTTTTTTACTTTTAAATTTAATATTTGCGCGGAGAGGATAAAAATGTACGATGAAATAGGATCGCCTTGTCTGCATCCTCTTTTAACTAGGAAGTAGTCAGATATAAAACCATTAAGCTGTACAGAAACTTCTGTATCGTACAGAAAGAGTCTAATCCACTTTTTTAACATTTCTCCAAAATTGAAGAAGGACAATGTTTCTTCGATAAATTTGAAAGATAACGAGTCAAAAGCTTTCTCAAAGTCTATAAGCATCAACAATCCTGGTATTTTATTTTCGTCACAATGCTGCATAATATCATATATTAATCTTGTGTTCTCTCCAATATGTCTGCCTTTTATAAAGCCTGTTTGATCCTTTGATATTAACTTATCCAATGTTGATTTCAATCTATTCACAATGGAACCTGATGCAAGTTTATATAAAACATTTAATAGGGTAATAGGTCTCCAGTTTTTTAGATATTGTTTAGCCTTATTTTCCTTGGGAATGCATGTTATGTTTCCGAGCTTGATGCTTTTTGAAAAGGACCCTGATATAAAGGCGAAGTTTATTGAACGGACAACGAAATGACCAATCTTATTCCAAAATACTTTATAGAAGTTTGTGGTAAACCCATCACACCCTGGACTTTTGTCGTTTTTCATGTTTCTCAATGTATCTGTAACCTCTTTGTAAGTCAATAAACCCTCCAGTTGAAGTGACTCTGTATTAGTTAATTTATTATAATCAATATTTTGAAATTCGGACTTTAAATCAAAATCATCAGTACAAGGGCGTTCGTCATAGAGTTTTTCGTAAAAATTCTTAGTTTCCTTTAGTATTTGGTCCTGTGAGTAAATTTTTGAACCATCTTCTTTTTCAATGAAAGGTATATTTTTATTCATACAGTGCTGCTTTTCAAGATTACAAAAGAAAGTTGTGACTTTTTCTCCTTCATCAATCCATGTTGATCTGGATCTAATAAAAGCCCCTTTAAGTTTGTTTTGTCGAATTTCGTATAGTTCTGTTTGCAAATTTAAGAGTAACTCTTTATTTGATTCATTTAACGTATTTTCAATTTCCCCGATTTTTGTCATTAGATAATTTTCACGGTTATTTATCTCTTTTTTCTTGTATGATGCATAAGAAATAGTTTGGCCTCTTATTTCCATCAATAGTGTCTCTAAAAATAGTTGGTCATTTACGGTAAATTGAATTTCATATTTGTCCATATTTAAAATATTACTATGATTATAAACTGGAAGACAATATTGTAATATTGTTTTGTCTATCTTATCATTAATACTATTAATAAATTTGATATCGGTTAAAAGTGAATTGTTGAATTTCCAGTATCCTTTACCGTATTTTGTTTTTGAAAGTTTGAAATTTAAAATAATAACAGAGTGGTCTGATCTATAGCTAATATCTACATCACAATTCTGTATATACTCTGTTAAGTTGTCTGTGACTAGAAAAAAATCTAATCTTCCTTGTTGGATTGGTGTAAGTCTTTTCCAGGTATATTTTCTACTGTCCCCGTGAATTTCTCTAAAGGGATCCTTGAGATTTCTGTTTGTTATCATAGATAATAGTAGTTTTCTTGAATTGATATTGTGGTTTGTATTTTTATAGTTTTTGTAATCTAACTCTGGGTCTAAAACTAAGTTGAAGTCGCCGCATATAACAAAAGCATCATTGTTACTCATTGTGTCAATAGAATTAAAAATTGTGTTAAAAAATTGTGGGTCATCTACATTTGGAGCGTATACGTTTACTAGTAGACAGTTTAAATCGGAAACCGATACATCTAAAATAATAAACCTACCATCGTTGTCCTTAACCATATTATTTACCTTTACACCAGACTCTTTTCTTATTAAAATCCCTACACCCCGTGCATTAGTACTCCCGTGACTGAAATAACATTCCCCGTTCCACTCTGAGTATATAACCTTTTCAAAACTATGTGTTAAATGCGTTTCCTGAAGACAAATTATATCTGCTTTCTTCTGTTTAAATAGTGAAAATAAATCAATCTGTTTTTTAATATTGTTAAGTCCGCGGCAATTGTATGACAAAATTTCTAAATTATCCATTATTGAATACAGATCGGTGAATCGTGTTGCTAGATGGGTCAATTATAAAATAGATTGGTACAAGGTCATAACAAAATGGAGAATAATATGTTTCATCTGAATAAGTATAGCATGCTTTATGAGAAAATACAATAAAAAACATAATTAAACAAACAAACAAACAAACGGTGTTTTGCCAAAATTTTGCGTATATACAAATGTGCGTTGAATTAGATTGAAACAAAAATATATGATACTCGATCATAAATCTTTGGTTGAGCATAAATGTTTGCTTAATGAGATTTGAATGTAGTATACTGGGCCTCTACCAGATTGTTAGGCTTGACCTTCAGTGTAATATTAAGATATGAATTGTTTGTAATTTAAGAAACAGACAAAATGTTTAGACCTATAACAAAGAGGGTATCAAATGGATAATTTTAAACGTAAAGCGTGTAAACATCGAAGCCAAATATGGATATTCCGTGTAACTACATTTAAGAGAGCCTGACACGAACCATCAAGCTTTTTTGGAAACTCAAAAATTTTCGATTTTTATCCCCCGCCGAAAAAATTTTTCGGGGGGGATATTGTTTTTGCCATGTCCGTCCGTCCTTCCGTCCGTCCGTCCGTCCGTCCGTCCGTCCGTCCGTCCGTCCGTCCGTCCGTCCGTCCGACATTCGTTTCCGCGCTATTTCTTGGAAACTATAGACCGGATTTCGATGAAACTTGGCACACAGCTTCACTACAAAGAGGACATGCGCATATCGTCGGGGTTACCCGGTTCGACCATTGAATTTAGAGTTACTGCCCCTGACTGTTTAAGCCATATACATACAGAGTGATATTCGTTTCCGCGCTATTTCTTGAAAACTGTAGACCGGATTTCGATGAAACTTGGCACACAGCTTCGCTACAAAGTGGACATGCGCATATCGTCGGGGTTACCCGGTTCGACCGCCGAATTTAGAGTTACTGCCCCTGACTGTTTTAGCCATATACATACAGAGTGACTGTTTTAGCCATATACATACAGAGTGATATTCGTTTCCGCGCTATTTCTTGAAAACTGTTGACCGGATTTCGATGAAACTTGGCACACAGCTTCGCTACAAAGTGGACATGCGCATATCGTCGGGGTTATCCGGTTCGACCGCCAAATTTAGAGTTACTGCCCCTGACTGTTTTAGCCATATACATACAGTGATATTCGTTTCCGCGCTATTTCTTGGAAACTATAGACCGGATTTCGATGAAACTTGGCACACAGCTTTACTACAATGAGGACATGCGCATATCGTCGGGGTTACCCGGTTCGGCCGTCGAATTCAGAGTTACTGCTCCTGACTGTTTAAGCCATATACATACAGAGTGATATTCGTTTCCGCGCTATTTCTTGAAAACTGTAGACCGGATTTCGATGAAACTTGGCACACAGCTTCGCTACAAAGTGGACATGCGCATATCGTCGGGGTTATCCAGTTCGACCGCCAAATTTAGAGTTACTGCCCCTGACTGTTTTAGCCATATACATACAGTGATATTCGTTTCCGCGCTATTTCTTGGAAACTATAGACCGGATTTCGATGAAACTTGGCACACAGCTTTACTACAATGAGGACATGCGCATATCGTCGGGGTTACCCGGTTCGGCCGTCGAATTCAGAGTTACTGCTCCTGACTGTTTAAGCCATATACATACAGAGTGATATTCGTTTCCGCGCTATTTCTTGAAAACTGTAGACCGGATTTCGATGAAATTTGGCACACAGCTTTACTACAAAGTGGACATGCGCATATCGTCGGGGTTACTCGGTTCCACCGCCGAATTTAGAGTTACTGCCCCTGACTGTTTTAGCCATATACATACAGAGTGATATTCGTTTCCGCGCTATTTCTTGAAAACTATAAACCGGATTTCAATGAAACTTGGCACACAGCTTTACTACAATGAGGACATGCGCATATCGTCGGGGTTACCCGGTTCGACCGCCGAATTTAGAGTTACTGCCCCTGACTGTTTAAGCCATATACATACAGAGTGATATTCGTTTCCGCGCTATTTCTTGAAAACTATAGATCGGATTTCAATGAAACTTGGCTCACAGCTTCACTACAAAGTGGACATGAGCATATCGTCGGGGTTACCCGGTTCGACCGTCGAATTTAGAGTTACTGCCCCTGACTGTTTTAGCCATATACATACAGAGTGATATTCGTTTCCGCGCTATTTCTTGAAAACTATAGACCGGATTTCAATGAAACTTGGCACACAGCTTAACTACAATGAGGACATGCGCATATCGTCGGGGTTACCCGGTTCGACCGCCGAATTTAGAGTTACTGCCCCTGACTGTTTAAGCCATATACATACAGTGATATTCGATTCCGCGCTATTTCTTGAAAATTATACACCGGATTTCAATGAAACTTGGCACACAGCTTTACTACAATGAGGACATGCGCATATCGTCGGGGTTACCCGGTTCGGCCGTTGTATTTAGTGTTACTGCCCCTGACTATTTTAGCCATATACATACAGAGTGATATTCGTTCTGTTGAAGCCATATACATACAGAGTGATATTCGTTCTGTTGAAGCCATATACATACAGATTTATATTCGTTTCCGCGCTACTTTATTGACAATGAAAATATATTCGGCGGGGGATATCAATTCAACGAATTTGCTTGTTATTTTTTGACTTTAAACTGACCACAGTAATGAAACTAGACATATGATGCCATTCATTTTCATTTTTTTTCCTTTTTTCAATTTTTTTGGATTTTTTTTGTTGTTGCCATGGATACTGAGGAAATGAAATGATTTTTCACGATTTTGAAATAGATTTTATTTACATTTACAAATATACAACATACTTCAATACCTTATATCATAATTCAATAACATATCAAATTTCAGAAAAGAATGTTTTTAAAACTTTAAACCTTATATTTATGTTGCTATGGTTACCAAAAGTTGACCTACTTTTCAATAATTCACAATTTTGAAAAATTGCCATAATTTAAAATCGTTTTTTAAAAATCTGCAACCAGATACATATAAACCACACAGTGTCTATTATTGAGGAAGAGTTCCTTTACAAGAATCATTAATAAAATTTTGCAGCACTCTGAAGGGAAATGTGTAAAAAATGCCCAAAAATCACAAATTTTGGAAAAAATGATAAATACCATTAATAGATTTAACCTTAAACATAGGCACAGTTTTGATCATTTTACCTCAAAAACAGCATAAAAACAAATTATCAGGTTGAGAAACATGTTATAAGTGCTTGGACATTTCCATAGCAACCGTTTTTATTCCCTAGCAACCGTTTCTTTTCCTTAGCAACATCATGAAAAATGGAATTTTAAGTAAAAAAATATTTCATTTTGACATATAAAATAGGTAATCTTGAAAATAAAATGACAATATCAATAATCTATGATGTATGAAATTTCACCACTGAAACATTTCAAAGGTTTAAAACATACAGGTATGTTGCTATGGAGACCACAAACAACACATATTCAGACTTTCTGGAATTTGAGAAAAAACACTTGTATTATGACGATTATTTTTCAAAACTGCAACTAGATGAACATGAAAGACTTAGTGTTTTATATTGGGGATAAGTATATTTACAAAAATCATCAATATAAATTTGAAGCATTTTTGGGGAAAATGTGGAAAAATTGCATGAAATATCGCGAATTTTGGGAAAATCATAAATATCAATACTGGAGTCAAACTCAATCATATGCACAACTATGAACTAATGTACTTCAAAAACAACAATTAAACAAATAATCATGTTGAGAAACAAGTTATAACTACTTTCGCAATACCATAGCAACCGTTTTTACTCCTTAGCAACCGTTTCTTTCCCTTAGCAACATCATGAAAAATGGAATTTTTAAGTGACAAAATATTACATTCTGACATATAAAATAGGTAATCTTGAAAATAAAATATAAAATTATAGGGTTAAAAAACATGTTAAAAGTACTTAGGAATTACCATAGCAACCATTTTCATTCCTTAGCAACCGTTTATTTCCCTTAGCAACAGCATTAAAATATGAATTTTGATTAAAAATTATCTTCATTTCTGAGCATGAAAACTGAAAAAGAAACTTTGGAGAGGTTGTTTTTCCACCATGATTTTTTTTAAAAATATTGGAACAGTTTGAAAAGTAATGGTTGCCGTGGTAACCCAAAGTTAACACCTTTTCCATTAAATCGTAAATTTAAAAAGAACCCTGATTTAGGACTCTTTTTTCATATCTGCATTTAGGTATACATTAAATGTTTACAAAGGAAGAGTCATATTACAAGAATCACAAATATAAAGTTCTGTAAACATTTTTTTTTTTTGCTAAAAATTCAATTACAATTATTGAAAGATGTACATTTCTTTGAATTTGGATCTTGTAATGATGGTAATGAAGTCTCTGAAAAAAAATCAAGATTGTTAGGCAATTTTTCAACATTTTAGATGAAATGCATTTTGTTATGGGACTCTTCAATAATTGTAAGCACAATATATAAATAGTTTGTTTATCCTATAACAATTTTTAATTAACTATTTTAATAAAATGGACATAAGACAAGGGTATTTTTTTTTTCAAATTGCTAACTTTTGGAAAGGGGGGGGATAACACATGGATACCTTGTCAACATATGTTTAACCCTTTCCCAAACGGCAAAATTTTAGGGTGGTCCAATTTGAAAGATGATGTTGACAACAAAATGGATTCATTTAAAGATAGGATTACTGTACAAAATAGCACAGAAAATATTGAGGCAAAAGGAGAAACCAGTCTTGGAGAACACCAGAAATCTTTGCCAGACATTTGGTCTGACAGTACCGAATAATCTTTCAGACCGAATCAAATTTTGTCAGACAGAACTCTCATTCAATGTCTTGACATATCAAAAGGAGTGTCAGACATTTGGACTGACATTAGCAAAAAAATCATCAGACCAAGGAAAATTTTATCAGATATGTCAGATTGTCTGACGGATTTCCCCATGTCTGAGAAACTGCTGGTTATCAGCAGTTTCTTCTTTTGAGTCAATGTTTTCCCAAGCCATTTCTATTAGGGACGTCATAACCAGGTCTTGTTTGGGAAAAGGGTTAAGTTACAAATTTTTGAAACATTTTTGTGATGAATTCAAGAATATTGTATATGAATTCAAGTATGTATATTGTAGATAAATATATGAACATTCAGAAGCTAATTAAACATTTCTTGTGAAACTAGACAGCCCTGGCGGTCTGGAAGCGCTCCACAGGCCTGACTGTTTGTCTTGTTGAATGCAATTTCAAAGGTTCAGGCTGCGCAAACAAGCAAATGCATGACCAAGCTGAAAATTACAAGCAAATAGGATTGTACGGTCAGTAAGATTCTGTGAAAGTTCTGTATTGATTAGTAAATACTAATGGTTGTCAAAGAGAAAATAAAGCCAAAAATGGCAGTTTTGTCAATTTCAAGGGCACATAACTCATGATAAAAATCTCAGATCAAGCTGAAAATTATACCACGGCAAGATCTTATAATCTCCAATATTCTGTCCTAGTTTTGTCTTAATTTATCAATATTTGTAGTTGCTAGAGTGAAAACAATTGTTTGTAGTTGCTAGAGTGAAAACAAAGTCAAAATAGAGCCGAAAATGGCAATTTTGTCAATTTCAAGGGCACACAACTCATGATGTAAAATTCAGATCAAGCTGAAAATTCTACCGAGGCAAGATCTTATGATAACCAACATTCTATACAAGTTGTCTTGGTTAGTCAATATTTGTAGTTGCTAGAGTGAAAACAAAGTCAAAATAGAACCGAAAATGGCAATTTTGTCAATTTCAAGGGCACATAACTCATGATGTAAACCTAAGACCAAGCTGAAAATTACACCAAGGTAGGATCTTATAGTAACCAACATTCTGTCCTAAGTTTGTCTTGATTGGTCAATATTTGTAGTTGCTAGAGTGAAAACAAAGTCAAAATAGAGCCGAAAATGGCAATTTTGTCAATTTCAAGGGTACATAACTCATGATGTGAAATTTAGATCAAGCTGAAAATTATACACAGGCAAAATCTTATAGTCACCATCATACTGTCAAAGTATTGTCTTGATTGATCAATATTTGTAGATTTTAGAGTACAAATAAAGTCAAAACCAGCTATTTTTGACATTAAAGGGCAGATAACTCAGGTTATTCTGATTCAATCCAAATTCTTTGAAGGAATCTGAGAGAGGGTCACCCAATGATAATTCCTGTGAAGTTTGCTTGAAATCCATCCAGTAGTTTCTGAGAAGAAGATTTTTAAAGAAAAAAGTTTACGGACAGACGCACGGACGCACGACGGACACACCGCCATGACAATAGCCCACTGGCCTGACGGCCAGTGGAGCTTAAAATGAAGTGTTTTGTTACTTAAAAATATGTTTTTAATTCTGTTGCTAAGAGAGAAAAACTGTTGCTAAGGAATAAAATCAGTTGCTATGGTAATAAACATGCATGTGTTACTTGTTTATCAACATAATAATTTTGTTTATTTGTTTCTTTTGCAATGAAAATAACAATGCTGAGCTCAGGATAACCTTTAACTAGCAGTATTGATATTTATCATTTTTCCAAAAAAATCAGAATCTTTCATGTATTCTTTTCAATTTTTTAGCAAAAAAATGTTTACAGAACTTTATATTTGTGATTCTTGTAATATGACTCTTCCTTTGTAAACATTTAATGTATACCTAAATGCAGATATGAAAAAAGAGTCCTAAATCAGGGTTCTTTTTAAATTTACGATTTAATGGAAAAAGTGTTAACTTTGGGTTACCACGGCAACCATTACTTTTCAAACTGTTCAATATCTTAAAAAAAATATGGTGGAAAAACAACCTCTCCAAAGTTTCTTTTTCAGTTTTCATGCTCAGAAATGAAGATAATTTTTAATCAAAATTCATATTTTTATGCTGTTGCTAAGGGAAATAAACGGTTGCTAAGGAATGAAAATGGTTGCTATGGTAATTCCTAAGTACTTTTAACATGTTTTTTAACCCTATAATTTTATATTTTATTTTCAAGATTACCTATTTTATATGTCAGAATGTAATATTTTGTCACTTAAAAATTCCATTTTTCATGATGTTGCTAAGGGAAAGAAACGGTTTCTAAGGAATAAAAACGCTTGCTATGGTAATGCGAAAGTAGTTATAACTTGTTTCTCAACATGATTATTTGTTTAATTGTTGTTTTTGAAGTACATTAGTTCATAGTTGTGCATATGATTGAGTTTGACTCCAGTATTGATATTTATGATTTTCCCAAAATTCGCGATATTTCATGCAATTTTTCCACATTTTCCCCAGAAATGCTTCAAATTTATATTGATGATTTTTGTAAATATACTTATCCCCAATATAAAACACTAAGTCTTTCATGTTCATCTAGTTGCAGTTTTGAAAAATAATCGTCATAATACAAGTGTTTTTTCTCAAATTCCAGAAAGTCTGAATATGTGTTGTTTGTGGTCTCCATAGCAACATACCTGTATGTTTTAAACCTTTGAAATGTTTCAGTGGTGAAATTTCATACATAATAGATTATTGATATTGTCATTTTATTTTCAAGATTACCTATTTTATATGTCAAAATGAAATATTTTTTTACTTAAAATTCCATTTTTCATGATGTTGCTAAGGAAAAGAAACGGTTGCTAGGGAATAAAAACGGTTGCTATGGAAATGTCCAAGTACTTATAACATGTTTCTCAACCTAATAATTTGTTTTTATGCTGTTTTTGAGGTAAAATGATCAAAACTGTGCCTATGTTTAAGGTTAAATCTATTAATGGTATTTATCATTTTTTCCAAAATTTGTGATTTTTGGGCATTTTTTACACATTTCCCTTCAGAGTGCTGCAAAATTTTATTAATGATTCTTGTAAAGGAACTCTTCCTCAATAATAGACACTGCGTGGTTTATATGTATCTGGTTGCAGATTTTTAAAAAACGATTTTAAATTAGGGCAATTTTTCAAAATTGTGAATTATTGAAAAGTAGATCAACTTTTGGTAACCATAGCAACATAAATATAAGGTTTAAAGTTTTAAAAACATTCTTTCTGAAATTTGATATGTTATTGAATTATGATATAAGGTATTGAAGTATGTTGTATATTTGTAAATGTAAATAAGATCTACTTCAAAATCGTGAAAAATCATTTCATTTCCTCAGTATCCATGGCAACAACAAAAAAATCCAAAAAGATAGAAAAAAGGAAAAAAATGGAAAATGAATGGCATCATATGTCTAGTTTCATTACTGTGGTCAGTTTAAAGTCAAAAAATAAAAATCGAAAATTTTTGAGTTTCCAAAAAAGCTTGATGGTTCGTGTCAGGCTCTCTTAAATATATGAAGGGAAAAGGAGAAATCCCGGGGCCCAGCAATTTGTTCTTCCCTATCAAAATATTCACTTAAATGTTCTATTACTTTTTTTATACAATATACATGTCGTGCATATAATATGGGTATTTCAAGCAATCAAATATATGAGGGAAAAGGAGAAATACGCTGGGCTCAGCAATTCGTCCTTCAATCTCAACATATTCACTTAAATGATATATAGCCTTTTTATACAATTTACAGGGTGTGCCTATTGACATTTTTTACAGGCAAGTAGACATTGAGGCTTAAAATGGGTATTCCAAGCAATCAAATATATGAGGGAAAAGGAGAGATACGCTGGGTTCAGCAATTTGTCCTTCTCCCCCAATACATTCACTTAAATGATATACATGTATTACCTTTTTATATAATTAACAGGGCGTGCATATCGACATTTTACGGGCAAGTAGACATTGAGGCTTAATATGGGTATTCACGTAGTTAATTAAATTAGGGGAAAGAAGAAAAGCGCTGGGCTCAGCAATTTGTCCTTCCACCCTAATATATTCACTTAAATGATATATTACCTTTTTAAAAAATCTACAGGGCGTGCAAATCGACATTTTTAGGCAAGTAGACATTGAGGCTTAATATGGGTATTCCAAGCAATCAAATATATGAGGGAAAAGGAGAAAAAACACCGGGTCCAGCAATTTGTCCTTCTCTCTCAATAAATTCACTTAAATGTTATATATATATATTTTTTTGCAATTGCTTTTTTATGCAATTCACGGGGCATGCATATCGACATCTTTACTTGCAAGTTAACATTTAGACTAAATATGGCTATTGAATATGTGAGGGAAAAGGAGAAAAAGCCGGGTTCAGCAATTTGTCCTTCTCCCTCGATATATTCACTTGAATATATTACCATTTTATATCATTTACAAGACAAATATATCAACGTTGATACAGGCGTGTAAACATTGAAGCCAAATATGGGTATTCCGTGTAATTACATGTAAATATATGAAGGGAAAAGGAGAAATCCTGGGCCCAGAAATTTGCCCTTCTCTCTCAAAATATTCACTTAAATGATTATTTTTTGTACTCTTTATAGGGCGTGTATATCGACATTGATACAGGCAAGTAGACATTGAAGCTTGATATGGATATTCCAAGCAATCAAATATATGAGGGAAAAGGAGAAAAAGCGCTGGTTTCAGCAATTTGTCCTTTTCCCTCAATATATTCACTTGAATGTTCTATTACTTTTGTTATACAATTTACAGGGCGTGTATATCGACATTGATACAGGCAAGTAGACATTGAAGCTTGATATGGATATTCCAAGCAATCAAATATATGAGGGAAAAGGAGAAAAAGCGCTGGTTTCAGCAATTTGTCCTTTTCCCTCAATATATTCACTTGAATGTTCTATTACTTTTGTTATACAATTTACAGGGCGAGTATATCGACATTTTACAGGCAATTAGACATTGAAGCTTGATATGGATATTCCACGTGATTAAATATATGAGGGAAAAGGAGAAAACCGCTGGTTTCAGCAATTTATCCTTCTCCCTCAATATATTCACTTGAATGTTCTATTACTTTTGTTATACAATTTACAGGGCGAGTATATCGACATTTTACAGGCAATTAGACATTGAAGCTTGATATGGATATTCCACGTGATTAAATATATGAGGGAAAAGGAGAAAAAGGCTGGGTTCAGCAATTTGTCCTTCTCCCTCAATATATTCACTTGAATGTTCTATTACTTTTGTTATACAATTTACAGGGCGTGCATATCGACATTTTACAGGCAATTAGACATTGAAGCTTGATATGGATATTCCACGTGATTAAATATATGAGGGAAAAGGAGAAAAACGCTGGGTTCAGCAATTTGTCCTTCTCTCTCAATATACTCACTTGAATATTCTATTACTTTTGTTATACAATTTACAGGGCGTGTATATCGACATTTTACATGCAATTTGACATTGAAGCTTGATATGGATATTCGACGTGATTAAATATATGAGGGAAAAGGAGAAGAACGCTGGTTTCAGCAATTTGTCCTTCTCCCTCAATATATTCACTTGAATATTCTATTACTTTTGTTATACAATTTGCAGGGCGTGTATATCGACATTTTACAGGCAATTAGACATTGAAGCTTGATATGGATATTCCACGTGATTAAATATATGAGGGAAAAGAGGAAACCGCTGGTTTCAGCAATTTGGCCTTCTCCCTCAATATATTCACTTGAATGATCTATTACTTTTGTTATACAATTTACAGGGCGTGTATATCGCCATTTTACAGGCAATTAGACATTGAAGCTTGATATGGATATTCCACGTGATTAAATATATGAAGGAAAAGAGAAAACCGCTGGTTTCAGCAATTTGTCCTTCTCCCTCAATATATTCACTTGAATGTTCTATTACTTTTGTTATACAATTTACAGGGCGTGCATATCGCCATTTTCCAGGCAATTAGACATTGCAGCTTAATATGGATATTCCACGTGATTAAATATATGAGGGAAAAGGAGAAAACCGCTGGTTTCAGCAATTTGTCCTTCTCCCTCAATATATTCACTTGAATGTTCTATTACTTTTGTTATACAATTTACAGGGCGTGTATATCGACATTTTACAGGCAATTAGACATTGAAGCTTGATATGGATATTCCACGTGATTAAATGTATGAGGGAAAAGGAGAAAAAACGCTGGGTTCAGCAATTCTCGAAAAGTATAATAGCTAGGACCATGAAACTTTTACCAGCCTGCTCCCCCTGTCGACATAAAGCAGTGTTACGGGCGTATCTTGTGACAGTTTGACACCTTGTTAATATTTAAAGAAACTCGTTCATTGCAAAATTTTCCGTAAACATTCGTTTTTCCCCCCGCGAAAGAACTATTGGGTCCATAGAAATACCGGAACACCATGGAACGCATAGTAATTACCGGAACACAGGAACGCGTCAGTGATTACCGATACACACTTGAAATATTTGGTTTTCCAATACCGTAGGTAATAGTAACGATTTGTTATTCTTTAATCTGTCTTAAAACTTTGTTATTTATATATCTATGTATTTGTATGTGTTTAGATAGTTATGTTTTAATAGGCCGATTCATGATTTAATAAGGTTCTAAATGATATATTGTGAAGATATATAGAAATAACATCACGATTTGTTGGCAATGATTTAACTTCATTTAATAAATCGTTATCCAATCCATTACTTCATCTTGATTGTTTGAACAAGATATGAAATGTGGAATTTACCATTATCTTACCCATTCCAAAATATTAAAAAACTTTTGACTTGTTAAATTCCAAAGCTAATGCAGACGACATAATGGGCATTAATAAATTTGGAAATTGTGCTCAATATAGCAAAAAAAAAAAAAAAAAATACAGAGAAGAACGTACATTTTCTAATTATGCCGCATTGTTTTCCAAAAACATATTTTACTAGAGGTGTAAAGAAATATTACAAGATATACAGTTGATCTATTGTCAAGGTCATCTCCAATCTTTCTCTAGAAACAGGTATTGTCCCCAAAGATTAGAGAAGTAAAACAGTAGCACCCGTCTATAAAAAGCTGCCCAAAGTATAAAGCCAGCAACTATAGGCCAATCTCTTTAATCTGCATAGCATCAACAATTATGGCGCGCATCCTGATAACAAACATCATGGGCCACTTAGATAAGAATAATCTACTTAGCCAGTACCACCATGGCTTCAGAGCAAAACATACCTGTGAATCTCAATCGATTAGCCTTACCCAAGAAGCATACGACAATCTTGAAAATGGTCAACAAGCGGATATATAGTTGAAATGGATTTTAGTAAGGCATTTGATTTGGAACCACCTTCCTATATCCGTCTCAGATGCTACTACGCTCAGGGGCTCAGGGTCGCCCTACCACAGCATGCTGCGGCCCTACCCAGTAGCAAGTAACCGGTTGATGTGTGTACATAGTTTTAACTGTACCGTATAGACTTTTAGCTGTACATAACCAATGGAAGTGGTGATTGTCTCATCCCATCGTAGGTCAAATATACATTCTATGAAGAACCCTGACCTAAACCGGAAGAAGAAGAAGGTTGATCACAGCAATTAAATATCCAAATTGAATAGGCTGGGCGTCCTTCCACTGATTTCAATATGGATATAATCCTTCTAAAAGGATCGTTCTCAAAGAGTAGGTATTGATGATCACTCATCAACTACTCTACCCGTTCTCTTAGGCGTCCCTCAGGGTTCAGTGCTCTGTCCATGTCTTTTCTTAGTCTATATAAATGATCTGCATGTGTTCAAATTCTTCAAGGCCTTCAGCGCTTTCAGCGCTTTGATTCCTCACTGCTTTACGTCTAAATGACTTACATGTACTAACCAAACAAACTTATGTTAAGTGGATACTTGAATCACAGCAGTCTGCATGATCATCTTTTCAATTCAACCCAACAATAGCCGAAAACAGTTTCGTTTTGGAAATGGTCTTGGGGCCTTTTTACAGATTCCGACTCATTTTAATTGGACGGCTTTCGGACGTCCAATTCCTAAACTAACTCTTTGATCTTTCAAGATGGGGTGTATAACCAAAAACAACCCTTTGTAAATATTCAAAAGTGATATGATGGCCATATGGGAAAACTGTCGTGTCATTTTCCGCCTTTTATGTGTCTTCTAACCTAGACTATACGATTTATTGTCCGATTCAATTGATACCATGTTTACCATTTTATTGATCTTTTTTCTATATAACCACCGTTTTGTAGTGATTTGACGTTTGTGATATTGTGGAAAGGGTGGGATCTTTAGAAAGCGATACATACATGTACTATTTTAACAAAGTCAACAAATGTTCCATGTCATCAACTGCAGTGATAGCTCAAACGGAGAAGGATTCGCCTCAGAACCTGTTTTCAGTTAGGTGACCCTTTTCAAAACTTGTTTTCAAATTTTTGATTCGTCAAAAAATATGGTCATGGCAGGGCAGGGCTTATCAGACTTGGAGAGACCACGAGCAAATTCTTAAAAAATCAACTATTCGTTCAATTTGGACCAAACTTGACAGGAATGCTTTTTGAGTGACTGTTCACAATGCGCGTTTATGAATTTTTGATTTGTCAAAAATGTGGGCGTGGCAGGGCGAGGCTTATCAGACTTAGAGAAATTGTTAAACAATTCTTCAAAAATGTTCTTCTCTTTAACCACTGAGTCAATTTTAACAAACTTGGCAGAAATGTATCTTGGGTGACCCTTTTCAAAACTTATTTTCCAATTTATGGTTCGTCAAAGAATGTGGGCGTGGCAGGGCGGGGCTTATCAGACTTTAAGAAATCATATTTAAAACAAGAGGGCCGTTGGCCCTGAGGTCGCTCACCTGAGATGGGGTTATATATCAGATCAGAATTCTTACAGGTAATGCAATAAAAGGTCAAAGATATGAACGCCGCTATGCGATTTCAAACCATAGAAAACCCAGAAAACTACCTTAGTGCAATATCATATGTAACTCAAATATGAAGTTGCATCCAATTCGACTATGTGGTTATAGAGAAATTGCTTTGGACAAATGGAATTAAAATATAACATACAGACTGACAAACAAACAGAAATTTACAAATTGACCTAGATCTATGACCTTGAACCTACCTAAATACATATTTCAAATAGAACATCTACTCATGATAAAGAACACATTTACCCATATATTTTTTTTCAAATCCATGCATAAATGTAGATGCTATGCCCCAGATAAGCAGATTTTTAAAAGAAGTCCCCTTTATCTGTGACAAAGTTTCATATTGAAAGGCAAAGAAAAATACCGCTTAGCAATATAATAAGCAATGCAAATATTAAGTTTTGTCAAATTTGGCTCTGCGGTTATTGAGAAATTGCTTCTGACAGATTTCATGTTGTTTCTGTTTTTCTGTTGCCATGGCAACCAGTGTTCTTGTTTTTTATAAATTGCAATTCTGTTAGCAATTTTTTGCCTAGTTTGGTGGAAATTAGCCTGTTAGTTTAGGAGGAGATATCATTCAGCAATGTCATTGGGATTTGGTGGAAAATCTCCTTTTCTGTTGCCATAGCTACCAGAGTTTTTAAAGGATTTCAATTCCTTTAGCAATTTTGAAAAGGAACCTCCTAAGAAATATTTCTGCCAAGTTTGGTTGAAATTGGCCCAGTAGTTTAGGAGGAGATGTTCAATGATCTGATGTTGAGAATTAGTCAAATTTCTCCTTTTCTAGTGCCATGGCAACCAGAGTTTTTTATGGATTTTTAGCTTTTCTTAAAGAAGACCTCCTAAGGAATATTTTTGCCAAGTTTGGTTGAAATTGGCCTGGTAGTTTAGGAGAAGATGTCGTTCAAAGATAGTATTGAGATTCAGTCAAATTTCTCCTTTTCTGTTGCCATGGCAACCACAGTTTTTTTTATGGATTTCAAATCTTTTAGCAATTCTGAAAGGGGGCCACCTCAGGAACATTCCTGCTAAGTTTGGGTGAAATTTGCCAAGTAGTTTAGGAGGAGATGTCGTTCAAAGATAGTTTTTAGATTCATCCAAATTTCTCCTTTTCTGTTGCCATGGCAACCAGAGTTTTTTATGGATTTCAATTCTATTAGCAATTCTGAAAGGGGGTCACGTAAGAAACATTCCTGGCAAGTTTGGTTGAAATTGGCCCAGTTGTTAAGGAGAAGATGTCGTTCAAAGATAGTATTGAGATTTAGTCAAATTTCTCCTTTTCTGTTGCCATGGCAACCAGAGTTTTTTTTATGGATTTCAATTCTTTTAGCAATTCTGAAAGGGGGTCACCTAAGAAACATTCCTGCCAAGTTTGGTTGAAATTGGCCTTGTAGTTTAGGAGGAGATGTCATTTAAAGAAATTGTTGACGGACGACGCACGACGGACGACGCACGTACGCCGGACAAAAGGTGATCACAAAAGCTCACTTGAGCACCTTGTGCTTATGTGAGCTAAAAAGTCAACCATTAGTCTGTGTTGAAAAACTCAGGTGAGCGATTCAGGGACCTCAGGGTCCTCTTGTTAGACTATAAACACGAATAAAATGTGATCAGACGTCTCTGATCGATTGAGCGGAATTGTAAATAAATGATATGCGTACCATCACTCCATCTCTTTAAATTTGTGTTTACACTGAGTCTAAACCACTGCAGTCGTTATCCCCTAACATTAATGGAGGTGCAAGTCGAAAACAAATAATAAAAAAGACAATGTGTCTTTAGAATTAAAACCCACGACCTGCCAGATATAGACATGTGTTAAGAGTACAAGCCGAATGCTCTCCCGAATGAGCTATCGCGGCTTTCACATTTCAAATACATTTATTTGCGACATCCTTTTTAAAATCAACGAAATGTTTAATTGACGACAAAACAATGGATACATCGAAGAAAAGAAGACGGAATTGGTGATCACATGGCATTAATTGAATTGGGTATTGGAATTAATAGTGATTGTTCATAAGGATAAATCAGTTGTCTTGAAACGGCCATTAAATCAATTTGAAGTCTTAGAGGGGTTTTTGGTTATAAAGCCCATGTCGTATGTCCAAAACCGACCTTATAGATTTAGACGTTAAACGTCTAGATGAAATAAACTGACGTCCAAAAGAAACGCTCCAATGAAATTTGTCGTTATTTTCTTTATGCCTTTTACAATGTTATTGAAATGTATACTGTATATTATCATTTTGACCGACAATTACGGCAAATGAAAAATATGCGTTTCTATGCATTAACATGTCCATTTCCAGTGACTGGTCACGTTTTCTACGTGCGCTTCGTGTATGTATACCACGTGATGAAATTCGTCACATTTTACACAGTAACATGTGTTATAGAATAGGCAACCACGGTTTTAAAGATTTTCTTACGACACATCCGAATTGAAGGATACCAAGACTTAATTCTGAAAAATGGAGCCCGTTATATGGCAATTTTTGAATGCGACAAATGTACAAACAAGTCGCAAAACAGTTTAACAGCTTGTGTTTCTCGATTCGGTGTCTTGATCGACGCTTTAGAGCTCATCCAACGTTTATTAATCGGCCACGCTCAACTAGACCTCATGTAACGCCTGTAAATCAAGATAATTCTCCACGTTAACGTCATGTACGTTTCAGGTTTGTGACGTTGGGATCGACTTTCTGTTGAATAGTTGATTAATGTGGTGGCCTAAAAGTGTTTTTCTGGTAACTGTTGTTGTTGCAACTAACGTTTGAAACAGACACACTGCTCGGAAAATAGAGTTCGTAGATTAGCCATTTTCAAATGCGGGGAAATCAAAAAAACAAGCCGCCTGACGTTTTGACGTCTTACATTGCACGATTAGGCATTATGGTCGACGAGTTAGAGTTACAGAAACATTTGCCAATCGGCCAAAATCAGATAGACCTCATGAAACGCCTGTTATACAAGAAGTTGTCTTACGTTAACGTCATATGCGTTTCAGGTTTGAGACGCTGAAATCGACTTCGCATTTAGTATTCACTAACTGTGGTCATCAAATAAGACGTTTAACGGTATCTTTTGTCGTCGCAAATAAAGTTTAAGCCACGTGCTACTGTTTTCCAAACGGAAATTCTGATACCACTCTGTTTAAATGTGCCGTTTTTTCTAAACTGTGACAGTTTGATATTTCTTTATCACCACTTCTCAAGTAAAGATAATCAAATTTACAGATGCAAATATGTATTTGTAATTTCAAATCAGATTTATTGAATAATCGGATATTTATTAGGACTGAGGCGTTTCTTTTGGACGTCAGTATATATATTGATCATGTACGATCCCACTCAATCAATCAGAGACGTCCAATTATACTGCCCTCAGCACTTTGATTCTTTTACAGGGCCTGACTTGTTTTACTGTGCAAGGAGGCGAAATTTCGGCTCGTAAATGTTGTCAGAGAAGATTGATAAGTAAGTAGACCAGCGGAGCTACAGAAAAGGGGTGATGAGTTTTCAAAATGCTAACATGTATTTGTTCAGAGTACAAAAATAAATGAGGCATTGATTTAAAGATCATTTAAAGAAATATTTGGTTATGATGGTTTTGAACGAATTCTGATCATTATTGAGAAATAACATCAGAAATGTGGTGCTGAGTATGGCTCCCACATGCTTTTATGTTTGCACATTCGACACATGGAGCCAACTTACCGGCATAGAATTCCGTCAGCAATTTTCAACCTTAGCTGCTGGATATTCTCAATGTTTCTAATCTAATATTGTGATTGATGTTATTCCATACATACTCGTTTGGGTTCGGGAAGGACGAGAAAGCTGACCAGGTTAAAGGCTTACTATAATTGGTGGTCTAAATATTGTTCGATGTGTTTAACATCATCTTTTGATAAGTAAAGCAAATAGCTTTTTTAAAAATAAACGTGAGCAATTATGCGCATTAGTTTTAGTCTGTGGCATTTGGGACGGCGAAGAAAGCCGACTGTTATGAAAAAAAAACACCGAAGAGTCCTGGCACCGATGGGAAAATCATTTTGATATGGTGTGTTGTGTGTCATGCTATTTGTGCCAAGAAACGGTTGTATAAGCGGCAAAGCTGAACGTGCCTTTACTGACGTTGCGACTTTGGCCGTCCATAACCAGAACGTAGTAGATCAACAACAGACAAATACCTTATGCACTTCTGGTCGAATACATTTTTAATTTACACCAGAAACAGGGAATACATGAGTAGCTGAGGCCACTTGCCTCAAGTTGGCCGAGAGTAAGAACACGTTGCTCTTCTGAAAGCTGCATTTTTAACACGAGGTGCTATTCCGTGTCAGATAGATAGATGTATTTATTTCAGCATTAATCAAAACATGACAAAAAGTTAAAAACACATACATAGCACACTGTTTAACAATGTTAAGAAATACATTACTTTATATAAATAAATAAAAATTCATTAGATGATAATTTTATGTAGCCTAGCTACTGTTATGAACTATGTCAATTTCATCAATGCTAAGGATAACACAAGAAAGAGAAATAAATCTCTTATTTCCACTGTGGTCCTTCACATTGATGGCCTGACATAGAGAGGAATGGGATGAATCAAAAACTGTGGTGATGTTAAAAGGATTTCAAACACATGAACACATTAAAGGGACATTTCATTCCAATTTCAATTTTTAAAGTATGTCTTGATGCCAAGATTGGTTAATCTAATGAGTATAAATACAATTAGTTTTTTGAAGTTGTTGCCAATAAGCGAGAAACACGCGTTTAAAGTTGAGACATAATCGATAAATTGCATATAAATCCGAACTGTTGTCCACAACAATTTGTTCAATTTTAACGCAAAAATATAAATTTCTCGTAAACGGCGCAATATTTTGGCTTGAAATTTTCAGAATTTTCATAAGGAAATATGCTCTTTCAGATAAAAATAAAAGTAAATTTTATGTCAAAAAATTCTGAAATGTCTCTTTAAAACATTTACTCTGAAACTATCCATCAAGATAAAAGATAAATGTGTTGCTTTAAGGGAGATAAATCTAAAAAATAAATTTTGCTGCACACTTATCACATATTTATATCACATTTTGTGTAGTTGATATATCACATTTTACTTTCCAATTATGCTAATACTGTTAAAAATATATATATTAAGTTGAAAGAAGGACATATACAAGAATTGCAATTGACAAGTTATAATGAATTAGGCAAAATAAACGCTGAAAACCCTGATATAAATGTCTAAAAAGTGGTATTTTACAGCTCTTTTAAACATGTTCAAATTTGATAACTGTCTGAGAGTAGGTGTTAGCATGTTCCAAAGTTTAACCCCTATGTATGAGAAAGACTGGAGTCACGAAGGATCCATATTTGGAAGACCTAGTTCTGTATAAATAAAATGTAATTAAATGTTTGTTCATACAGTGAGGCCTAAGACTATTTTTAATTCTAAAACATGACAAAGTGTAATTAGCTCATAGTGTAACTTGCTCAACCCGTCTTGAAACTGGTAACTTAGGATAGAGTTTTAAAATGGTGATTATCGATGTGAGCCATTTGATCGAACTTTAGTATGAATCTAATCAACTTATTTTGAGTTACCTGTTGCTTGTCTTGCCCAATTGTGTTAGACCATGATACCAAAAGATGCATGCATAATAAAAATGACATTGAATAAGTACTGAAACTCAAAGTTTTTTGTGTGATCGGTAAAATAATCCTTTCTCCTTTTCTATACAGAAATTTCAACCTTGCATTTGCCTTCTTAATAATTGAACGGGTCATGGATTCAGCTGTCAAGCTCTGGTCAAGAGTGGCACCCAGGTACTTAACTGAAGATTTTGAATTGATTGCCTGACCATTACATGAAACATGGAGATCGTCATTTGACTTATACATTTGTTTGGAACCAAATGTGATAGATTCAGTTTTGCCCAAGTGTAATGATAACTTATTGTTAACCAACCGATGGCTAACCATTTCAGGATATGTGGTCAACTGTCTTTCAATAGATACTTTACATTTGCAAGAAACACAATGTTGCCTTTTCAAGTTTAAGGTAGAGTAATGTTTTAGCTCTATGAGCCACTAATGAACTTACGAGATATGGAAGGATGCATAGGATTCAATAAAAGATAGTTGAAATAGTATAGGTCTTCTTTTCAATTTCACAGTTAAAATTATACTTGTTTATTTCAAAAGTTTGCCCATTGGAGTACAACAGGATGCAATTTTGTCTGAAAATTATGTTTCTATGTTTTACCTGTGTTGATACACAATTTATACACATTTCTATGATGCCTTATGGTAAGCAGGGGTTTAAGAACCAATAGTCCTTAATAGTCACTTGGTTGCCGGATTATCTTTTTCTAGTGTATGACCAGAACAATTTCACTTTTGCAAGATAAAGAGATACCATCAGAGAATTATGTACTTTTTCTTTTTTGCTTTTTCACGTTTTCACATATCTGCACAGAACCATTGTTGTTAACTTTCAGGAATCATGACTGACGAGAATGTTCCAAGGGGAACTTTTGATATAGAATTTACTCCGTTTTGTTAAAGAAAGGTTCGCTTGGAACGAGACTAAATGTATTACTCTAGACAAAAAATAATTTAACCAACTTTGAAGTCACATAGCAAACTAATATACTAAGTTTGAAATCCCGTTTCCGTGTAAAATTTTATAAAATATTGTGTTTTGATAAGGTAACATTTTGCCTCTTTGTGCCGCCATAACAACCAAAGTTTTTGACAGAAAGGAATTCTAAGAAACAGCGTTGTACCGCTTTTACCAAAGGATAATTTCTACCAAGTTTCATAAAGGTACATGTTTATAAGATTTGGAGAAAAGGCTGTTTTGAGAAAATCTCACGAGACAGACAGACACACGGACAGATGACAGGAAATGTTCAACAACATAATTTGACATCTTTATTTGCCATTGGGTAAACTAAAATAAACAACACTTGTATACAAAACATTTTAAACAAAATCTCGACTTTGTCCATTCTTCCAAATGCATACCATTCAGATGGAAAACAGCATGTCACCGGCTTTATTTTTTCTTGATATCTAACGATAGTCGTCAGTATATTTGTGGACAAATTTTACAAGATTTTCATATCTTGACAAAAACTAGAAGAGGGTAAATTGTTTCACTGAATTTGTTTGAATTATTCAAAAACAATGACTTTTTGCATTTGCCCGCATTTTTAATACAAAATAATTTTTCGTGAAGAATTATATATGTATTTTTGATTCATACATGATCAGGGTCTACGGTAATTTTTTTAGTATAACTTAGGCCTTGAAACTGAAAAGAAGAATGCGTGTACACTCTTTTATTTAGGGTGCCCTCTTTTTTTCCGGGTAAAAACTTAAAATTCTTGGCTAATTGATTTCTAGAATGTTTGATCCAAAGGAAAATGAGTTTGAGTTTATTGGGGTTTTTCCGCCGTTTTCAACTACCAGGGTCATATCGCGGCGGCTGGAGCACCTACCCATGGATTCATGTTGTTTCTCAGACCAGTACTACCACAACACCCTTACCGGTTAACGATTTCAAACCCATTGGTGAGTGACAATTTTGTCAGAAAGGGTATTAGCCGCGGCCGGGTATCGAACCCGGAACCTCTCGAATAAGGGTCAGATGCGCTACCAACTGCGCTAAGGCCGCGGCCCCAAAGGAAAATGAACCGTTATTTAGTGTACTAAATTCATGCCAAATTTTATCAAATTCCAAGCGTGGGCAGACGCCCTCGTTACTTTTCTTATCCACGAAACACCCCATTTGACTAAACGGTAACAATAGTACAAATTACAAACGAAACGCTTTGGGTACGAATCAACGTCCGCGCGACCGGTGGCCGGAATATTTCGTACCTTCTGTTCGGTATAAAATTCTGTCCCTAACATACATTAAAATCAAAACAGCCCTGTATGTTTTAGCGTGTGTTGATTAAGTTGTCTTCCTAAAAACCGATATTTTGAAGATGAGTTTCGCACAGAAAAAGGAATGATCTACCTCAAAATGATAATAAGTAAGCTATTTCGATGGGTTTCGAAAGTGGACAAATGACTTTTGCAGGGATTTGCCGAGTTTCGAAATTGGCCAAAAACAAGAATAGGCATGACATTTACACGATAAAAAAGCAGAATACTGAACCTGTAGCGCACGATGCCTCAACATTTCCTCGCTTGGCCAAACGCTATATCCGTTATACGTTGATAGACAGTGTATATTGTGCGTTCTGCTACCGGATTTAGAACATCCGGCCCCTGTTTTCAAAGTAGGCAGTGGCTTTTCAGTACCGCTCGATTAGCCATTCATATTTTTCGTCCGGTACCTGACGATTAGCCATTTAGGATCATTTTGACTATTTCTCCGATCCCGGACAATTAGATATAATTGATTCATTGGCTATTCGTCTGGTTAAGAGGACGGGAATGGTGTCTATTGGTCCGTAAAACTCGGATATGGCGTTATGTCACCCCAAAACGTATTGATTACAAACTATGAATATTTAGTTAGGCCTATATGGAGGGAAAAAGAATAATAAAGATACAGACAGAAGAAGAAAACGAGAAAGAATGAGAAATATATAAGAGTACATGTATGTTGAGGAAAAATAGAAACTTACAAAAAATGTCAGAGGGATAGGGAACAGAATTGAGAGAAAAGGAGGAGAGGTAGAACGAGCGTGGCCGGGAGAAAGACCTATGGAGATACACAGAGACCTTTAAAGAAAAGAAGAGACCCACAGAAAGACCAACCGAGACACGCAAAGAGACACACAAAGTCTCACAGAGACAGTCAGAGACATTCAGCGAGACCTGCAGAGACACAAAGAGAGATCAATACAGACGCAGAGACCTACAGACAGGCCCGTAGGAACAGGGGGGGGGGGGGGCTAAAATTTTTGGTCAAAAATGCCGAATTTTCTTAATTTTACACTGAAAATTTTGGAAAAATCCAAATTAGCCCCCCCCCCCCCCAATAATCAGGACAAGAGCTTTAGCCCCCCAATATGAAATTGCTTCCTACGGGCCTGACAGAGACAAACACAGAGACGCACATAGATCCACACGGAGATGCACAGAGACCCGCAAAGACACACGCACAAACCTACAGAGACACATAGACATACACACATAAAGACCTACAGAGACCGACAGACACACACAGAGACATACAGACACACACACACAGAGACATACAGACACACACACGGAGACCTACAGAGACACGCTCAGTGACCTACAAAGTCCCACACAGAGACCCACACAGAAATCTAAAGAGACCTACAGAAACGCACAGAGAGACCAACAGAGACACACAGATATCTACATAGACCCACAGAGAGACCAACATTAAAACAGAAATACCTACAGGGACATACAGAGATGCATAGAGCCAATAGTGACACACAGAGAGACCAACAGAGACACACATATACCTTCAGAGTCACACTCAAAAATACACATGGAGACAAAGAGAGACTCACAGAGACAGCTACATAGACCCACAGAGAATCATAGAGAGAACCAGTGACACGGACAGAGACCCACAGAGACACAGAAAGATACAGACAGACAAACAGAGACACATAGAGAGACTTTCAGAGATCCACAGACATACAGAGATATATACAGAAACACAGAGACATAAATACTCATATACACTGAACATATCTTCTAAACCGCCACTTTTCGGCACATTTTTTTGGGTATAAATAAAAAACGAAAAGCTCGTTTGAAACAATATTTTGCATGCTATATTTTGTGATTACACTCTATCGATTTAATGCGTAAAAGTTAAAATTAAAACAACAACTGTTTGTGTGTAGAGTTTTTTTTTATATAAAACTGGTTTTGCACGTGACGCACGATGGGAAGAGTTAAATTGCACAAATTTTATACAAGTTTTTGTAAATATCGATCCGATATGCAGATTTTGCAAAGAAGAGATAAAACAATGGGCAGGATGTCCTTAAGTGATATGTGTCGGGCTGTGGGACCTATCGAAAGCGACGTCAACATGAATAAGGCATGAACCCTTTTGAGTGATGTGTATGTTGCAAATGGTTACTCATGACATTGCTAAATGCAACGATTGTTTTCCGATTGATTTCTTTATTGCGAGTTTTAATGGCCTCAAACCATTTCAAACTAAACCATAGAGCATGGACCCTAGTGTCCACCATACAAAACATTATTATTCCACATATACGTTTTTCGACAGAAGATATGTCTCGTGCATAAATTATGCATGTCAGTAATGGGAGTTTGACGCGTGTATGCTGCTATATAGAGAGGATTTAAAGATATGTTTACAAATTGCATTTTCAGTTTCTTTTAGCGTACATTGTATTCCGTAGAAGACCGTAAAGCATCAAAAGGTGATGATATGCCGAAATTGATGTTAAATGTATCTGTTGTTTTCCTGTTGTTGTCTTTAAAACGAGTTCTGTGGCAACAAAACCATGCCAGAGTGCACCACAGAGCATGGTCCTTGCAGCATATCATACAAATTATTATTGATCCACGTTTACATTTCTTTATGAAAAACACTAATTGTGAATCAGTTGTTCACACCATGAAAGAATTTCGGACGCATGGTTGCTATTGCAGTGGATACAAAGTAATGTTTACAATG
Source organism: Fragum sueziense (assembly GCA_963680895.1). Classification (NCBI taxonomy): domain Eukaryota; kingdom Metazoa; phylum Mollusca; class Bivalvia; order Cardiida; family Cardiidae; genus Fragum; species Fragum sueziense. The sequence continues at coordinate 71,213,092 of OY804593.1, forward strand.
TACATGTATTTTCGTGTTCTTTTTATAGCATGTATTGTATTCCGTAAAAAACCATCAAATCATTTAAATGTGAAGATTTGCAGACATCATTGTTAACGGTCATAAAATATAACCTAAATGTAATGCATTGATCAATTCAAATCGGCTAAATGATCCAATGTAACCAAAAAGCATTACAACAAGGTATGACAAACGTTCCAGACGACCGGAAATGTGTAACACATACCTGTGTCGACTTGAATGACACCTCAGAACTTCCTAAGTAGCTACAACTCAATGAGGGCTCATTGTCAAGCAGAGTTATTGACGCAGAGAAATGTCACATCCCGTAATAACAGTCTATTTTTCTTATGTGAAAATTGAACATGACGATGACCCTTTTCAATTTGCAATTTGGTCGTGCAAAAATTTAAGAGTCTCCATTGAATTTTTGCAACTTTTTTGAAAATGGTTTATCTTTCTTATTTGAAAATTTCAAGCTCCTATCTTAAGTATTAATGGAGTTATATAAAGTTATATGCTGTGGCGGTTTAGAATATCTGTTCAGCGTAGGCGCACAGAGAGAGAAACACAGAGATATAGATAGACACAGGGACACATATACAGACAACAGACAGACAGATATAGACATACGCACAGAGAGACAGACATGCAGACACTTACATATATAGAGATAGACGCACACACAGAGACACGGAGACCACACACACACATACAGATGCACATATAGACATGGCGGCATAGAGACCAAATAAATGAAAAGATACACGCACAGAGAAACCGACAGACACAGAGACACGTAACAGACAGACACAGAGGGGCACACAGACAGACAGACAGTCATAGGAGAGACGGAAAGAGAAGCAGACAGACAAATGATAGACAGAGCGAGATATGTGTGCACTTAGAAGTCGAAAGAAACGATCCATAACTTATTCAACCCTTGAAGTAACACTCATTTTGTCGTCTGCAGTGCTTTAAAATTGGACTTCAATTAAATCTCGTTAAATTGGAAAATATTTGAAAACAGGTATTGATATACTTTTATCTATATCAACAATTTACCGGACGAATAGCCTATGAGTAGTGAATTGCTATTCGTCCGGTGCCGGACGAATAGTGTAAATGGCTAACAGTCCGGTACAGGACAAACAGTTTTTCTCTACGCATGATTGTGCTATTCGTCCGGTACCGGACGAATTGACACTTCATTCAAAGTCAGTGTTCTAAAGACCCAACCAACGGAAGCGATTTCTAAGGAACGGTCTCATCCAATGAACCGTGACGTAATATTCGGACAATAAATACATGTAGTATTACTTAGGTGTTGTCATAAACTCTTGTAACCATGAGTTGATTCAAGCCGTAGTTGCGATATTTGATATCAGCACCGACGATTTGTAAATATATAACAGTAAACCTAGTCTTTCTGTAGCACAAAATTTATTGACATTTAAATCATTTTTCTCAGCCTGTGGTCCAACCCCGGACATCGATAATGGACTGTTTGATACTTTCACATCGTACGGAATTGTCTTCGGTGATGAAGCCAAGCTAGTATGTAATCAAGGATTTGAAGAGTCGGAGCCTACAACAATAACATGTCAGTCTAATGGTGAATGGTCAAGTTTTACAGCTACATGTGACGTCATCAGTAAGTGAAATAACGCACGGTAGGGAATCATGTGGCACAGCAACAACTGCAGAAAGTATTGGATAAATCTAAACATTGATACAATCATGCCAGATTTTAATTTTGTTTGACGCAAAGAATATGTACAAATGTTAGGGTTTGTTGGATGTGACGAACCCTTTAGATAGCCGTTGAAAAGTGATCTGCGAACAAACAACGCTATGTTTACTCGTCAAACCTTTGTGTTTTTTTTGCAATTGCTGCTTCAAAGGTTCCCAGATGATACTTGGTCATTTCACCTTTTCTACTTGAACATATCTTACAATTGGTCGTGAAGTACTTGAAGTACCCTTTCCCAAACAAGACCTGGCTTTGACGTCTCCAACAGAAAAGGCTTGGGAAAACATTGAGACAAAAGAAGAAGCTGCTGATAACCACGTTTCCTCATTTTGTTTCAATATTTTCTGTGCTAAATTGTACACAAATCCCTTCCCTTTTATCACCAATTTTGTCATTTACAACAGCTTTTGAATAAGACCACTGCGAACATCTTTTGTTTGGGAAAGGGTTAACATAATTATTTAAGATTTCCTGCAATTGTTGCTAAGTCATGCAATCCCTCTCCGTGCAGACAGTCTGTGCAAAAAGGGGATAATGGAAGAAATAACATTTACGTCTTGTACACCAAACTCAATGTGTTGGATACTCGTTTGAATAATCTTCTAAAGCCGATTAAAATGGTATACAGATCATATAATTATAGGGTCTAGAATTGAAAACAACAACAACAAAAACAAATATAGAATTATTCCACTCATCCTATCCGTTCCTCTGTAAGCTTTCTTTCTGCACAATGCATTGGAACACGCCTCTAAAGGACAAAATAAGTTACCTAATGCTGTACAGAAACTTTTCTTACTATACTGTAGTCCACAAAAACTAACCCGGGCCAAAGTACTTGTATGAAAAACATACGAATATGTCATAAGAAATCAATCTGTGTATAAACTGATTGATGAAATAAACTAGACATTGAAAAAGTTAGATTCTACACATATTTAAGACGTTAGTGCAGGCCGAGCATTCGTAATTGCATAGTGCAACGCATCATCCCGAGTAAAATGGAATGAATGGACCCGGAAACTACGTTATCATTGCTTTCTAACACAAGGCTTCGAGTGCTTAGACTTACTACATACAGTGGTGTTGTTTAAATTATCTAGGAAGTGTCCCTTTAATAGAAACCAAACCCTGAATGTGCATGTACTGACATTGTACATTTTGGTCACAGATTTACCTTAATTTCGGCAATTACTGTCATATTGTTGGTTCGTTCTTTGTTTGAACCGCATTCTGTCACTGATCTAAAGGTGACCGGTATCAAATATGTTCTGTGTGCATATTTCTTTCCAATGTTTTCCTTTTGCAATTTGATCATACGCGTATCTATACTTTAAAGCTTTATTTTGTTCCTCTCGATTCTCAGCATTCGTCTTGTTTTTGCAGCATTTGGTGGTACACACTACGTACAGATCTACCCCAGAGTAACACAGATTATTAATGGTAATACTGATGAAAGAAGGCTCTACCTCACTAGCGATTCCGAGACACACGTAAACGTGACGTCAACTTTCACGAGTTTGTCCGAGATGGTCACTGTTGACGGATTTTATGAGATAGATATTAATAAAGCATTTGACCTAGAAGTCAGTGACGTGGTCAATATCAGTGTCATTGAAATAAAATTAGATAACCCTATCAACGTTCATGGGTTCTCCTTCGTTGCCGGTAGATCACCTGTAGATAACAAAATTGAGATAGCCACAGAAGCCTGGTTAGCTCGGCCAGTGGAAACATGTTCTAGCGAATACATTATAATAACAACGGACCAGGCTCCACAGTTTAACATTGTTGGGTTGGTTGATGGAACAACATGCACAATAACTGGTATGGCAGATATACAGGTTGATAGGCTCGAGGTTTACACGTTCTTTGTTGACTCTATTGCCCCAGGAGTAAATAATGACCTATCAGGGAAGATAATCGATTGTACAAATGCGGTCTGTGTATGGTCAGGAGGCTGGTTCAGCAATGTTCCTCTCGGGAGAAGGGGAACACGTGATATGAACACAGTGCAGCTTCTCGGTGTAGATCGCTGGCCAAACAAATGTGTATTTGGTCGTTTTGAACCGAGAGAGGAATTTGGAATCAAAGTGGTGGCCAGTATTGATAACACAAATGTCGTAATAGATCGAGGAATGGGCGTTGCAGGCGAAATCAATGTCAACCTAAACCGGGGAGATGCGGTAGACCAGTTCTTTAATTTTGCTGCTAATGTGGAAGCAGTGCTCATCACCGCTGATAAACCATTCCTTGCAGTCCAATTTTCTGTGAAGTTACGACTTGACTTGACGGATGATATCGGTGACTCGTCTATGATCCAATGTGTAGATCCTGATAACTTCCAGAGTCGGTATTTGTTCCAGTTAGACAACACTGACAATGACCAATTCGACGAATACAGACTACGATTAGTAATCGATGAAACTAAAGCCGACCAGCTCCGCCTCAATAACACGGTGTTATCCCCCTCGACTGATAAAGACGCCACTTTCTCATCTACCGGCGAGCAGTTCACGTTTATTACAATTGAAGTATTTAAGGATATCCTCTACGAAGTGAAGACACTTGACGGCACCCCATTTGGGGCCGACGCTTATGGAAAACGGAGAATTGCCCAATTCACGAAATCACTGGGTCAGCTGTATAATAGTTAGGTCGTCGCCAACAACAACAACAATAACAACAACGACAACAACAACGACGACGACGACAACGATAAGATAAAACGATGATGAAGAAGAAGATGATAGCGACGGCGGCGGGGAAAACAATTTATAAATAAATATTAAAAAATGAAAATCAAAAACAAACAAATAAATGTAAAAAAAAAAAGAAAACAAGTGCAGTCATATCAATACAACGAACCATGAAGAATAGATATTTTATAGGAAAAAATACCAACGTAGTTGCACTACGTGTATAACAAAGATTTAGTTTCACAAGCAAACGAGCACGGGTCCGGAAAGGAGGGTTTTAAATCATTTTAGAGCAACATTGATCCAGATCTCCAGGCGTACACGTACCGGCAGTCTTACCAAGATACATGTTTTTTTCTTATAGCTTCTTCATTACCTGTAACTTCTTCCCGACAACTACATGGATCCTTGTGTAAGACTGCAACTATTCACAGTTTGATCTGGAAACACGGTTCTTTTGTCAGGCATAAAATCCAGCATTAGATACAGTCGACACTCGTTATGTCGACATCGGATAAGTCGAATTTTCGCTTAAGTCGAAGTTCAAATCTGGTCCCGTCCTCATCTATTGACATATCTTTTTTCAAAACAAAATAATTTCGAACTGAATATAGCTATTGAAATATAGTAGGAAAAGGATAGAAATTGCTCGACACGAGCAATTTCTTTCCTTTTCCTACTATATTTCAACAATATTCGTACTTGATAAGTTTCAAAAAACGGTCAAATATAAAATATGTCGAAGCCGAACAAAATCGGATGAGTCGAACTCCGGATATGTCGAGGTATTTTGACGGCCCCTCCGACTTCGACACAACGAGTGTCGACTGTACAAAACACTTCCTGCTACTTCGGCGTAAACTATGGGAACGGAGATTAAAAAGGTTATCAGGATTTTTAAGAATCGGATAATCTCGTCGATTAACGTTTGGAGTATACGGCGGAGTAGGAGGAGAAATTGCGTGTGTTTTCGTTTCATGGGTAGAATACATTAGATACAATAAAAGCCCGATTTTCAGACACAGACTCGTAATTTCACCGTCTACACGTGAAATAAGGTTTGTTCTATCCCGCGCCGTATTCACCAACATTTATAAATCGATTGTCTAAATCTAAATTGCATTACAAACCATCTGATTGGACAAGACACATGTCTAGGTCAATATGTTTGATTTGTTATGTAATTTTACTGCCATACTGGGAATAAGACTGGTTGGTAAATACCGCTCCAGATTAAAAGTACCTTACTATGATTGTTTGAATATTCTTGTGTTTCCAATACCATACAATAGAATTTAGATAAACAAACAACATAAACTGAGATGGGATTGTTGGTCTCTTCTCTCAACCCTTTCCAAGCAAGACATAGTTTTGACGACCCTTACAAAAACTTGGAAAAAACATTGAGTCAAAGGAAGAAAATGCTGATGATCAGCATTGTTCACGGGATCATTGTTGTCCTGAGTTACCCTGGTGTGATTGTCGTGTCTTAGCCTACATTATTTATTTATGAGCATACACATGTTATAAGGTAATCGAAAGCTTCTATTGATAAGAGAACCCTTTTCCAAGATAACCAGGCGTATGGAATATTGAATACCTAAGTAATGAATGAGCAAGGATCTGGAAAAACGTCCCTTAAGGCTTTTGAGCCCAACATAGATCCAGATCAGCCTGTGCATATGCAGCATTTCATTCTCCTTCTTTTACATTTAATTACTAAAATAAAATAATTGGACTACAAAGTGTAAAATTTACTAAAAACGTGCATCCAGAGAAGCCAGTAGATTATTTTCTGTGTGGAGCCATTTGTTCTGTCTCTGGAGTTTGCGAACAGTGGTGTTTTGCGTGCACCGTACCTCCACAATACTTCCAATACTCCGTTTTTGGGAGGCAAATTTTGCAAAATTTGCTTCTCTATGCAGCCTCCTCTCTCTGCATCTTACCATTCTCTGCATACCACACAACATCTTCCGGTCCTCCTCACTATAAATAGTTCTATCAAAAGCAAAGATAAATGAGGTAACAGTCATTCGAATATTCAATATGTTAGTCTGAATTTATACATGTAGATATTGAATTTTGTTACTGAAAATGAAACGTTCAATTAATCGTGTCTCTAAGAGAAGAAAAGACCGACGTAGTAATTTGCTTTATTATGGTTCAAAGATCAGTCCAATTACCTTCCTTGTAAATGGGTCAGTCAAGTTTAGTGAACTATGAAATATATTTAAAGCTATAAATAGTTAATTTACACAAACGCTAAATTTACTGAAAGGTAATACTAAAAATAGATACAAATCCAGCAGGGAATCAAAGTATTCAAGGTATTCAACTGGATAATCAAAGTATCTAATCAAAGTACTCTATTTCTGGACAGGCCTACATTATTAACAAATGTTTCCCAATAGTACTTTCAGTACTTTGATTTTTTAATCCTACATGACATGGTAGTAACAAAAATTATATACCCGTATGTAGAAATTCGCGTCAGAACCCTGTACGTGGTCGGGATTGTGTATTGTTGGCAATCTGATAAAAAGCCTTTGTTACCTAACAGTTATATCTGACAGGCACCAGTAAGTGGTCATCTTCAATGAACTTGGAAAAACCGAAAGCGGCTATATTTTCTCAAACCAATTAAACCCTATTGTACTTTTCCATGATAAGCACATGTAAACACATGGCTCTGCACTGAAACGTGATGTCTTCTTGGACATCTTAAAAGCGTTTATTTGATTGGCGAGAAGAAAAGGTCATAACTTATGACCCCTTATTCATCCGTGCCAGATGTTACTGTAATTTACCCTCTCCCAAAAAAGACCAGGTTTTGACGTCCCCAATAGAAAGGGATTGGGAAAATATTGAAACAAAAGAAGAAACTGCTGATAACCAACAGTTTCTCCTTTTGTCTCAATATTTTCTAAGCTGTATCATACGCACATCTTATCTTTATCAACAATAGCTAAAATAGCCCCGTGAAAGAATGTTTTAAAAATCTTTGAATATCTTATTGATGACGATCTTTTGTACAGCATATTCTTCACATTTATCACCTATATTGCATTTTTTATTAATTATTCAGATAAATTCAGAAAATGCAACCTAAATACCCCATTTTGTGCTTAAATGGGATATTTTCACTTTCGTTTGTCTTAGAGAGTCCCCGAAACTACTTTCGCATAGATGCGACACCTATATATTTTTACCACAAATACATATTGGCTTAATCTAATGTATACAGAAAACTTGTTGTGTCGCATGCATGGGAACATATTATTTAGGGGACCCTTTTAAGCAAAAACCAGTAAAAAGGTGTTAGTTTTGGCGTAAAAGGGAGTATTCAATGTCTACTTTATGGAATAATGAAGGAGATCCGGAAAACATTTGTTACGTGGTTGGTAAGGGGGGAGAACATATTGTACAAAAATTCTGTCATCGATGAGATTTTGAAACTTTAAAAAAATGCCATTCTACAGGGCTATTTAAGCTATTCGTGAACCTGTAGATCCCTTTATATACTCAGCGAAAGAACTAACGCATCACTTTTTAAAATTGCATAACTTCTTTATTGTCAAAGATTTAGATTTATAATATGGCAAATGCTTATCCCACAAGTTTCTGCACTCATTCATAAGACTATTTCTAAGTTGTCTTTCTTATGTGACCGCGCCATACCAAAGGGGGCCAAAACAGTTTTTCGGCTCCTTTAACTTGTGATCTTTTTCAATCATTTTTGTTTGAATTGATTTTGAAAGCTGGTTTATTGTGAAATTAAAGTCTGAAAAAATCAATTTTCTATCTAACATAACAAGGGCTGTTCCGGGACAACGTAGCTCGCATAGACGCACCTTTTTGAAAGAAAATGTCAATTTTTCAAGGTCAAGGTCACAAGGTCAAATTTTTTAGTGTCAGGTGAAAGGTCTTGTTGGGGCCTGTCTATGTGTGAAATATCAAGACTGCATCTTATACAGTTCATAAGATATAGACCGATACGTTCTTGTCTACGTAACCTACGTCGCCGTCGACGCCATCAATGACACCAACGGCACTAGTGATGTAACAATGCCTCTGTTGGAATACATTACGCGCCCATAAAAATGTTAAAGCTTTCGGTTTGTTTTTTGAAGGGTAACTTTTATAAACAGAAACTCTTTCAGCCAATACAAAAGGTTTGAAAGTTATGCGTGAATTTTCCATTTTAATCAAATTTCAAACTTTATGAATTTTAGAATTAAGGGTGTCCTTATTAAGAGTTCAATATTTTACAAAATACTGTAACATTTACAATGAAATTTCATAGATATCTTAACAAATGGTGGTAGTCAGCATGTGCAAATTTTGAAGGTATTCCGTAGATTTGTTAAAAAAATATTAACAAAGATCTGAGTGATGCGTTAGCAGTTTTGCCGAGTATAGTATAGGCTACTTACACTATCATGTACACAGTACATGTATATCATATACATGCAGACAGTATATGATATAGGCAGTGTGCACTATGAACTTTACTTCCAACAGCTGCGTTACAACACTATAGCATGGATCTAATAATTATTTCAATGCTTTTGATAGCAAAACTGTCACAAGCCAAGTTACAACAGTGATGCATAAAGAAAATTTGTCCTGTAGAGGCACAACATTTTACCAACTGTCATTTAAAACACTTTTTTTATATTTTTGTCACAAAAAATCTTTAGACATGTTTTCATTCATGAATAATCATGAAACATTTAAAAAGGTAATTGTCTGAAAAAAATGAGTCACAACAGTTTTGTGTTGAACTCTCGATATAACCTTTACACATTTGTTACAGATCCTCCAGTTGTTACTGCGCAACTTACTGCGCATATCCTAAAAAAAACGAAATAAAGCTGTTTCGGTAATTGGCCTGTTCAGCAAATGTATTTTTTATATTTAGTTAATGTTTGGTTGATGAATGACAAGACCCTTTTCGGTTATTTCCATTTTCTCTGTTTGGTCAATTAAAGTGTAATAGTACTCGGATGGCACATTTCACTTTCTGTTGCGCGTTCAACATGTGGCGTTAGCGAAAGGAAACGGAGCAACAAAAGCAAAGTGGTGTCTTTATGAGCTAGTCCGCTTCAGATGGACACAAAAGACGACACTTTTTATTGTCTAAAGCTGGTAATAAGGAAGAAAATGGATAAAAGTGGTGAAACAATTTCGGACAGAGCTGCAAAAAGTAAACCAAATTTTACTCATAACTAAGAAAAACGCTTGGTTTGATATATTTTTCTTTTTTTGTTTTTGTAGGTATGACCAAGTACTATGTCTATACCAAAAAGGAAAAAAAAATCTTACCGCTGGAATACTTTTTATTATCAGAAACGTTGCGAAAAAAGAGCAATTTCAGCTACTTTTGAAAGAATGTTTTACTAAAATTTTCAAAATTATCACTAAATTTTCCCAAAATGATACTCATTAACACAGAATAAAACATATTGAACACAATAAAGACTTATTTATGTAATCCTAGTCATTTCGAACATCTTTTTGTGGGCATTTAAGGGATACCTCATTTTTGCAATTTTAGACAAGAATAGTCTCCCTTGAAATCCAATAACTTTTTAATTCGCTTGGTGACCTATAGTTTTAAAGTCATTTTTTTACTTCTCATATATTTAAATATCAGTACAGAAAAAATAAAAAAAAATCTTACCGTGGGAAATAAATGGAGGATCTGTCCTTAAATGAATATGATAAAGTCCTGTTTAAAGTTTTTTAGGCCAAGGTGAAGAGGCCAAACGTATTGGTCAAAATAAAATGAAAGGTCTTGGTAGGATGTGTCCATTTGTGAAATATAATTGCAGTATATGTGATAGGACGTAAGCTTTAGGCCAGGTTAAAGTTTTGAAAAGTAACACAAACTCCACGATCAAGGTTACAAGGTCAAAGGTCATCGTCAAAAGGGATAGGCATTGGAAAGAGGTGTCATCTTGTGGAAAATGAAGGTTGTATGTGTAATAGGACTTAAAGTATAGGCCATGTTCAATGTTTCTAAGTGGATTTAACTCCAGTTCAAAGTCACAAGGTCAAAGGTCATGGTCACGGACGAAATGTTTTGGTAGGGGGTACCCATTGTAGTGAATTAAATTAAAGTATAAGGGAGACAATTCGTGTGGTCTAAAATACATATTGTATTTGTTACTGTATGTAAGATTGATGTCCCTTGAGTTGTTGATTAAAATGGCTGACGATCCTTACTGTTTGGTACATACCACTCCTATTGGCTCCTATATAATTCTATGTAAAATACCCATTTCCCACACATTGTCACACCATCCACATATTGAGTGTTTGGCCAAACTGCCCCTACACTGCTACAGATCCATCCTTGACCTGTGGAATTGAACCCACTATCATGGAGCGGACATTTTTAAAATTTCCAATAAAACATACGTACCGTGTATTTTTCAGTGCCAAAATAAATAGAGACACCGAAAATGGTGGCCACTTGTACTCATTCACCCAGAGACGTCAAATAGTCCTGAAAAGAAACATGGATTCTGGCTCAAAAATGAGAAAACATGTCAACCAAAAGCATCCAATGGAAATCTGAGCTCAAAATCATTAAAATCATTTATAAAATGGAATTCATTCATTGAAACATGTAAACAGACTTTGAGAATTTGTTATATAGGACAATTTTGAGCAGAAGAATGCACCAACTCTTCAACGACAAGCGTGTCAAGTGTGTTGACATTGATCAGGACTGCACAGCGGTCTGCTGAGCCGAGGATGGATGTGATGGGGCTGTGGTGCCTTCACTGGCTTGAGGCTACATATCTTTGTGCAAAGGCACAGTTTAATTACATGGTAAGTTTAATTTTGGTTTGTAAATCAGCGATTGATTTTGATCAATACGTACATTGCATTGGAAAGAGAAAAAATAGATCTACTTCTAGATGTTTATTTGGATGGAAAGTTTAACCTTTCTCAAACAACAAAATGTTATGGTCATTGGTGGACCACTTTGAAAGCTGCTGTAGATGACAAAATGGGTTTATCTAAAGGTAAAATTTGTGATTGATAAAATATTGAGGCAAAAGGAGAAATGCTGATTATCAGCTGTTTCTTGTTTTGTCTCGATGTGTTCCAAAGCCTACACTTTAAGATACGTCAAAACCAGGTATCGTTTAACAAAGCGGTAAAACGCATTAGTCCTATCAAAGTGTTTATAGTGGAGTGACTTTCACTGAAAAAGTGGCCTATTTCATGGGGTAGGTGGTCACAAAAGTACCACATTTTCTAACCTATACCAAAATGTTTGTCATATCCTGAAGTTTACAAAACGGTAAATATCAAGTCTTGGATGTTGGTACGAGCTGAGAAATCCAAGATGGCGTCCAAGATGGCCGCCAGAATTGAAAACAATGGGTTGTTGTATATGATTGCCTGTATTGATTTAATGTATATCTACACATCATACAAACAAGGTTTAATATCATATTTTAGGTTTGAACTTTCTCGTGATACATTTTACAATGGTCATAATGTCAAGGTCAAGGTCAAATTCAAGGTCAAATGTGAAAAATAGTGAAAAAATACATCATCTACCAGTTTTCTTTTCTTATTACTCAAAAGTTTGCATAAAAAGCCAGGAATGTTATATACCAAAATAAACTACAATAAATAGGCTTCAATAATTTAATATAAAGGATAAGATATCTTGTGTTTCCATGTAGATATTCAAGATGGCGTCTATAGACCCCTAGTGAAAAATAATGGAAAACTGTATTTTACCAGTTTTCCCATAATTTTGATATACATAATGGTCATTAAAATCAATGTCAAAGTGTTACTTTAATTTTTTCATATTAGCACAGTGCTCATATTCTAGATAAAGCTGTCATGTAAGACTAGAAAAATATACTTATTTGTTGCAAAATCCAAGATGGCGTCCAATATGGCTGCCACAATGAAAACCAAATGGGCTATCTTATATGATTGTTTGTACTGACTTAATGTATATCTGTATGTCAAATAAAGCAGATTTTATTTCATACAGTGTATTTGATCTTTTTTATGATACATTTTTAAAATGCTTTCAATGTGAAGGTCAAGGTCAAATTCAAGGTCAGATGTGAACAATAGTGAATATATCTGTTATTTTACGTAATGTTTTGTTATTGTACACAAACTCTTGAATATATTCTGTTTTTCTTCGGGAGAGAGGGCGGAGCCAAATAAACGGTTCATTACATTTAGCTTGAGGAGAAACAGCATTGCCGCTTAGCGGTAAATCGTCGGTATTATTGCAAAACATTATAACTACAGTGTGTATCAGGCTGCAGTTACGAGGTTTTATAACAACACAATTTACAATTGAACATTCTTTCAATTTTGAAATGTGTTCATGCTCGTGCCGCACGTTTTTCTCTTATCTCAACCAAAATATCGAGCAGTAAACTCGTCGAATAACCTCTTCGCTTAGACACACCCTGTCAGATGAAAAAAATTGGATTATACAAAGCTATATACTAAAATAAACAAATATGTATGAACTTCAATGACTTGATATTAAGATTCGGATGTGTTGCATTGTCATGGAGATTTTAAAATGATGTGTACAAACACCTTGTGGGATACCTTTAGAGAATAATAAAAAATCTTTGTTTTTACCATGTTTCAAATTTGATTTGTGTTATGGTAATTTAAATAATGTCAAAGTCGTTCATCTTTATATTCTAAATTGGCACAATACTTATTTTCTAAACAAAGCTATCTGAAGTATCACCATAATATATTCCGATATAGAATTGAATATGCCATGCAAAATGATAAAAAAACATCTTAATTTAGGTTGACGGTAGCCTTTTAAGCTGTGAAATGTCAGAATTTGACAACAGAAAATATGTAGAATTAAATAAGTGCTTTAGATACAGTATATATGCAGTTTAGTTCTTCATTTAAAAACAAATTTGAGACACAGTTCATTTCAACAAAAATCAAAATGACGATACTTCTTTAGTGGCTATATCACACAATACACTGTATAGAGCAATTTTGCCGTCCTAACCAGTTTAAGCATTTATTTGCTAATCTCACTAGAATCACATTTCCCATTTAAAACTTAATGAGACCACCAATTATGATGGATTTTTTCTTTTTGTAATACATCATGGCATCCTACTAAAATCTGAATTAGTGATAATTATCAAGTTTCCTATATAGGGCTACATACACACTGGTTACTTTTAAGAGAAGCTACATGAACAGTTAGTGCAATCAAAGATCTTAGGCAATGGTATATTGTTAACACAAACCATATCCATTAGGTTTTGTGTACAAAAGTTCTGGTGGAGTATTGTCCAGCAAGATTAACCCGGGACATCTGCATATGTAATGACCCTAATTCGGCTTTGTTTTGTTACGACGCTCAACTAACGGACTTTGCGCACGAAAATTAAGTTGTCCCGGGTTAACCTTGTTGGACAATAACTGGTAGACTCATGAGTTATGGAGCTGATTGATCTGTCTTACAGTCCATCATTTATCTAACTTTAGTGGGTCAGACAGCTGCTACATTGCAGGATGGCATCCTCTCCAGACCAGCAAGTGACACTCGCATTGTAGCAAAAACAGCAGAATTATGTCATTTGCTGGCAGAATTTTAGGGTTTATTTTTTTTACCTTTTCTGTTCAAAGTTTGTTCAAAGAACTACAAATACTGATGCCATATAAAATACCAACATATTTTATTAACACTTCCCTTACCATGTAAGTTGTTGATCATAGTTTCAATTTTTGTAATATTCTTGATAGCCACAAGGCCTCTCTCTCTCCTTATTCGGTAAATATGTGTATCAGGAGTTTAAGCACATGACCTGTATATGGACTAACCAAGACTACTTTGGCCACAGTCCGGCAACCAATGTAGTCAGTAGGAAGTTTCATTCAAGTACCAAGCATCTGATTCTTCTTGATTGGAGTAAGGTTCTTGAATGTATTGTGATTTCAGATGGTGAAATAATGCATAGACAAAGGAAAAGCTTCTATGATCCTTTACTTAAAAGTTAAGTGGCAGTCGGATTCATAAAACCAAAATTGAAACGCAAGATTAAAAAGACTGTTATCAGTTTGTAAGCGATTAACAGCTTAAAAAGGTACCACTGGAAACAAGGAATAGTTATATCATTTGAAAATGCACAAGTACCACTTAGCTTGTTTGATGAGATTCGCGAAATGGTAACAAACAAGAACGTGAGACTTGTTTGATAAACTCTAATTGATAAACTCTAATTGCATCTTGATGAAATTATGTGTGGGTTGACCTATCATCTTAGGCGAGATGGCAGTTGCTGATGTATTATAGTCTCTTGCATCACCACTCCAACCTATATTCTGTGTTCCTAACAATATGTTCTATACTTACATTAAATGCAATAGTGGAAGTGTAAATGCCGTTAATGTCATCTTCGATCTCATTTTGAGAACAGAATCTAAACTCAAGCAAAGAGCTTGGAGACCTGTCATTGATGGTAGCAAATAAACAACCAAATATGAAAGTCATCTATCCCAAAAAGGTTCTTGACCAGCTTTACATAGACCTTAAGGTCATCTCAACAGGCTTTAAACAAAATAATACTGTAAATAAGTTCTAACTCTGGTGCCAGATTATTAATCCATGTTCATCAGAAGTGGATTTGATTAAGATATTGTACAAGTCAATTGTTATTTTGTACAATACATGTTTATCCCAAGTACTCTTGCTTAGTCCAGGTACAGACATCTATTATACTCCTGATACATCATTTTGCACCAGTTTACTGAACTAGGAGTCTGAGCAATTTTATTTCAAAACCAGACGTTTACATCTATTTAAAATGCCAAACCCAAGCTTAAATGGAGATTTCTTAAGTTTTCATGATATGTCGATTTAGTGATTTACACGACTTTACATCTTTTTAATTTAACCCTGTTTATATAAAATGTTTATCCTTTTATTATTGTTTGAATTTGACTCAAAGTTGTTATGATTCTTTGTGCAATACCTGTATAACTAAATAAGGTAATTTCATTTAAACCAATTTTGATCAGCATTTTTTGTCACCTGACCGAAGGTCATGGTGACCTATTGCCACCATTTTTTGTCCGTCGTCATGCGCTGTGCGTCGTCCGTCGCGTGTTAACTTTTAACATTTTCGACTTCTTCTTGAGAAGCATTGGACGGATTTCAACCATATTTGGCAGGAAGTATCCCCCATGGGAAGCCGCCTCAGATTTGTACAAATCACGGAGTTATCTCACCTTGGGGCCCCATCAGGGGCCAAAAAGGGTGTAAATAGGGTACATCTTAAAAATCTTCTTCTCATGAACCGGCTGTTGGATTGGATTCACATTTAGTATTAAGAGTCTTTAGGGCAAGGACTACAAAGTTTGTACAAAAGAAAAACATATGTCAAGAATTGGCACTGCTGAGGTGGTGGGGGTAGGGGCGTGTTATTAGTGTATTAGTGTTGAATTTTGAACCATTGGATAGATTTCAACCAAACTTGGTAGGATGCAATCTTATAGGAAGTAGCTTCAGAGTTACCTCCCCTTGGGACCCCATAATGGGCCACTAAGGGGGTAGCCTAATATGGTACATCTTAAAAATCTTTTTTCTTGTGAACCGGCTGATGGATTGGATTCATATTTGATTTTTAGAGTCTTGGGACTATAAAGTTTGTACAAGAAAATAAAATCTGTTTAAAAATGGCCATGCTGTGTATATCTTTCAATATGCTTGTGAGGATGATATTATAAGTATACTTTATCTGTAAATACATGCTTTTCTGCTCATTTGATTCAGGTGACCCATAAGGCTCTTTGTACCTCTTGTTGATAATTTTTTAGTTTTAAAGGAGTACTATACATGTGCAACAGACATAAATGGCGATTAAAGAATCTTGCTACTATGTATTGTTACATGAGTCTTTCCATGAACGATCATTCAAGTATGTGTTTTAAACAGGTTAACTGTTCAACTATGACTACTCATAAACCGGGTGGTAATATATTGAATAAAAGTCACGAGTACTGTTGTTTTGTAATAACTTTTCAAGCTGTTATAGTTAAAATACGAGTATACTCCCTACTTACATGTAACATTTAACATTTTATTGTAATGAGCATATCGCAAATTAAATATGAAACATGGTTTAATCAATATGGTTTTCAATTATTTTCAAAAGGTTTCTGATTAGACACCACCATGAAAATATCTATGGCTACAAGACATATCCAAATCATTAATGTAGCCATGCTAGGATGTCTGAGGTAAAAGAAAACATATGCAAAAAAATACCAGGGGCGCCATGGTCTAGAGGTAGGACGCGAGCTTTTAAATCGAAGGGTCCTGGGTTCAAATTCCGCCGGTGCCACAGGAATTTTTCTGAGCAAAAGAGTTACCCCACGTTGCTGTACATAGGTACATAGGAAAGTTGAAACCCAAATTACTGTGGCTGTCGAAGGCGACAATTAATAACAGCCGACTTGAGACTCAGTGGTCCTGGGTTAAAGTGTAAAGTTCGTTGAGTTCGATTCTCGGTTCGTAACACAGACCTAAACCAAACTTTAACATATGGAATGGTCATCATGCGTATCATATGTTGCTAGATTATTTCTGTCAAAGGAAATTTCAAATGAAGTTCATTCAGTCCTTATAGATCAAATCTGTAAATGATTGACTGACCCACCTTTTATATTTATAGTGATATTTATGGGAAACTGGACCTTGATAGATAGTGAAAAAAATGGTATATTCCTTTCTTTTGGCCCCAGATAATTCAATGCACCACATAACAATGCATACTCTGACTGTCCCCATGTTGTCCTGGTCCCTGGCATTGGCTCTTTTAACATTTAATCATAAAAGCCTGTATATTGTTGTTTATTGTGGTATATAACATTTCATATCTTTTGCACAAGATTTTCTGTAAAAACAAAAAAATATGTAAAATTACAGATTTATTTCACATTTGACCTTAAATTTTACCTTGACCTTAAAACCATTTTAAAATGTGTGTTTTTTTTTTCATTTTAAAATGTATCATTAAAAAGACCAAACACACTGCATGAAATAATTCTAGATTATTTGATATACAGATATACATTAAGTCAGAACAAACAATCATATATGATAGCCCATTTAGTTTTCACTATGGCGGCCATATTGGATGCCATCTTGGATTTTAAAACAAGATTATTTTCTAGTCTTACATGACAGCTTTATCTAGAATATGAGTATTGTACTATTATAAAAAATAAAAATAACACTTTGACATTAATTCTAATGACCATTATGTATATCAAAATTGGGGGAAACTGGTAAAATACAGTTTTCCATTATTTTTCAGTAGGGGTCTGTAGACGCCATCTTGAATATCTCCACGAAAACACAAGATATCTTAATCTTTATGTTAAATTATTAAAGCCTATATATTGTAGTTTATTTTGGTATATAACGTTCCTGGCTTTTTGTGCAAACTTTTGAGTAATAAGAGAAGAAAACTGGTAGATGACGTATTTTTTCGCTATTTTTCACATTTGACCTTGAATTTGACCTTGACCTTGACATTGTGACCATTGTAAAATGTATCACGAGAAAGTTCAAACCTAGTATATAATATTAAACCTAGTTTGTATGATGTATAGATATACATTAAATCAGTACAGGCAATCATATACAACAACCCCTTGTTTTCAATTCTGGCGGCCATCTTGGACGCCATCTTGGATTTCTCAGCTCGTACCAACATCCAAGACTTGATATTTACCGTTTGACAAACTTCAGGATATGACAAACATTTTAGTATTGGTTAGAAAATGTGGTACTTTTGTGACCACCCCACCTTCAACCAAGCCTTGAAAGTCACCCTACTATTAACCATACTCCCTTATATATATTCATGACAGTCACACCGTACCGAAAGATTTTGGCATATTTTTTCACTTGAGTTCATCTGTCTGTCCGTTTGTTAGAAACCTGAACATTGGCCATTTTTAGGGCATTCGTGTTTCACAAACACATCCTTTTTCTTTAGAAGTTATTTGAACTTATTTATTTAACATTAATTTTGAAGTATTTAGTAAGTTTTCATAACTTAGTTTAATCCCTTTTGATTCTGCTTCCTGGAAACCACACAGCCAGGGATAGAATTTCCGTATAAAGTCAGTTGACTCGCAATTGTTTGCAAGTGGATTTTGAATCACTAGCAAAAAGATAATTGCACTCAGGAAAAACTGGCACCCGAAAAGGGTCTGATTAACAACTCTGAGGCCCATTTGCAACATAATCTGGATTCAGAGGATTGGTATCTGATAGGAACTATCAGCCATCACTTATCAGGGTTGTAACTCTGAACCTTTTGTTTGCAAGGCCGATACTTGAACACAGACACCAGTTTACTGAGATAACAAATAATCAAGGAGTCCCTCAATTTCTTATCAAAGCTGATAACATTTGTCAAAAGTGATGAATATGCTTTTCATTATTTCAACAAATACATCAAGTTTGAGATTTACTCATAATCCAATGCAAGTGATGAACAGTGGTCACGGGGAAGAGTTTCAGCCGTACCATTAAGCGGTTCCGAGTTTGATCCCCTGTATATAGCAGAGGTAGTTATTGGACTGTTCATGGGCCCACGCATTAGGCGCAAGTACTGGTACAGTGTCAAGGAAGCAGGATTGAGAGGGATTAATCTATGTTGTACCCCGTTAAAAGAAACAACAAGCCCCACGGAAGTCTCTATTTTTAAGCTTAAAACTATGTCAAAATGATGTACAGTCTATGACCTTGATTTATTCTATTGGTGCACCACCGGAGAGCTGGATGCCAGGCAGTGCCTTAATGAATACAGTGAGCTCGCAGATGTAGTGTTGGTGAGAAATCTCCGATTGCCCCTGGGAAGTATGAGTCTAGATTGGATGGTCGGTTCCTTCTTGGAAGAGGCGGTCAATTGCGACTGTCACTAGCTTGGATGTAGGCGTTCTGGTCAAATAATGAAATACCCAACTTTGATGACCGGGGTCCACCATTGCGTTTGGATGTCTGATGGGTATAATATGCCTATTCGTTAGCTAAACACATTAACAAACAATGAAATATTAGGGTCATCCTAACTGACCTACTGACTGACTGACCAATTGACTGACTGGCTGACCAACTGACTGACTGACCTACTGGCTGGCTGACCTACTGACTGACTGACCTACTGACTGACCTCTTGACCTGCAGACTGACTGACCTACTGACTGACTGACTGACCTGCAGACTGGCTGACCCACTGACTGGCTGACCGACCTACTGACTGACCTACTGAGTGATTGACTTGCTGACTGACTGACTGACCTACTGACTGGCTGACCTACTGACTGACTGGCTGACCTACTGACTGACTGACATCTTGACCTGCTGACTGACTGACCTACCAACTGACTGGCTGACTTTTTGACTGACTGACTGGCTGACCTACTGACTGACTGACTGGCTGATCTACTGACTGACTGACTGGCTGACCTACTAACTGACTGACCTATTGACTGATTTACACTGATTGACTTATTGACCAACTGACTGGTTGACCTATTGATTGACTGACCTACTAATTGACAGACTTACCGACTGACTGACATACTGATTGACCAACTGACTGAGCGACATTCTGACTGACTCACTGTCCGACTGACTGACATGCAGACTAACTTTCTGGATGACCTAATGACTTACCTACTGACTGACAGACTGACTGAACTACAAACAGACTGACTGACCTACTGACTGAGTGACAGACTGACTGACCTTCTGACTGAGTGACTGACCTACTGACTGAGTGACTGACAGACTGACTGACCTACTGACTGACTGACCAACAGACTGAGTGACAGACTGACCTGACTGAGTGACTGACCAACTGACCTTTTGAGTGACAGATTGACTGGATGACTAACTGACCTACTAACTTTCAGAGTGAAAGACTGATCTACTGACTGACCTTATGATTAAACTACTGACTGACTGACCTACGGACAGACCTACTGACTGAGTGACTGACAGAAACTGACTGACCTACTGACTGTGTAACTGACCTACTGACTGAGTGACAGACTGACTGACATACTGACAGACCTACTGACTGAGTGACTGACAGAAACTGACTGACCTACTGACAGATTGACTGACTTAGTGACAGACTGACTGACCTACTGACTGAGTGACTCACTGATTGACCCACTGACTGACTGACCTACTGACTGAGCGACCTTCTGACTGACTAACTCTTCGGCTGACTGACTGACTTACTGGCTGACCTAATGACAAACCTACCAACTGACAGACTGACTGACAGACTGACTGACCTACTGACTGAGTGACTGACAGAGACGCACTGGCCTTCTGACTGAGTGACTGATTGAGTGACAAACTGACCTACTGACTGAGTGACAGACTGACGTACTGACTGAATGGGAGACTGACTTAGTGCCTGACTGAGTGACAGACTGACCTACTAACTGACTGACTGAGTGACAGACTGACCTACTGACACACTGACCTAATGACTAACCTACTGACTGACCTACTGACTGAGTGACTGACAGATTGACTGTCCTACTGACTGTGTGACATACTGACTGACCTACTTACTGAGTGACTGACAGACTGAGTAACAGACTGACCTACTGACTGAGTGACAGACTAACCTACTGACTGAGTGACAGACTGACCTACTGACTGACTTACTGACCTACTGAATGACTGACCTACTGACTTACTGACCTACTGACTGAGTGATAGACTGATTGAGTGACTTACTGACCTACTGACTGAGTGATAGACTGACTGAGTGACAGCCTGACCTATTGACTGACTGATTGACATACTGATTAAGTGATAGACTGACTGACTGACTGAGTGAATGATAGACTGACCTACTGACGGAGATACAGACTGACCTTCTGACTGATAGACTGACTGACCCACTGACTGAGTGACAGACTGACCCACTGACTGAGTGACAGACTGACCCACTGACTGAGTGACAGACTGACCCACTGACTGAGTGACAGACTGACATACTGACTGAGTGACAAACTGACATACTGACTGACTGACCTACTGACTGAATAACTAAACTACTGAAAGACTGACCTACTGACTGAGTGCCAGACTGACCTACTGACTGAGTGACAGACTGACCCACTGACTGAGTGACAGACTGACCCACTGACTGAGTGACAGACTGACCCACTGACTGAGTGACAGACTGACATACTGACTGAGTGACAAACTGACATACTGACTGACTGACCTACTGACTGAATAACTAAACTACTGAAAGACTGACCTACTGACTGAGTGCCAGACTGACCTACTGACTGAGTGACAGACTGACCTTCTGACTGAGCGACAGACTGACCTTCTGACTGAGTGACTGACCAAATGATTGGCATAATTACATGACAATCAAAACGTACTCTATTTCATTTGTTTTCATTATAATTCCATTATGCTCATTATGGTGTTATATTTTTCAGATGATCTCAGAATCTCCCACTTACAAGACATCATAAAGCAAAGCGGTCGGCATGGCACCCTTCGGCATCTGCAAAAAGAGGTTTACTTACATGATGATAACAACAATGAACAATTTGTGCAGCAAAGCAGGATGAAAGCCACACATCGTTCTGATCACGCCCACGGACACAAATACTCAAGACAGTCTAGTGCATATTCTGACAATTATCCTCTAGTGACAAATTATGCGTTGGACAATGAATTTGACGGTAAATTGTTCAAGGAATTTTTGATTGGACCATAACTGTTTCTTTTCTTAGATCCATTTTGTCATCTGCATCCAGCCCCAAAGTGTTTACCCTTCTCATACTGTCTGTGTCGTATTCCTGTTGTAACTGAAGCTTTTGATGTCAGTGTAGACTAAGATCAGCCTGCACATACATGCAGTCTTATCTTAGGCTACATTGCCTGCTATATTCTCAACTATGGTTTCAAAAACTTGAGATATACTACATGTATTTGAAATGTATCATAACCCTTTTCCAAAGCATAACAAAATTACAGTAGTCCCATTTGAGACCGGCTGCAAACAGCGAAATTGAAGGGGGAAGTAAACATTTGTTACACGCCCGTCAAAGACGGGACGTTTTATGGATATTGAATCTTGTCCAGGGTATATCTCTAAAAGTATAATAACTAGAATCTTGAAACTTCATGGATAGATAATTAGATACATCTTATCAAGGATAAGTGCATTAAATAAGAACCATAACTCTGTCTGGCTTACTTTTTGAGTTATTGCCCTGTGTTGTTTCTCATACTTTTTGTCCAGGGCATGTCGCTAAAAGTATAATAGCTAATATCATGAAACTTTAGCCAACCCGCTCCCCATGTCGTTATAAAGCAGTGTGACGGGCGTATCTTGTGACAGTTTTGACACCTTGTTAATATTAAAGCACCAAATACATGGAGGCAAAAAGGAGAAATAGCTGATTATCAGCCTTTTCTTCCTCTGTCTCAATGTTTTCCCAAAAGTCCATTTAAAAAGGAGTTGCGGACAACAAAAGTATTTGTACCAAAAGAGGAAATATGTATATTACACATAAAAATATTCAGGGGAAAGGAAAAAATGCTGACTATCAGCAATTTCTGCTTTTGTCAGAATGTTCACAAACCATTTCAATTATGTATGTCAAAACAGGGTTATAACCTTCCTGTATTACAAAGCTTAAAAACACAAAATAAATAGAAATTGGGAAAATTGTGAGTACCATTAGAAATAAAACTAGAAAATCACTGAAAGTGATCATACCCCCCCCCCAACCATGCTGTTTTTGTGCATTTTGAGAAATGCATTTCATTTGAACTGTGGGATGATCAATTGAGAAATACAGCTAACAAAAAATCAACAGACATCAACATGCATTGAATACAATCACTCAAGGGACATTCCTGCCAAGTTTGGTTCAAATTGGCCTAATAATTGATTTTTAAAGATTTTTCAAATGATTCCTCTAAGTCCAATAAGACCCGCCCCGCCCTGCCACGCCCACAATTTTTTACAAATCAAAAATTCACGAACAAGTTTTGAAAAGGGTCACCCAAGGAACATTCCGGTTAAGTGTGGTAAGAATGTGCCCAATGGTTCAGGAGGAGAAGATTTTTGAAGAATTATCTGTTGATTTCGCGAAGTCTGATAAGCCCCGCCCTGCCATTCCGATATTTTTCACCCAATCAAAAATTCATGAACATGTGTTGAATACAGTCACTCAAGGGACATTCCTACCAAGTTTGGTTTAAATTGGCCAGAAAATTGATTTTTAAAGATTTTTCAAATGATTTCTCTAAGTCCGATAAGCCCCGCCCTGCCACGCCCACAATTTTTGACGAATCAAAAATTCACGAACAAGTTATGAAAAGGGATCCAAGGAACACGGTCATGTTTGGTAGAAATTTGCCCAATGGTTCAAGAGGAGAATATTTTTGGAGAATTATCTAATGATTTCGCGAAGTCTGATAAGCCCCGCCCTGCCACGCCTACATTTTTCACCCAATCAAGAATTCATGAACATGTGTTGAATACAGCCACTCAAGGGACATTCCTGTCAAGTTTGGTTCAAATTGGTCGGAAAATTAATTTTCAAAGATTTTTCAAATAATTTCTCTAAGTACAATAAGCCCTGCCCTGCCACGCCCACAATTTTTGACGAATCAAGAATTCACGAACAAGTTTTGAAAAGGGTCACCTAAGGAACATTCCAGTCAAGTTTGGTACGAATTTGCCCAATGGTTCAGGAGGAGAAGATTTTTGAAGAATTAATCTAATGATTTCGCGAAGTCTGATAAGCCCCGCCCTGCCACGCCCACATTTTTCAACCAATCCAAAATTCATGAACATGTGTTCAATACAGTCACTCAAGGAACATTCCTGTCAAGTTTGGTTCAAATTGGCCTGAAAATTGATTTTTAAAGATTTTTCAAATAATTTCTCTAAGTGCAATAAGCCCCGCCCTGCCACGCCCACAATTTTTGACGAATCAAAAATTCACGAACAAGTTATGAAAAGGGATCCAAGGAACACGGTCATGTTTGGTAGAAATTTGCCCAATGGTTCAAGAGGAGAATATTTTTGGAGAATTATCTAATGATTTCGCGAAGTCTGATAAGTCCCGGCCTGCCACACCCTGTCACGCCCACATTTTTCAACCAATAAAAGATTTATGAACATGTGTTGAATACAGTCACTCAAGGGACATTCCTGCCAAGTTTCTTCAAAGTGGCCAGAAAATTGATTTTTAAAAATTTTTCAAATGATTTCTCTAAGTACGATTAGCCCCGCCCTGCCACGCCCACAATTTTTGACGAATCAAAAATTCACGAACATGTTTTGAAAAGGGTCACCCAAGGAACATTCCGGTCAAGTTTGGTAAGAATGGGCCCAGTGGTTGAGGAGGAGAAGATTTTTGAAGAGTTATCTAATGATTTCGCGAAGTCTGATAAGCCCCGCCCTGCCACGCCCACATTTTTCAACCAATCAAAAGTTCATGAACATGTGTTGCATACAGTCACTCAAGGAACATTCCTGTCAAATTTAGTTCCAATTGGCCAGATATTTGATTTTTAAAGATTTTTCAAATGATTTCTCTAAGTACGATTAGCCCCGCCCTGCCACGCCCACAATTTTTGACGAGTCAAAAATTCAATGAAAAGGGTCACCCAAGGAACATTCCTGCCAAGTTTGGTAAGAATTGGCCCAGTGGTTGAGGAGGAGAAGATGTTTAAAGAAAAAAAAAAACAACAGACGGACCAACGGACCACCGGACCAACATACCGACAAGCTGACTCCTATATACCCCCCGAATTGAATTTGGGGGGTATAATAAGATAATTATAATGACTGCATTGTTTCAGTTTTGATGAAGTATTTTACAGTCTATTTAAAGTGACATTTCACATTTATTTCATTTTTAAAAAGTATGTCTTGACGCAAAGATTGTTTATTCTAATGCGTAGAAATGCTATCAGTTTTTTGAAGTTGTTATTTATAAGCGAAAAATACACCTTTAAAGTTGAGATAGAATTGACAAATTCTATATAAATCTGAACTGTTGTCCACAACAATTTGTTTAATTTTAGAACAAAAATATATATTTCTCGTAAACTGTTCAATATTTTGGCTTGAAATTTTCAGAATTTCCATAAGAAAACAAGCTCTTTCAGATAGAATAAAAAGTAAAATTTATGTAAAAATAATCGTTAAATGTCACTTTAATGTGCATAACTGTTTCTGGTGCTATTTAACTAAAACTTATAAAACCCGTAAAACAAATATATGTCTTACTTGTTGGGTTGAACATT
The DNA here is from genome assembly GCA_963680895.1 of Fragum sueziense. NCBI lineage: Eukaryota > Metazoa > Mollusca > Bivalvia > Cardiida > Cardiidae > Fragum > Fragum sueziense. The sequence continues at coordinate 71,238,926 of OY804593.1, forward strand.
TTAACGCGTTGCTGATTATCCATCCCTTGCCCAAACCAAACTAGAATATCACTGAAAGTGATCATACCCCCCCCAAAAGCGCAGTTTTTGTGCATTTTAGAAAGTTGATTTCATTTGAACTGCGAGCTAATCAATTGGGAAATAGAGCTAACATAAAATCAACAGACTAAACAACACATGTAAATGTTGCAAAAAATACCAATTTTCAACAAAAGGATATAACTCATTTAACAATCCCCAAGCTCGCCCTGCCATGCCCATATCTTTTAAAAAAACAAAAATTAACAACCATGTATTGAAGACAGTCAATCAAGGAACATTCCTGTAAGATTTGGTTCAAATTGCTTTTTTAAAGAATTTTCTCATCATATCGTTAGGTCTGATAAGCCTTGCCCTGCCATTACCACATTTTTTGCAAATTCACTAACACATTTTGAAATAAGTCACCCAATGAACATTCCTGCCAATTTTGGTAAAAAATCGCCGAATAAAAAAATTACAAACATATTTTGAAAGGAGACACCCAAGGAACATTCCTGCCAAGTTTGGTAAGAATTGGCTCAGTACTTACGGAGGAGAAGATTTTTGAAGAATTATCTGAAGATTTCTCGAAGTCGGCTAAGCCCCGCCCTGCCACGCCCACATTTTTTGACGAATCAATTATTCATGAACAGACATTGAATACAATCACTCAAGGAACGTTAGTGCCAAGTTTAGTTCAAAATGGTCAAATAATTGATTTTTAAAGATTTTTCACATGATTTCTCTAAGTCCGATAATCCCCGCCCTGCCATGCCCACATTTTTTGACGAATCAAAAATTCAAGAATATACATTGAATACAATCACTCAAGGGACATTAGTGCCAAGTTTAGTTCAAAATGGTCAAATAATTGATTTTTAAAGATATTTCACATGATTTCTCTAAGTCCGAAAAGCCCCGCCCTGCCATGCCCACAATTTTTGAGGAATCAAAAATTCACGAACAAGTTTTGAAAAGAGTCACCCAAGGAACATTCCTGCCAAGTTTGGTAAGAATTGGCCCAGTGATTAAGGAGGAGAAGATTTTTGAAGAATTATCTAATAATTTTTCGAAGTAGCATAAGCCCCTCCATGCCACGCCCACATTTTTTGACGAATGAAAAAATCATGAACATACATTGAAAACAATCACTCAAGGGTCATTCCTGCCTAGTTTGGTTCAAATTGGCCTGATTATTGATTTTTAAAGATTTTTCACATGATTTCTCTAAGTCCGAAAAGCCCCGTCCTGCCACGCCCACAATTTTTGACGAATCAAAAATTCACGAACAAGTTTTGAAAAGAGACACCCAAGGAATACTCCTGCCAAGTTTGGTAAGAATTAGCCCAGTGGTTAAGGAGGAGAAGATTTTTGAAGAATTATCAAACGATTTCTCAAAGTAGCATAAGCCCCGCCCTGCCACGCCCACATTTTTTGACGAATGAAAAAAATCATGAACATACATTGAAAACAATCACTCAAGGGTCATTCCTGCCCAGTTTGGTTCAAATTCGCCTGATAATTGATTTTTAAAGATTTTTCACATGCTTTCTCTAAGTCCGATAAGCCCCGCCCTGCCACGCCCACAATTTTTGACGAATCAAAAATTCACGAACAAGTTTTGAAAAGAGACACCCAAGGAATATTCCTGCCAAGTTTGGTAAGAATTAGCCCAGTGGTTAAGGAGGAGAAGATTTTTGAAGAATTATCAAACGATTTCTCAAAGTAGCATAAGCCCCGCCCTGCCACGCCCACATTTTTTGACGAATGAAAAAATCGTGAACATACATTGTAAACAATAACTCAAGGGTCATTCCTGCCCAGTTTGGTTCAAATTGGCCTGATAATTGATTTTTAAAGATTTTTCAAATGATTTCTCTAAGTCCGAAAAGCCCCGCCCTGCCACGCCCACAATTTTCGACGAATCAAAAATTCACGAAAAACTTTTGAAAAGAGTCACCCAAGGAACATGCCTGCCAAGTTTGGTAAGAATTGGCCCAGTGGTTAAGGAGGAGAAGATTTTTGAAGAATTATCCAACGATTTCTCAAAGTAGCATAATCCCCGCCCTGCCACGCCCACATTTTTTGACGAATGAAAAAATCGTGAACATACATTGTAAACAATCACTCAAGGGTCATTCCTGCCCAGTTTGGTTCAAATTGGCCTGATAATTTATTTTTAAAGATTTTTCAAATGATTTCTCTAAGTCCGAAAAGCCCCGCCCTGCCACGCCCACAATTTTCGACGGAACATTCCTTCCAAGTTTGGTAAGAATTGGCCCAGTGGCTAAGGAGGAGAAGATTTTTGAAGAATTATCTAACGATTTCTCGAAGTAGCATATGCCACGCCCTGCCACGTCCACATTTTTGACGAATGAAAAAATCATGAACATACATTGAAAACAATCACTCAAGGGTCATTCCTGCCCAGTTTGGTTCAAATTCGCCTGATAATTGATTTTTTATGATTTTTCACATGATTTCTCTAAGTCCGATAAGCCCCACCCTGCCACGCCCACAATTTCTGACGAATCAAAAATTCACGAACAAGTTTTTAAAAGAGACACCCAAGGAACATTCCTGCCAAGTTTGGTAAGAATTGGCCCAATGGTTAAGGAGGAGAAGATTTTTGAAGAATTATCCAATGATTTCTCGAAGTAGCATAAGCCCCGCCCTGCCAAGCCCACATTTTTTGACGCATGAAAAAAATCATGAACATACATTGAAAACAATCACTCAAGGGTCATTCCTGCCCAGTTTGGTTCAAATTCGCCTGATAATTGATTTTTAAAGATTTTTCACATGATTTCTCTAAGTCCCATACGCCCCGCCCTGCCACGCCCACAATTTTTGACGAATCAAAAATTCACGAACATGTTTTGAAAAGGGTCACCCAAGGAACATTCCTGCCAAATTTGGTAAGAATTGGACCAATGGTTGAGGAGGAGAAGATTTTTGAAGAAAAACCAACAGACAGACAGACAGACAGACAGACCAACAGACAGACAGACAAGCTGACTCCTATATACCCCCCAAATTGAATTTGGGGGGTATAATAAATTTTTGATGTCCCTAATTAAGGTGGTCCATGAGATTGTGCAATGTTGGAATGTTTTGTGCTATGTCCAAAACATTCGTAATGTATCCGAACTTTATGGACACAATATATGAGTTAGAATAAATTGATACTCTCCTCGCTAAATGTTTATGATATCACCCAAACATTTCCACACCGATTGAAACTCATTAAGGGTGTACTACGTTAACATAAAGATTTTTTGAAAGGGCTATCCAGCCATTACTTCAACCAAACAATTCCGGGATTGCTGACGAAGCTGTACGATATGAAAGGACATACGCAACAAGATCATCTCACTTGCTGTTTTTGGCTGGTACATTCATGCATAGAATAATGAGCAGTACATGGATGAAGATTATTTGAATGCAGCTTAAACGCCATTGAATTTTAGCGAGCCGGGACTTTATGTCCGGGGAGCTAATGTCAACGGCCCTAGTGTCAGTGTCCCGTCACCTCTTCACTTGAAATACTTTAGCCAGATGTGCGTTCTTTACAGCGAGATTCTTAAGATTTCTTAAGATGATCTAGACTAATAAAGCTTTTTTGAGACTGATGTTCTAAGCAAAGTGTTCCAAATGCTCCATACTTTATACAAATTGTACAAAATATGGAGAATTCGGGAAAACGCGGTTTATAAATAATGGAGCATTCCGAATGTTTTTTTTACTTTATACAAATGATGTCATATTGACGTCAACTGAACAAAGATGGAGCTTTCGGAAAAATTCGGTTTTTGAATTATGGAGCATTCAGAACAATTTGGTTAATTATCTCTTATATTGTTTCTACAGAATTGACCAAAGGATTCTGCAAGATGTATAAAGTAATGGCTTCTCCGAATGACCAGCTCAAAAATCTTGCTTTGGGTCATTTAAAGACATCTCACGATATATTCAAAAATCTTGCTCTAAAGAACGCGCATCTGGCCCCAGTTTCTCGAAAAAACTTAAGTATGTTCTCAAGCTCAAATCTGAGCATCGTGCTCAAATCGCACGAAATCCACGTGAACTTCAATTGAATAGAAGTTGAGCATGAACTCATGAGAATATACTTAAGTGTTTTCGAGAAACCGGGGCCTGGTCTATATCTAAGGCACTATTAAAGATACAGCTTGGTATTTCACAAATGGATACTTCCTGGAAGACCTTTCGTTTGGTACCACGACCTTTGACCCAATGACCTTGATCTTGGAGTTTGACATACTTTAAAAAAAACTTGGCCTATATCTCATACAATATTATTGATAGAGCCTAGTTATTTCACATATGGATACAGGTCTCCAGTCAAGATCTTTCATTTGGGATATTAACCTTGTGACTTTGACCTAATTTTAAAAAGTTGCTTTGTTTTTGTGACAAACTCCCATATAGGCGAGCTACGTTGTCCGTGGACAACTCTTGTTTTCGAGCCCGCTATGTGAAGATCTTAACATGGCCGCAAATTAGGCATAATAGATCTAGATGGGTATATCTGATTTCGATATCTATAAGTTAAAACTTTTAAAATTTATGAGATCAATTATTCTAGGCAGGGTTCAGCGGTCGATTTCTTTAATATTGAATAGATTCTAGATCTACTTCTTTTTATTAGGCTGCAGAATCGGATCCGTAGAGGGTTCGGGGGTTCGTTTGGTTCAAATGATGCCCTGTCTAGGGCCTGATTATTTCATAGCAATGCGAAAATTCTGACAAAAATGGATTAATAGGCCTACTAGGAAAACAAACTCCCCTCCCTATTTGTATCCCCGAGACATCAGTTTCGACGCCCATAAGCTAAGATCGCGATTTTAAGACATTTGGCATTAAATCGTGGATTGTCAGGTAGTAAGGTAATATAATATTTAAAAAAGATCATTTCTAAGAAATATTGTCGATAAAATGTTAACTTACCCTATAAAATCCAAAACGAAAACAAACAGCACTAGCGGGCCGCCATTATTTAGGAAACACCTATTTCGACGCCTCCGATTGGTTATCCATTTTCTTACAGTACAGTAGTGTAAGATGTACGCTGGTACTAGTTCTGAATAGATCAGTTATGAAGAAATTTTTGATAAATAACAAAATTTCAATTTCATGAAATAAGGTCTCATTATTTGCAGGTATTTGTATGATATGTTATTTTTCATTCTTCTGGAGAACATTGTGGACAATAAAATATATCCCCTAGCCTTATGGCTCTCACTTTGGTACAATACTTCAAATGAATCTAGTGTCCACACTTTTCATTGTCACAAGCTACCCATTTGGTAAAAATTAAGGATGTGCTTTTACGCACCTCATCAGGGGTAAACTTACCACAAACACAAAATTTTTCATCCTCATTTTCTGATGAAGATGGACTTGAAAACAAATTGTTGTCAAGTCCCTTGCGTGGTTTGATACCAGATGTACCAGGTATTTTTGACATTCTTGTTACATTCTTGTGTTTTCCTGCATTATAACATGTTTTTGCTACTTTCTGATTAGTTATCTTATTTGTTTCATGTTCTAGAATTTTGCCCACCATTTCACTCTCAGTGACAGCTTTGCCACTAACAATGGTGTTTAGATATCGCCCTTTTTTAGTTGCAGGCTTTTTTCAATTAAAGGGGGGGGGGGGGGGGTCTCACCCTATCAGAAATTCCCATAGGGTTGTGCCCAAGCTCGGAATTTCATGAAATTTGGTATGAAGTTAGTATTCTTTATTACGGCGTTACTCCCGATATATCTTTTCAAAAATCTATTCTTAAAAAAATCAAGGAATTTTAAGATTTTGCCTGAAAATGGGGGGTATCCTAACTTAAAGAGGCCATATACACCCAGCTTTGTTGAATTCGAGCCAAATTGTCCCCAAAAATAATGTCTAATAATTTCCCATCGTGTATAAACCAGAAAAGTATATATCACTCAACAAAAAACAACTTTTAAAAAAAATTTGTTTGACCTTAACACCATTTTTTTTAGTTTTTAGATAGTTCGACCAAATCCAGGTCTTAATTTCACCTAGTTTCAGTTTTTGTCAACCTATGAAATTTACATCAAAATTACCCTTATATATACCCATGCTTATGGTAAAATATGAAGAAAAAATAAAACAGGTAACAGTGTTGTTTTTGAATTTAAGTGTAAAGGGTCCAGATTTCTAAGAATGTAAAATCTAAGATTTTATTTAATTATTTTCATATACATTTGTAAATAGATCATTATCCTTTGTTATGTCTTTATTTAACATAACCAACTTATACAGGGCATTAATTTTAGCTTTTTTCACACAAAAACATGATTTTAAAGAATAATGGGCACATTGTCGTACCCCACCCAAACAGTGGAGTAAATTATAAATGTTGGGATGAAAAATAAAGGAGATGCATAATATTACATATTAAAATGTATTATGTCACCCTTTTTAACTTTCCTTTAGAGCTTATCAGAACTTAGACTACTTTCTTATTCTTCCCGTTAAAGTGCTGGGCCCTTACAAGAGTATTTTCGCACAGTTATTAAAATGCAAACATGTTTTCTTTACTAAACTGCTCAAGATAATAAAAAGAACACTAAAACAGTTTTTATTGTACATTAATTGTGCCTTTCAATGCAAAATTGCTAATATTTCTATTGTAATGATGAATTAGCCACTTTGTTGACATATTAACTTATTGATAAGCGCGGATTTGAGAAGAGCAAGCATCATTTTTGCATGTTTGTATCAACAATACTGATACAAAAATGTTGTACAATGACTCCTCTTGCTATTCTGATTTAAAACTGAGGACTGGTATCAATACTATGTAGGCAATACTGAGCTTTTGGTAGATGGGTACCATTAACATCCGGGAGCATTTTAAGGTGCTGTTGTTCACAATTCTCATTATTTGACAATGTTACCGGTTTCAAATTTTCGCCGAATTCTGCATACAAAAGAATAAGATTGAATGTTAGGATTCATATAATTTTCTGTTTTGTTTTTCTTTCAACTTCTGACTAAATAAATTTCTGAGAAATTATGTGGCATGTTGCTGTTAACAATATTGGTTTGAAAATGTTCTACGTGTTCTACAATAACTCTTCTTGCTATTCTGATTTAAAATTTGGGACTAATATCAAAAATAGGTGAGCATCATTGGGCTTTTGCTAGACGGGAACCATTGAAATCCGGGAGCATCTTTAGGTGCCATTTTTCACAATTTTCATTATTTGACAACGTTACCAGTTTCAAATTTTCACAAAATTTTGCTTACAAGCAGGGGACATATATGGAAAATTTTCCTATCGATTTCATAGGTTGACAAAGACGGGAACATACAAAACAAATTGATAGAATTTTAGGTTTTGAAAATTTCTCGGCTATTTTTCTGAATAAATAAATTTCTGATTTTTTTGTTCATGTTGGTATCAACAATGTTGGTACCAACATGTTCTACAATGACTCCTCTTGTTATTCTGATTTGAAATTTGGGACTGATATCAAAACTAGGTAATCACAATTTGGCTTTTGCTCGACGGGAACCATTAAAACCCTGGAGCATCTTAGGTTTCCGTTGTTCACAATTTTCATAAATTGACAACGTTACAGTTTTCAAATTTTCACCAAATTTTGTGTGCAAACTGGGGACATTTAGGCAAATTTTTCTATTGATTTCATAGGTTGACAAAGACGGGAGCACACAAATTGTTTTTATAAAATTGCAGGTTTTGAGAATTTCTCAACTATTTTTCTGACAATTTCTGACTAAAAAAAATTCTAATTTTTTTGTCCATGTTGATATCAACAAAATTGGTACCAAAATGTTCTACAGTGACTCCTCTTGCTATTCTGATTTAAAATTTGGGACTGATATCAAAACTAGGTAAGCAAAATTGGGTTTTTGCTAGACAGGTACCATTTAAATCTGGGAGCATCTTAAGGTAACGTTGTTCACAATTATCATTATTTGACAATGTTACCGGTTTCAAATTTTCACCAAATTTTGCATACAAACAGGGAACATATATGGCCAACTTTCCTATCAATTTCATAGGTTGACAAAGACGGGAACATACAAAAAATTTGATAGAAGTTTAGCTTCTGAAAATTTCTCGGCTATTTTTCTGACAATTTCTAACTAAATTAATTTCTAAGATTTTTTTGCGCATGTTGGTAACAACAGTATTGGTATCAAAAGGTTCTCTTGCTATTTTAATGAAAACATGTGGATTTATACCAAACCTAGATAGCCAACATTGAGTTTTTGTAAGACGGGTATCAATCAAAACCGGGAACACTTTTAGGTGCCGCGTATAGGCCTATATGCACTCTTTGAGTAAAAGGAATATCTTAAATTCAAGGGCAGATAGTTCAAGAACGAAAACAACTATCTAAATTCCGTAAGCAGTGTGCACAACTAAACACCATGGAGATTCATTGTGACAAGTTTGATCACATTCCGATCAAAACTGTAGGAGGAGTTGCGCACACAAGAAATTGCTAACGGACGGACGTACGGACAGACGAGCGGGGCCATAACATAATACGACCCTTCGGGCGTATAAAAAGGTAGAAGGACTAAGGCAATGGATATCACCGATAGTGGTAAGTCCGAAGGCAAACCAGGTTGTTCGTTTGTGCGTAGATATGCGTAGTGCAAACGCGTACGATATACGATTCCGATAATTGAAGAAATCCTGCAGGATCTGAATAATGCCAATATATTCAGTAAACTACGAGAAATAGAAATTAAATTGGCGTATAACCAGATCGAGTTAGAGCCTGATTCAAGAGAGATCACCACGTTAATGACCCATACAAGTACGTTCAGATATGAACGTCTCAATATTGGAGTTAAGTGCGCGCCAGAAATGTGCAATAAACTGATACACCAAGTTTTAGATGGATGCGAAGGTGCTCACAGCATTATTTCACGATATCGTTATTCAGGGCTCAACTGTGGAAGAACACAATGAACGTTCATACAAATATGTCGTAAAGACGACGTTGGCGGGACGGCGGACGCGCGCTGGCGGGACGACGTACATAACGTTGACGGGGTGACGAACGACACGTTACGTCATATTTTCGATTGTATTTGTAAATAACGTAAATTAAATCAGTCGCATTTCAAAGTCAACGAGAGTCACTTCGTATATTCCGCTTGCAATTTTTTTTGGTGCCGTGACCGAAACTAAATTGGAGAATAATATGGATGCGCGACTCAAGAGGAGGAGACAATCACTTAAGACGTTGATTCAACGACAGCTGGTTAAATTAGAGGAATCACTTGGGGGTTTTTCACATTTCAATATCGTTCGAGCAACTTTGGAGAAGAAGATTGCGTTAATGGAAGAAATCAACGAAGAAGTCATTTCTGTAGTCGAGGAGGAGATGGAAGATGCAATGATCGAGGCAGAGGAGCATCTATTAGACGTTAGGCTTCAAATCGGGGGTTTGGAATCAAATCATCGGAATACTGTAAACAAGAAGGATCCATTTCAACAACACGAAGAAATGCCGGAAAACAGGAAAAACAGCACGGCAATCGTGAGTAACGCTTCTTTTTCCACGCCAGCATTTCAGAAACTACCCAAATAAACGCTACCTACATTTTGTGGCTCAATTCTTGAATGACAGACATTTTGGAATTGCTATGAATCAAGCTTCCACAGCAATGGATCTCTTTCTGACGTACAGAAATTTTGTTAGTTGAAATCCCTTCTGAGTGACGAGGCTGTTGGAGTTATTGAAGGTCTGCCAATTAGCGACACAAACTACGCCGAAGCCATCGAGTTAGTGAAGGAGCGTTACGGCCAGACACACAAGATCATCAATGCTTTTATGCAAGCCCTGTTAGATTTGCCTAAATCCTCATCCAATATGTCCAGCCTACGGATATACCAGGAGAAATTAGAGACCTATATCCGTGGTTTCGTGGTCTACAGTCCGTCGGCCAAGGACAAGAGTCGTTCGGAAACCTACTCATCCTAGTCATTCTACAGAAGTTACCCCCAGATATCAAGATAAACATGACCAGAGATCATGGTGGCAGCTATTGGCAACTTTCCGATATGAGACTAGCATTGAAGGCAGAATTGAACGTTCTAGAATCCTTTGATCCAGTTGAAAACACTCGTGAACATGTGACCACTGCATCTTTCGTTGTCGGGGCGAGATCTATGCAGAGTAAACGTCATCCACCATGGATGACAGATCGAGACATACACAAACAGAAAATGTGCTATTTCTGCAGTGGCGATCATAATGCCGTTAATTGTGAGAACATTTTGAATCCCATTGAGAGAAAAAACATTGTTCGTCAAAAGAAGCTATGCTTTAACTGCTTGGGAAAACATGTAGCCAGTTCCTGTAGTTCGACAAACAGATGTAAACATTGCCAGCGGAAACACCATACGAGCATATGCCAACAGAGAAATGAAAGCAATTCGCAAAATATTGCTGACCAAGTTACTACCGAATCGAGTTCTATTCAAGCGAGAATTATTCCAGACGTCGAATCTACTACCACCTTCCATTCCATGACTCGAGGCAAAAACGACGTGTTGCTGAAAACTGCGGTCGCTACCATAAGCTCTGACAAAACCTATGTAGAATCGAGCTCAGCAGTCAATTATCACAAACGATCTGGCAGAGAAGTAACAGTTAGAGAGACTTGGATCGGAAACAGTTCATCTTGCGGCATTTGGGGCAGTGTTAGACACACATCATCATTTCGATAGAGCTTTGATTCACCTCCATACCGACCAATCAGGGAAAATTGCTATGGATGTTTTAATTGTTCCGACAATCGCCACACCCATACGTAACAATATCAGAGCTGCTGCGAATCTACCGCACTTACGAGGTTTGAACTTAGCACATCCCGTATCTGATAATAAGACGTTCAACGTTGAGCTACTGATCGGGGCAGATAATTATTGGAGGATCGTTGGTGATGGAGTTTTACGGGGTGATGGACCTACAGCCGTCCAATCTAAAATCGGCTATCTACTTTCAGGGCCTGTCACATCGTCAGTTCCAGACAGGCAAGCTAGCAGAGTAGTGACAATTGTTACAACCGAACCCAGATGTGAAGTCAGAGAGACAAAACCTGTTGAAGTTCCGCATGTGGTAAATAAGCATTCGTTAAATACAACTTCAGACAAAATAGACACTCACACGATTCAATGTTTGCGGCCGGGAGAATGTCGTGTACACGATAACGGTTACATCAATATGATCCATTCGAGGGGTAAGAGGAAAGAAGTCAAAACCACTGTTACTAGCGGTGACAAATTCAAACCTACAAATTTACAATCACGAGAGACGACCACCTTTGTGCGGCCGGGAGGATGTCGTAAAGACGACGTTGGCGGGACGGCGGACGCGCGCTGGCGGAACGACGTACATAACGTTGACGGGATGACGAACGAGAGGTTACGTCACATTGTCGATTGTATTTGTAAATAACGTAGATTAAATCAGTCGCATTTCAAACTCAACGAGAGTCACTTCGAATATTCCGCTTACGATAAAAGTACTAACACGCTTTGAATAGAATGGACTAACACTAAATTCAGATAAGTGTCAGATTGGATTTGACCAAGTCTAATTTATGGGACACATTCTGTCAGAAAAGGGCATCGACTTGTCGAAACAGAAAGTGGACGCTGTAATTAATGCCAGACATCCAGAAACGGCTTCATGAGGTCCGTAGTTTCTTATGCCTAGTCAATTTTATTGACCGATTCATTCCGAATTGAGCAACGATTTCAGAACCAACGAGAATGTTAAGGTGGAAAAGTTTCATTGGGGACAACAACAACAGGATGCCTTTGATAAACTGAAAAGTGAACTGGTCAAGGTGTGTACATTTGGCTATTATGATACATATTGTAAGACACAAGTGATCGCAGATGCATCACCAGTCGGTCTTGGGGCTGTTTTGGTTCGGAAACAAGGAAATGAGTGAAAGGTTATCTGCTATGCGAGTCATTGTTTAACGAGTGTCGAGAAACGCTGCTCACAGACGGAAAAAGAGGCGATAGGGCTTGTTTGGGTGTGTGAAAGGTTTCAGATGTATTTACAAAGATCTGAATTTGAATTGGTTGCAGACCACAAACCGTTACAATTTATTTTCTCCAAAAGATCAAAACCCTGTGCACGTCGTGAAATGTGGGTTTTAAGATTTCAACCATTCAGATACACAGTGAAGTACATATCAGGAACCAACAAAATCGCTGACTCTCTGTCGAGGTTATTGGCAGAAACAAACACTACATATTCAAATAAAAGTACAGACTCAACAGAGGAGTATGTGTATATGTGCTGGCTAAAGAAGCAACACCAGTTGCTATGACAACATGTGACATTGAGAAAGCGAGTGCACACGATGCCGAATTGAAAGACATTAAAAGCTGCTTATTGTCTTGTAGGTGGGACAAGATTGACAATAAAGAGTTTCTACCAGTACGACAAGAATTGAGCTCGATAGGACATTTGATTTACGCGATGCACGAATTGTTATTCCCGTGTCATTACGTGAACAAGTTCTGAAACTAGGACACGAAGGTCATCCAGGGATCGTTATCATGCAGCAGAGAGAAAGAGAAAAAGCATGGTGGCCAAAAATTGACAAAAATATTGAGGACTATTACAAATCATATAATGGGTGTCAATTAATGTCGACACCAAATAAACCGGAACCATTAAGGAGGACCGAACTACCGTCAGGTCCTTGGCAAAGTTTAGCGATGTATTTTTTAGGTCCGTTACCGTCGAATGACTATCTTTTTGTTGTTGTAGATTAATATTCTCGATGGATAGAGGTGAAAATAACCAAATCAACAATATCGGACAAAGTAATAGAACTGCTGAAAGAAATCTTCTGTATACATGAACTGCCAAGGGTGATAAAAAGTGACAATGGACCACAATTTGTAAGTGAATCAATGCGACATTATATGCTGGAAATGGGGGTCCAACATGATCACACGACTCCGCTATATCCACAGGCGAACGGTGAGGCGGAATGAATGAATGAATGAATGAATGGAGTTTTAAGGCCCGTCGACTGCTAAGGTCATATTGGGCGCACTCACCTTACCTCACTACAAGATGTATTAGGATATGTATTAGTTACATAAACATCTAGAGGGGATATGATAAAAAATACGATATTCAATACAACAGATAAGATTTTAAGTAAAATAACAACACATCATGAATAATCCGACGTGAGCACGAAAGGACATGGGCTCCTCCCAGATCAGAGAATACACGGTGAGGCGGAACGACGAAATCGTTCACTCTTGAAACGACTAAAAATGGCGCAAGTAGAACACAACAATTGAAAGAAAGAACTGCAGATATACTTACTTATGTATCGTTCAAAAGGTCATTGCACGACAGGAGTCAGTCCGGCTGAAAGTTTGTTCGGAAGGAAAATCCGTAATAAATTACCCGAATTGGTGGAATACAAGGGCACAGAATACAATATAAGAGATCGTGACAGCGTAAGTACAGAGAACGGTAAATTATATACAGATCAGAAAAGAAAGGCTACAAAGTGTAATTACAAAGAAGGTGATCAAGTGCTAATGAGAAAAAAATCGTGAAAATCACTAAACTGTCATTCAGAGCCAATTGTAGTTAAAGAGAAAAATAAAAAAAGCGTTCTCTTAAAATCAAAAGAAGGTGTTAAGTAGAAGAAAAATGTCACCAATTTGAGAAAATATAATAAGAAAATAGTGTAAATAGTTTTGAAGCAAGAAAATGTGATGAAAATATGATGAAAAGTGATGAAAATATGAGAAATGATCAGAAAAAATGTGATGAAAATTCCTTTGGTGGAGAAAATACAGACATTCAGGTGGAAATGGATAGAGATAGAGATCAGGAAGAAAAAAGAGAAGATCCAAAGACAGAAGATGTGGATTCGAGACCAGTTAGAACAAAACAGAAGCCAGCCAGATTTGAAGATTTTGTTATTTATACAGATTTAATAAAAACAGATAACTGTGCATGATGGAAAAGGATAAATGACGTCTTTTGGCTGATAGTTTGCTAGGGAAGGAATGGTGTAAACGGCGAATAAGTAAGTAAGTAAGTAAGTAAGTAAATTTTATTTATTATAGTGACATGTGTTGTATACATAATATTAAACAGTTCAGAAAAACAATGAAATAAGAAAAACACCCGGCCCCATGGGCCTATATGTCACCTTGAGAAGTCGTGTATTTAGCTGTGAGTGACGGTTTATGAGTCTTTATGGATCAGTATAAACGGTGGCGGGTGCAGAGGCCATGTTTTCTCCTTCTCTTTTGGAAGAGAAGGTGAAAGCTAGTCCCGGCTCCCGCAACCTCCATAATAAGGGTCGGTCGTGTGAGATCGACATCCGACTCTTCCACGAAATGAAATAGGAAAAGTCGTGATATCTCTACCGACAACCATATCTAAGACTATATAAAGTGTATGACATTACATAAATGGATAAATGGATAAATATCAATTAATATCAAACGATAGAATATAGCATCATGTGATATAAAAAATAAGTTTTGTGTAACGACTATATTTTTATGTCGGAAAGGGTTAACCCTTTACTAAACAAGTCCTGGTTTTGAAGTCTGTGAGGGGTAAAGTGTCAGGATTGTATTGAGGTAATAGGAGAAATTGCTGATAGACAGCATTTTGTCCCCTTACATCAACATCCTATGTGATGTACTAAAATTTTAATTTCACGTTCATTGATAAATGTTTTGTCGTATTAAAGTCGTTTCCGATTTAAAAGAGTCTAAATTTCTGATGCCTGGAAAAGGGTAAAAAAATTTCGGTGTACAAGATATTAAAACTGATCATGATAATAAGTACTGCAGACGATCTGAATAAATCCAAAATAGACTGGATGGTTTAAGCGACTTATCAACAGGGTGCGATTTATTCCAGTTAAACGTGATGTAATTTCGGACAAAATAGTTTTTCCTATGTGTTGTTACAAAAACTCGTAACCGCGGCTTGATTCAAGCCGTAGTTACGAGACTTTATAACGACACTGACGGTTTATCAGAAGGTAACGGTTAAACAAGTTTATTTTTAGCACAAAATTATTGTTATTTAACAAATTATATACATGTTTGGGTTATTCACCAGCATTTGCTTCTTCTCACAATTAAAGGAACGGATTAGTTGGATTTTGATATTATCGCAAAATTGCGTTAATTCCACTCGCCCAACTAGTTCCTTTGGTACAAAAGTTCACGCCGTTTCGTAAATGCTTTGATTAAAAACCTGGCAGTTTTCCTGGGGTTATTTTTCATGATTAATGAAAATTTCTGTTTTGTGTCCAAGCGTTTGAATGCGTTGTCGTTAAAATAGTTCGATAGTATGTTATTTCTTTCAATTGCATAAACATTGCAGTCTATAAGGAAATGTTCCTCGTTCTCAACCTCTCCTGAATTACACAATGTGCATAGACGCGTGTTCTGGGGTTCCCCAACGTAGCGACCGGTCTCTATCCTTAACGGCAGAATCCCACAACGGAATTGTGCCAATATGGAACGTTCGTTTCTAGCCAAATTCAATTTGATATATTGTTCACATGAAAACTCTGACTTATAGCTTCTGTATGTTTGGAGTTTGCTTGTATTTGCGACTGAGTTTGACCAGATTTCACTATAATAGTTTCTGATTTTATCTTCAACTAAAGTCATATTCACCTTTGTCTTATTTTCATAATGAGTTGATAAATCAAGTTTGTTCATTATAGACTTAACATCGTTACACCAATTATTTGTGCCAATTGTGTAGTCATGCTCGAAAACACGTCTTGTTAACCTATCTTCATTAAACGTTAATAGTCTGTTCCAATATCGTAGTATATTGACCCAGCGTCTATAGAGGCTGGGTAACCAACCGGTATCTCCAATAAGTGCGGTTATAGGTGCAAATCTATGTACACCCATGAAGTAGCGCATAGCACGGTGTTGTATGTTGTCAATCGCCCTGTATTGTTTTGTGCCCCAGCTTGAAGCACCGTAGTCTAGGATCGGAGCGACACAGTTAAAGTAGAGTTTTTCGTAGGTATTAAAGCCGATATGTTTGAGATGATGGACCTTTGATATGACACTACCTAACGCTCTGCCAGCAGCTTTAGATACGGAATCACAGTGAGACATGAAATTGTTTTTGTCGTTGAAGATTACACCCAAGTATTTATATTCACTTACGGTTTCTAGTTCGTTTTGTCCGATTTTAAATCTACGTTTACTCAATTCCTTTCTGCCTTTCCTAAAGTGTATGCATTTGGATTTATCTGTATTAATGAGCACTCTCCACTTTTTGCACCAGTTATGTACGCAGTCAAGCATTTGTTGTAGTGAGGATTCTGATGGTGCGACCAGTACAAAGTATAAAGTTTCTTTAAGGTTTACGAACTGAGAATGAAATGAAGAGCAAGAGGTGAAATTTGAAAAGTGACAGTAATTCCTTAACTTTGTTTTCCATTCCAAATACAAACATATTAAGTATTTTGTATGGTTTAGAATTTTGAATTAATGCATACTTATGGAAATATTTGACAAAAAAGTTCAAAATTACCTCCCTTGCATATGAATATAGAGTAAAAAATATTTGTAAATTATTTTCTTCTTGAAGCATAATCTTGAAATCAGACATGGTGAATCAACTTATGTGAATTGTATTTACAAGTGTGCGTAATTTGATGCATTTCGTATGGCTAGAAAGTGGTGTTTTCATTCTCAGCTCGTAAACCTTAAAATAGATTCTCAAAGAGATAAAAAGACATCACCAGAAGATCTAGAGATGGTCCGGGGGTCCGGACACCCTCACTCCCTGGAATCCGCCGTAGCCCCTCTGAAAAAAATGGTGAAATTAAACTTTTAGTTTCACGTATAAAAACAAAATCAAAATTATTTTTGCGTTTCAATGAGTTTAGCCAACAAAATCTTAATTTTACAAAAGTGCATCTCCCGTTTAAAAAATACATAAATACACATTTGCAATGCAAATGGCATTACAAAGGCCTTAGCTGAGCGAAGTATTTGACAAACTGAATGGGCTGTTGAGCTTGTAAGCACAATGACGAAAATATGTTTCCAAATACAATTTCACATTTTCATATTCTGTGCTTTCTATTGGTACTTGTCAAGAAGAGAGGGTATTCTTTTGGTTGCGGATAATGAAACCACGCCGTTCATCCAGATACAAAAATCACGGATTGGTATTCCAAACGCGGATGTAAACAATTTTATTTTGAACGGCGGGAAAAAAGAGTGAGTATTTATGATCTTTAATTACAACGAATACCGACTGAGTTGATTTTTGTGTGACATACAATGAAAACGTACATAACTTTACCAATGTTTACCTAAAATCCTGTCTCATAAAATCTGTTAGTAAGAGAAATATATCCTACTGATTCTAACTTTGATGCATGAAATGAGAAAAATCTTGGTAAGAATTCTGTAAACCATTATTAAAGCACATATTAATTGTCAAATTGATGTTTTACGGAGGATCGGGGATCGATTCAAGTGTTTTCTTTACAAGAACCCGTAAAAAGTATAGAAAAAGAACAAGAACTATTTCAAATCGAGTACTGTCAGTTGCTATGGTGCAACATACCACAGTGCAAATTCTCTGTGTTGTGTGGTATCAACATCCGTGGTAAGTTGTACTTTGAAGCAAAGTAGGCTGATTTTTAAACATGGTTTTAGACACCCAAATTTTTTTCCCAGTTTGATGAATGGTATAGATTTATTCCATATATGTCAAAAACTTATTTTGAAGGGATATTTGCTCGAAACCAGTTAAATAATTTCTACAAATATAAAACAAGGCGGGAAGTAGGCGAAAAAATAGTGATTTACGATTTAAAATCGCTTGTATATATAGTTTACTCAAATCTTTTGTTATGAAACTGCAGCACCCTCAAGATAAACCATTTTGCATCAGCTCTGCACAAACACTTTTTATATAGCAGCAATAAAAAGGCTATATGTTGATGTTTTCTTACCTTGTGTATCCCCACGGTGTTGTTTTTCACATCCGCGTTTGGAAGACCAATCCATGTTTTTTTTTTGTATCTGGATGAACGGTGTGGAAACCCTTTTGTGAAATTCGATGCAGGAAGAAAGATTGTCTCGCATTACTCTTATTCTCACTACTTCATTCGCATCAATGTTGCCGAGATTGAACAATGTTGATTAAGCTTCGAAATAGGATACTCTTTCAGTTAAAGCTCTTCTCATATTTTTATATGAAAGATTTAATTTTTTGAAGTACTTTCGAACGGACTGGCTAAAGAGATTTAAGACTACAATTGCGAATACATGCGAGATAATTAAAACCTCCATTGATATAGACCGTTTATACGAAACATTGTGACAATTATATTGAGTATTTTTGTGAAAAATTGTGCATATTGTATTGGGCATATGGCCTTTAAGCAATAAATATTCGAATCTTGAATCTACACGCAGATATCCTATCGTTATGAAATGAAGATAGGCCTGTCTTTCCTGATTAGTTCATGGTTACGAATTGTACCGAAGGTTTTGATGAAACAAGGAAATATAAAAAATGATCATAAAAAAAAGAATATAAAATGAATGTAGTAATGATGGTATGTCTTTATTTTGTAACTATGAGTATTTCCTTAAAAATGATGAAAAGGGGACATTAGTATTCCCATGCCTAAATCTCTAATCCACATGAGTTGACTTTTAGCATGTTGCCACCGTTTACAAACTTAATATGACAGAATACAAGATTGAAATGACATAAATGGACAAGAGGACCATGATGATCCTAAATCACTCACATAAACCAAGACGATATGAGCCACAGTTATGTTTGAATCAATTAATATTTTTGACTTTAAGACTGAAAACAGACTTATGGTCACCGACAATATTGACTCGATGAAATTTCCAATCTTTATATAGTAGTGGACTCTGATGTAAAATGGAGAAACGCAGCGAATTTCGCATTAGACAAGACTCGGATTAGTTGTTCAAGTAAAAGCAAAGTCGAAAACAGCAATTTTGTCAAATTCAAGAGCACATAACTCACAACTTTCCAATCCAATCAGACTGAAATTCAAAGTCATCCAAGAACTTATGGTCACAAACATTATGCACAAGTTTCATCTTGATTGGTCAATAATTGTACATTCCAGAGTGTAAACAAAGTCGAAAACAACACTTTTGCCAAATTCAAGGGCATATAACTCATGACCTTCTCATCTGATCTGATTGAAATTCAAAGTCATCCACAATCTTATAGTCACCAACTTTATGTATTAGTTTTGTTTTGATCGGTCATTAATTGTAGATATTGCAGTGTAATGAAATTCAAAAACGGTAATTTCGAGGGCACATAACAATGTAAAAAGTAGCTATTTTTACATTCAAGGGCAGGGAACTCCGGACTTTTTAGTCCGATCTGACCTAAACGAACTCATGTGAGAACTTATAGTCATACATGTTTTAACTTTGATCAAGATTGGCATGTATTTGTATATGCTAGAGTGTAAAAACCGAACTGTTGACAGACGACGGACAAAAAGCGATCACAAGAGCTCACTTTGAGCTTGAGCACTTATATTCATGCAGCGGCGTAAAACTATGTAAAATATATCATTCTGTGTGATAACAAGTATTTATGAAATGATGTGATAAGGAGTTTTATATCTGTCGTAATCTAAGCCAATACAGGTCAGGCGTAGCTGAAATTTTGCACAGAGACAAAATTAAAGGCCACATTTTATCTATGCTCAGTATTTTTTTCAGAGAATTACCACAAAAATTGTTTAGTATGTATCTTTAAGATTAACCATTTCTGAAACTGCAACAATTTTGGGGTAAAGGGATTTCTAAATAAGGATTTAAAAAAAAATCTGAAAAGATATTTAGAAATTACAATCTTTTTCATAAAACATGTCATAAAGCCAAACAGTTTTCGGCACATTAGAGGAAATTAAGACTTGCATGGGACAACACTTGAAATGTTTTAAAATGAACACAACTTTTTAGTAAAATTCAAAATTTGAAAATCCATTCCTAAATAGGGGAAAAAGGCCGTGTTCCAAGGAATTCGACTTCGTTTGGCACAAACTCTTACCTGGTCACAACTTAAAACACATACTTTTACCACCTATCATTTTAAGTCATAGTATTAGTATATTTAATTGCAAAAGCAATAAGAACGACACAAATGTGGATAACACTACGCCCATTTATAAGACAATAAACTTTTTATGCTCTATTTATTGATTTTCAAAAAGCGTTTGATTCTATAAACCATTTGAAACTTTTTACGAGCTTGAAAGATTAGGGTATAAATGGCAAGATCTTACACATCTTGGTGTCTATGTATGCACAGTTATGTACGCATAAACAATAAATTGACAGATCGGTTTAGATGTAATGTAGGTACTCGTCAGGGAGACATTTCAAGCAACATAATTTTCAATCTTTATATCAATGACTTGTGTACCTTGCTTAGAAATAAGGGACACAAAGGTATCTTTGTAACCAATAATATCCCAAACATTATATGCATTTTTTTCGCAGATGATGTAGCCATTTGCGCTGAAACTGCTATAAGCTTACAACAACAAATAAACTCTGTTCATGAATATTGCACACAATCTGGAATGACTATTAATCAAAATAAAACTGAAATGATGGTATTCGGAAATGGTGGACCCTTTTGAAGCTATGACAAATGGTTCTATGGGGAAATTCAAATAAAATTTCTTCATTTTATGAATATATGGGACTACTTTTCACGCCTACTTTGTCATGGTCGAAAGCGACAAATAAATTAGCGTGTCAAGCAAGAAAGGTCATTTTCGCGATCCATTCTTACAGAGATAAATTTGGATATTTTGGATACGAAGATTATTTTACATTATTTGACACGATGGTAAAACCTATGCTATTGTACGGATCAGAAATCTTTGAAATAGAAATCATAGAAGAAAAAGAGAGTACATATTTCATATTGTAAATCCTTTCTAGCTGTCAATTCGTCAGTCAACGATTGTATGGTTCTAGGAGAATGTGGGAGATTACCTTTATATGTAGAAAATCACTGTAAAGTTATCAAATACTGGATGAAACTAATTCAAATGCCGAATCATCGTTATCCCGCAAATTGCTTTCAAATGATTAAAAGACTAGATGACATTGGACAAAAATCCTGGGCTTCATCAGTTAAACAATTGGTATACTCCTATGGGTTTGGAATTGTTTGGCTGACCCAAGAAATCGGAGATCTAAATATGTTCCTTTCTACATTTTCTACACGTGTGAAAGACTGTGCTCTACAAAACTGGAATGATAAAATACATAGCTCTAATAGATGTCTGTTTTATAAAGAATTCAAATTACTACTTACGCCAGAAAAATATCTGTGTATGGACCGATCTTACCAATTGGGAAAACAGTTAGCAAATTTAGATGTAGCAGCCACAAATTGAAAATTGAAGTTGGACGTCACCTGGGAATTGTCAGAGAAGATAGAATATGTACATTTTGTTTTGATAATTATAATTTAACCTGTTTAGAGACGAATTCCATGTATTTTTCCAATGCTATCGTTTTAATACATTAAGAATTCACTATCTGTATAACTTGTATAGGGGAAACCCAACAAGGCAGAATCTATATTACACCATGTCAAGCACGACTGAATTTGTTTTAAATAAATTCGCAATATTTGTATACAAGTTATTACAGTTGGACGAGTCTGAAAATTTGTCGTGACATGGACCTAAATTTAATCCAGTCTAAAGTTAGTCCCAATCTTAACATGTATCGCCCGCGATGAATGACCTGTCAGAGCACCCCAGCCTTTTGGCTATCGCTGCTCTGCCGGGTCAATTATCGTGAGGAATTAATGCATTGTAATGTAATAATATGTGTTAATTAATGCATATTCAACTCTGTTCAGTAAATGTTAAACTTTATAAATCATTATGTATAATGGGCCGGTGGCCTATATGTACTTAGAACAAAACTGGAAAACTTGAAAACTTTGGCGTAATACAAGCCCCACAAAGGCACAGTTCAAAACTTAAAAAGCGAAAGTAAATCTGGGTCCTGACGCCGAGATACCAACAACTTAGAAACTGATCTACTAAGAAATGCTCAATAAAGGCAAAAATGCTCCCATAGTTAGAGCTGGTAGGTCTAGTGGACATAACGTTTTCAATGACGGCTTACATTCACTTATGACTTTAGCCATAAAGGGACGGTCGGAAGTTACCAGCACTTTTGACTAGTTTTCGAAAACCGTTCAAATTTCTAGCAATTGTTCCTACAATGTATGAACATATTGTCCATTTATGTCTTTGTACTTTGCCATTTTCGTGGAATATTTCTTTTTTCTGTTAACCATGATCTATATCATATTTATTAGGTACTGTGTAACAGCATATATGAAAGGCGCCCGGGTCATATATTTCTTTCCAACAGGCATTTTCTTCAGTTCTAGAAACAAATAAAAGTCAAGTGGGACAAGGTCAATGCCATAAGAAGGGTGAAATAACCATTACCATGTGTAATAGCTGATACTTTCCACTGTAGCTGCGGCAGTACGGGAGGATGCGTAATCCATAAAGAAGGGTGACATTTTTATGCTTACGAGGGACGCATTTACTTCACAATTCTTCTATTTTTTATGAACTATTTCAGAATGACACTCTAGCATTTACAAATATTGACCAATCAAAACAAAACTTGGCCACAATGTTGGTAACTATAAGATTTTGGATGAGTTCGATTTTCAGTGTCATCAAGGCAGGAAGTCCAGAGTTTTGTGCCCTTTAGACTTTGTTTGCACTTTAGCATCTACATTTATTGACCAATCAAGACAAAACGTGGCAATAATGTTGGTAGCCATAGGATGCTGGATGAGTTAAATTCTCAGCTTGATCGGACCAGAAAAAGCAGAGTTAATGGCCGTTGAATTTCATAAAATTACTGGGTTTTTTTTGCTTTATTTTCACTCTAAAAAATCACAATTATCGACCAATAAAGACACATCTTGGTCACAATGTTGGTGACCATAAGATCTTAGATGAATTCATTTTTCATATAGATCGGACTAGAAAAACCAGAATTGTGTGCCCTTGACGATGACAAAATAGCCGTTTCCGACTTTAATTTCACTCAAACAGCAATAGATATTGACCAATCATAAAACAACTTGGACATAATGTTTATGAGAATATCTTTATCAGAACAGAGTTATGTGCCCTTGGTAGGGTGGTCAAACTCTTTTCCAAAAGTATTCCAACCCCTACAAAATATATACCAGCTTACAGAGAATATTGAGAGAAACATAAAACTGGTTGAATTGTGAAAATTGGACATTGCGTTATGGAATAATGCTTATTCAGATTTTTACAAAGGAGAGATAATTCTGTCGAATTACGTTTATGTTTATTTTTCAAAGAACTTTAACAAATTATATATCATTTTCAAGGTCTGAATGAGAGGAACTCAAACCTGCTTACGTTCTTAAAATCGGACATTTAATAAAATAGTTACACCCCTTTGAAGTTTTACAACGGATGAAATTATTCTACCAAACAATTTAGTTCTTCAATTTCTACCCAATTATATAAATATTTGTTACATTATTTCAACCCTTCCCCGAACAAGACATGATTTTCACGATCATATATGAAAAGGTTTTGGAAAGCATTGAGACAAAAGAAGAACATGCCGATAACCAACATTTTCTCCCTTTGCGTAAATATTTTCTGCGCTTCGTTGTGCGCATATCATTTCCGTGTCATTGCCTCCGAAAAAAACAAGATTTTACGACATATGAAATAGGAATTTCAAACAAAAAAAAATAATTCAAACTTTCAAGTGATCGATTATTAACATTATGAATTATCTCTGGTTCGTGAAGAAATAGGCTTTCAAAACAATTGCCCAAAAGAGCACCATACATTTGAACATGTCCATTTTGCAACCTCTAAATTCGATCTAATTTTTGGCTGCTTCACCCTTTCCCGAACAAGACCTGGTTAGACCTGGTCTTGACGTCCTGAACGGATTTTATTGAAGGTGAAAAGATTGAGGCGAAATAATCTTATTGGTAGCCCAGCCTTGAGCTGGGCTACCTTTGTAACGGTTTTAAAATATTAACGTGCAGAGTTAGGGAGGCGATCATTGTACAAACTGTTCGACATATTTGTTGAAGCTGGTTAAATTGTACGTTGATAATGAGTGTTACATTAACAACATGTTTGTTTCATATGCTTACGCCATTTACGAGGAAATACAATGCATAAAACTTGCATTTGTAAGCTATTTTAATTTCCCCCAGATACGAATTACTAACCGCTTAACCATGTGACCGGATTGGTCCATAGAAATACCGAAACACACGAAGAACTATAACACATCATGTTAACTATTGTTGTTTATGCTTAATAACAGCAAGAAGAGAATTTTGTATGAAGTGTTGAATAAATAACGGTAATATATATTTGCTATGAACTGATCCATTCTAAAATCGATACTGTAAATGTGTTTTGGTATTTACTAATGTGTTTCGTTATTTCTATGGACCAACTCAGGGGCGATAACCAATCTAATCTAATAAATACTACTATAATTTAATTTTGTTTTAGTGTCATTTGACACAAGTGTCGCTGTGTTCTAATGGATAGAGTGCTAGGTTTTCCAAAGCCTGAACACTTTTGTTCCATTGGTTCGAGACCCACTCACGCTAGATTCTTTTTTTTTCTTTTTTGTATATTTTTAAATCAACAAGAAAGTTTCCATGAATTCTTCAAATACGCTTTATTTTTTTATTGGCAGCCGAGCCATGAGCCCGTGTATAGTTTGTTAGGCAACCACTGTACAAAATGTTCGACCTATTTGTTGAAAATGGTTGAAATGTATGTCGATAAGGATTATTAAATCAAAAGCATATTTTTTTCGACATGTTAAGACATTCACGAGGAAATATACTGCATAAAATATGAATTTGTTTATTGTTTCATATCTATGGCGTGTGGAACGTTGCAAAATTCGATAAATATTTTTATGTGATATAATTTTATATTTATATTCTACGAGGGGTGATCCAAAAGTTCGTAAAATGGGTTAATAAAATTTCAGGAGTGTTGACTATCAAAACAAAAGTTATACAGTCATTTACTGTGACATCTTTACAAAAAACATGGAGATTTTTAATTGTGTACATATAACAGTTTTTGTACAGTGATAGATTTTAGACAAAGACCATGCGCGAGGCGGGGGAGCAATAACGTCAAATGCGACGTCATCTTCACACGATTATGAACCCTTATTTCTAAAGGCCCTATTTACTCTCATACAATTCTATGCCTAAGATATACTTGTGCTAATAGCGTTCTCATACTATTTAGAATCGGAATGTTGAACGATTTTCAGTGTAGCTGTTTAAAGATCGGCCTACTATCAAATCGAAGCCCATGCCTGTTTACCCCATTTCTGACGTCGTTAATCAGGTTGTGGCTGATTGCAAGACCATCTCTGCATCCATTATCCACTATTAAAGTTTGAATCTCGAGTGCAACTTACACACAATTTCTCTACAGCACCTTATACTAATTTTCTTTAATGTTCTAAACGTCTGCGTTGGTGTATGACTAAGACCGAGGAGGAATTTTATGCCTGACCGATATTCTAATTAAGTGCTGACGTCATGTCGCATTTCCCTTGGTTTGTTCTATCTTATAGAAAATGTAGTGTTTTCGTAGCAACTTCTACAACAACATATCAAACTTGACGTAAGGATTTCATACTAGTGTTATAATAATTTGCGTCAAAATATTCTAGCTGAAATTAAAGAAAATTCTATTTTATTAACGACCATGTATTATCTTTTTGTGCTCCCCCGCCTAGGCCTACCTGCGTTACTATGGTAACACAGTTTACGGGCACTAAATTTTGTTTGGTAAATCTTCTTTATTTTAATAGAGTCTATAGATCTTAAGCTACGATATTACTAATTTATACACTGTCTAAGCTAGTAATATGGAAGTAATGGGTCCATTTTACGAACTTTTGGATCACCCCTCGTATATTTTTTTTATTTATATTCTAAAAATATTTTTATGTGATATAATTTTATATTTATATTCTATAATTTTTATTTATATTGTATTTTTTTTTGTTTTTATGTTCTTTATTTTTTATTTATGTTCGATAACGCGAAAAAAAAATTATGTGATATAATTTTTTATCTATATTGTATATTTTTTTATTTATGTTCTATATTTTTTATTTATGTTCGATAACGCGAAAAAAAAATTATGTGATATATTTTTTATTTATATTCTATATTTAAACCTAAAGACAGACAGACAGACAGACAGACGCTTGTCAGACACCTGTGTTTCAGAGTGATAAAGACAGTGACAGTGTGTGATAATATCCCTATATTATGCGAACAAATATTTAGATAGACGACAGCATGTTTTACACACCTTGTGGGGGCAGCCATATTGTTTGTTTGTACTATTAGATTCCCCGATGACTTTTAATAAGCTAGCGTATATCTTTTTTGTGCATGTTCCTACTAATCTACAAATAACAGGTGCTCTATTTACAGTGCAATGAACTTTGAAACTAACTATTCTAACTCGGAACACTTTTGGCCTGAGGCAGCAAGTTTTATTTCACTGCTACCCACTCCATTCAGCTGGGTAGACTGAGGAGTTGACAATAAGTGTCATTACCACCATGCAAGTTCAGGATGAGCTACTGCTTTTGAAAACCATATAAAAAGAATTTTGCAGGAGCAAGTGAGCTCCTTAGTACTGTCCAAGTGTGAGCGGTAATATTTTGCATGTGTTTGTGCTCTAGATAAGAGCCAATAATGGACAGGTCACAGGATAGATTCCCAGCCGCGGAGCGTGGACAATTATAAATTAACTTATTGCTGAAATATTGTTGAGAGGTGTTGAATTAAAAAAAGAAATGAAAAGAAAAATGTTTTAAACTTTTACCAAACAAGAAATGTTAATGTTTTGACTGTCAAGGGCGGATCCAGGATTTTTTTCAAGGGGTGGGGGTGAGGTCTAGCCCAAAAGATGGCTTTAAATTTGTGAATTTTGTAATGTTAGATACCATACTAACGCTGTGTAGGGGAGACCGGGGTATCATGAACCACTTTTTGATAAATTTCAGCCAGGGCTTTCTTAGTTTCACACAGAGTGCTCTGATCAATACCATATCAAAGATCAACATCTCTCGCATGTTTCTAAACCTTTGGCAGATATTTTCGACATCCAGGATCCGCAGAAAATCATTTTAAACAGAGCTGGTGAAATGGTTTATTTAACCCCTTTGACGGGGCAGGTTGAACCAGTACATGGGGTAAGTTGAACCAATTGGCATGTTTGCGATAATTATTCACACCGAAAATGGAAATAAACAACAGATTTAATTCATAATAATGAAAATGGGTGTTACCTGCAATAATATCGTAATATTTCGTTCAAAGAATAAACAGTTATGTTAGTTTTCAAGAGAATTCGATTAGACATACAACAGACGGTTTAAAAGGCCCAGAATTATTTGGAGCGTTTTATCTGCACTTATTTTCATAGTGGTTCAACTTACCCCGGTACACACCATGGTCATATACTTGTCATTTGTGAAGAACCCATCTTACAATGTCAATAACGGAATTCAATTTTACATTCTGAATATATCATATATCTGTAAAATGTAAAGAAAACTGCTGAGATTTGCTGTGCTTTGTAGAGCGAAGACGGAATGCATGAATTGTGAAAAACAATTTTAAGGTCGAAATTTCGTTTTTTTGGGCATAAAATCCATATAACAAGACAGAATCTCTCGAAATTTTCACCGATGAATACTAAAAACATTTCCGCCCCGAATACTTACACCGAAGACGTGAAATTGAAAACCATGCGAGAGAAATTGGAGTGGTTCGTTTAACCCCGTGGCTCAATTAACCCCGGTCTCCCCTAGTCAAAATTCGATTTTCGACCTATTCAAGGCGGGATCCGGACCCCCGACCCCCTTTTAGATCCGTCTTTGACTGTCTTACAGAGATTGTTTCAAAAATCATTTCAAGGGGCAAAATAATGAAATACTTTTAATCAGCATTTTCTCCTTTTGCCTCAAGGTTTTCGTTACTATATTACTATATTTTTCATGGGGGTCCAAGCCCAATTGCCAGGGGGGGGGGGGGTCCACGCCCAAATGATGACTTAAATGTGTTAAATTATATATAACGTTAGGCCTATATTGACGCTTTAATTATAGTCAACATTCAATTTATGGCTGATTCCAGGGGGGGGGGGGGGGGAGCGGAGAGCGGACATCCAGACCCCCCCCCCCACTCTAGATCCGCCCTTGCACTTTAAAAAAAACCTACTTTCATGATACCCATTCTGTTATCTGCAAGAGCTTCCAAATTGAATCAGGTGCCGTTTAGGAAAGGGTTAAGCCGCTGTCAAACTTGAAAAGTCTAAATAATTTGTCAAATTGATCTACCATAATGAATTATCTAAAGTTCTTCATAAACCTTTCGGTACTGACATAATCATCTTCACACTGAAAATGACATGTTTCGTACTTTTTTTGTCGGGGAAGTGGGGTTTACGTGAATAAGACAGTTTAACCTTGCGGCTAGGTCCTCAAAAGATCCGAGAATACTACTTTTTCGGAGGGTCAAAAATGACTTAAAAGCCGATAAAGGCCATAAATGGAAGTCAGTCAATGATATCCCGTCGAGATTCACAGAGGAATCATCACTAAACGGTGTGTGATTCCTCTTAAACTTCTTCTTTCCTCCGTTCATTTCCATTGTACGTTGGATGCTTTACTCTCATTTGGGTCAGAACCTCGATCTGGCATCAAAAAGTGTTACTATTTTTAGTAACAAATTGGAAGTGTATTTGGGTGTATTCGTTGTGAATACCGTTGTCCAATCAAATCGTTTGTTACAAATGTCACTAGTATCCCATGATGCAATTATACCACATAAATTTTTTTCGCGCTATTATCGAATATAAATAAAAAATATAGAACATAAATAAAAAATATAGAATATAAATAAAAAATTATATCACATAAAAATTATTTCGCGTTATCGAATATAAATAAAAATATAGAACATAAATAAAACATATAGAATATAAATAAAAAATTATATCACATAAAAATAATTTTAGAATATAAATAAAAAAATTATAGAATGTAAATATAAAATTTTATAACATAAAAATATTTATCGAATTTTGCAACGTTCCACACGCCATACATATCCCTCAATTTCGATAGGGACAAATCCAAATTGTGTAAATAGATTAAAATTTTATAAGCTTTACCATATGTTATAGCTTGAGTGGTATGTAAAGTGGTTACGACACCGGACTAAGAGTTCATTGTAGCTTATATGTCATGGGTTCAAATCTCGCTAGCGCTCGATTTTTTTCATATTTTTTTTTTACTTAATTATTTTTTTCATTTGTTTTCTTTCAGCTGCTGAACATGAGCAATTCATTGAGCATTCAAACCATGATTGTTTCTGTAAACTTTAATTTTGTATTTTATTGAATGCTATGGTATGATTATTTTATACTCATGTCAGTGAATGTAAGCCATTTAACATTTTTCTAAACAAACTTTGGATTTTAAGCTTCATAAAGGAAAAGGCTTGGACAACATAGAGGCGAAAGAAAAAATGCTGGTAACCAGGGGCCCGTATTATCAACGATATTGCGACCACGA
This sequence comes from Fragum sueziense, assembly GCA_963680895.1. NCBI lineage: Eukaryota > Metazoa > Mollusca > Bivalvia > Cardiida > Cardiidae > Fragum > Fragum sueziense. Next base: position 71,268,776 of record OY804593.1, read on the forward strand.
TTTTGTGTAAACTGTGTAACAAAACATCTGATTGCGCGCGAAATCAGATTGGGCCAATCAGGTTTGCTGTTTCAAGTAATTACGCAAAAACAAATCGTACGATAGTTGATAATACGGACCCCTGCATTTTTTTCTGTTTGCCAAAATATTTCCAAGGTATGTTGAACATCTTTATTAATTCAAATTAACTTAAATTTTGCCATTTGGGAAATGATTATATCAGTTTAAACCAGAATGCTTCAAAGGGTCACGCGACAAGATAAAACGCGGAATGACGCCTTTGCAATCGCGGTAGCGACATGGAAATTGCTTTTGGTCGAGCTTGAAATTCTTTTTTTTTTCAAAATATTTGCTGCATTTACAAGTATTTGATATTGACGTTAGATAAATCACACCCTATTACCGGCTATCACTCGGGCCGTTGCAAACCTCGTGCAGTATCATCGATAAATGGCGGGTGTACTGGGTAGGTCATACTTTCCCCATTTTTGATTCGTGTTATTACGCTTCTTAGCTATATTTTGAAGTGTACTAGGCTGACCATATATTTGAGTACCTACATGTCAAATATTAGCCCAAAGATTTCTCAATCGACAAAATTATTCAAAAATAAAGACGTAACTTCACATATTTTTATGTAAAATCCACCTTTCCATGCAAATTTTAGAAAAACACTAAAGTGAATGTTAGAAATTTTATTACAAAATGGAAATCTAGTATATTATCTAACAACTACTCGTTTGAGAAGACGATCAACTATTCCGTTATATCGTTATAGTCAAACAAAGTTTGGTGAGGTACAAATTTATACTATCACGAACAGATCATGCGGCTTCAATATGCTGTTTGTGATAGTCAAATCGGCATCAGTATTTAATTTTTAATCGGTCAGTCTAAACTTAATTCAATTCAAACAGTTTTCTCAATTTACATAGTGTAAGAAAATTGATTGACTTTTCTAATAGTTATATTATTTCTAACGATCACCTTATCATTTCCTCATTATATTGACTGAAAGTTGGATTTTACATAAAAATATGTGAAGCTACGACTATGTTGTTGAATAATTTTGTTGTTTGGGGAATATTTGGGATAAAATATGGCATGTAGGTACTCAAATATATGTCCAGCATATTACACTACAAAATATAGCTGAGAAGCGCAATAACACGAAACAAAAATGAAAAAAAGTATGACCTACCCAGTACACCCGCCATTTATCGATGATGCTGCACGAGGTTTGCAACGGCCCGAGTAAAGCCGGTAATAGGGTGTGTAAATGTGAATTCATATTATGACCACCAAGTTTTTGTAATAACAATCTCCATTTCGGTGCCATCAGCTCCATTTCTCCGATAAAGCTAAACAAGTCTCATTGTGAACTTTAGGGAAAAATGACTCGATTGACCATAAGGTTGACATTATTAGCAAGCAAATAGTCAAACATGGATCCTCATCGGCTAGTGCATACATGTACATACCGTCTGATCACCACTCATGATTGGCTCTCAAAGCTTCTTCACAACATGTAGTAGATTCAAACTGACAGAATGTCGTTTAGTATTTTTTCCATGTTTTAAAATCATTTGCCACGCCAATTTGTTTTGCCACCGGGTACATCAAGAATATAACTGATGTAAAACATAAAGATATAAAATATATAGTAGACAATGTATAAAAAGCAGTGTTTATGGATGACCTATACTTATTTACTTCGTCTTGCTCAAGCTTTGGTTACAGAATGTACCGTGTCCAAAACAAGATAGATCTCGTCTTGACACCCCTAATAAGTGAAATAAGGGATATAATAATAGTGAGAAAATATTATGTGGGATCTGAGAAATCCAGATATATTCAGAAATGTTTTATTTTCTACTAATATTTGTATACTATGATATACACATGGATTGTTTTTGTCGCGTACATTGAAATTGAAACTGTCGGATTCTTGCCACTTGCTAAATGATTTAGTCCACAAATTTAGTCAAACGAACAAACATTATTACCACTGCCAATTTGATCTGAACCTATCAAAGTCTCAACGTTTGTAATAGCATACTGGTCCGCCAAATCGAATGCATAAAGCAATGCCATATATCACGACTAAACATTTGTATCACAGAAACTTAATTTTAAAGATTTCTTTTACCCATTCTAGACACATAGTTCTTATTCGATCTGTCCTAAAATCGGTAATTAGTGCCTGTTCCCATCATTTTCATGTAGACACCATGCAGAAACTTTTTGAATTATTGCTGGCCAAAAGATTCTGGGCTACTTTGGATGCTATGCATCAAAAATTTGTCTTGTTTTCTTTTGCACTCATTCTGTCGCCTGTCACAGCTTTCGAGTTGGATGAACACAAAGTTTTACTGTTTGGGAAAAGGTTAAATGGATGTTTAGGAAGCCCATGAGAAACGCCGATTTTGTAAATCCCTTTGGACTGAGCACGAATTGCTAAAGATGAGCTATTGTGGTCACTCACCGTCCGTCCGTCTGTCTGTTCGCCCATAATTCCTTGAAACACCTCTTACTCCTTAACCATTCGGCCGATTTTGACAAAACTTTACAGGAATCTTCCTTGGATGACCATATTCAAAGAATATTCGCGATTTTTTGATTCGTCAAAAATATGGGCGTGGCAGGGCAAGGCTTATCGAACTTTGAGAAATCATGATATCATACTTAACAAATCAACCATTCGGCCAATTTCAACCAAACTTTGCACGAATGTTCTTTGAGTCACTGTCGTCAACATTTATGAATAAATTTAGGATGAATGGAGTTTAGACAGAAATTATCCATAAATCACGGGGAATTGAAAAACACTTCCTATTGTAAAAGCCTTTGCGCTTGAATGCGCTAAGCTAAAAGCACAAGATGTTTTATCATTTGAATAGATAGGATGTTGAAGAACATATATAGGCTTTTCTAGGCTTTTCTGCCAATTTTCTTGCCATTTGAAGCCGAGTAAAATGACCTTTTTTGAATACCTAATTATCGACTCATAACTCATCAGTTCATCGTATTAACATACACGGATGAATGGATCTATTTTTCTTCTTTAATTTGATATAAGATTTATGAAAATCCGTTAAGAAATGGCAGTGCCAAAGCAATTTTATCACACATACCCACGCGTCCTTCTAGGGTTACGACCGAGTTCAAACAAAGAAACGCAGAGTTGACCCACTTTTTCAAATAGAGATTTAACACGAAAAGAAAGTGTATAAGGTAAAAGTATTTTATCATAATAAAATATAACTATTTAGCTTTAAGTTTTTACACACTTTTTGGCAATTTAATGTGTTATTTAGGCTGAAAATGCCGTTTGTAAATTACTCGTTTTTACATAGAATCAGATAGAGGCAGTATTTTTAAAACGAGACTGTGACCACACTACCCTTGGTTATGACAAAAGTGGTGTTTCTTTCGACTTTGTTTTCACTGTAACAGCCACAAATACCGGTATTGTTCATTCAAGATTAACAATGCTGTTTTCAGCTGGATCATAATCTCGCATCTTATGTTGTGTGTTCTTGTCTTAGAGATACCTAGGTCATGTAAAAGGTGGGTATTGTTATGAATGTAGTATGTTTCAAACTTCTATTAGGTGAGCGATCCAGTGCTATCTTGGCCCTCTTGTTTCTAGATTTAACTTCTTTGACACAAAAAATGAGCAAAAATATTATTGATTTCCATTAATATGACCAAAAGAATACCAGACAAATTAAGCTTTCCATATAGCAATTGGAAATTCATAAAAGAAATTCCACTCCTATGTTGTGTTTTGCTTTAATATGGGATATAAATTACCCCGGGTGACACTCGGGGTATAGGTACACAGGAAGCAATTTTTACCCCGAACCACGCTCGAGGTAAGACAGTGAAGAACACGATATTTCATAAAAAAAATATGATACTTGTTTTTATAAAACGAAGCTATGCTAATTCTTATAGTGGCTGGGTACAACGTTTGACCAGAATAATCAAAATTTTTATTTTAGCCAGTCTTATAATCCTTAGTACTTTACAGTTGTCTATCAAAGTTATATTGTTAAAGCAATATATAAGATATGAAAACGCATGATAGAGAATTCTTTCTCTAACATTAAACAAAACTTAAAATATAGACACAAGGCCATGTGCTATTAAGACCGGGCATTTAACTTTAACACTACTTTTGGCTGACACCAACAAGTCAGTAAATATATGTTATTGTCGTCCTGACGATTTAATACCATATATGGTATGATTTGAAAAATTGCAAACAGCTGGTTTAACGGTGTCATCTTGAAAAACACATTTAACCATTTTTCAAAGAAAATATCGTTTCCTGCGTCCCTATTACTTACGATTTTGAAAATTACCAAGAAAAAGGAGAATGTGCCAGAAACAAGAGTTTTTACTTTCTTTTTATGCTTTGTATGCCGTAGCAAATACATTTGCAATATTGTATAATATTTAATTAGTCGTTTGAAAGAACGAAACACATACAATTTCTAAATATCGCAACATTTTAACGTATGGGAATAAAAGTGTTGAACCGCTCCTATATAGGCCAGGTCAACGAGATTCAAGTATGCGCTGCTATTTCTTGGTATTTTAATAAAAGCAACAAAAGACAGAAAGAAAGTAAAGAAACACATACAAACTAAAAACAAGTTTTTGTTCAAAGAGTCGAGCTTTGGGCCATTACCAGACGTCAAAATTTTAGACTTTTCCAAATGCTTAGATGCTGCAGACGATAATTTCAGATGAATGACATTTTACATTTTGGTATTTTTTGATAGAAAACATTTAAATGGAGAAATTGCTTGTGATAAACAATTTCTTAATTTTCTTCGTTTTCCACGCCTTGATCTTGAGAACGGGTGTCATCGTGTTGCAATGAGTTTTAAACTTTGAATGGAATTGTATTACATATGGGTTACAATCTTGATTTGTTTTTTTTAGTTTTTGATTGGGTTTGACGCAATTTAACGCAAAAAATTTAACGCATGCGCAACGTCGTGCCGCCATACTTTTCCTTGCTCTCATCTTTTTCTTGAAAAACATAAGTTGCAGGGCTTATTTCAAGTATGATTTGTTTTTGAATTGTAAATTAACATCCTTGTGACATGTGCAACAACATATTTTTGTAAATATTATGTAACTATACTTGTTTACAAGTATTGACATTGAACTATCCACTACTTCACCACCATTGTCCGCCATCTTGGAAATTTGCAAAATGTAAACAATCAGGTATTTTGTTACTTTTAAGAGTGAATATAGGTTAACAGTCATATATTCCGGTACTATAGAATGTTTATGATGACATAAACACTCTACTCTCTAAATAGTGACGATTTTTTATTTTTGATTTACTTCGAGTCTTCTTTGAAAACTAGAAGTCCTCCAATGGTGTGATATATTGTCCGAAATGCTACTGGGTATCTTGTTCTGTTTGGTTGCCGTGTCTTCGGTTGCTAAAGCACTACAAGTGCCTGTATATCAAAATGAGACTTGGCATATTGGCATGGACCCGCTAGGGCTCCTCTGTTCTGGTAGAATCCCGCGTACTAAACACCAGCAGACTGTTCAGAAACTTTTCAGATACCTTGAAGCTGCTCCTGAGCACAGCAAGCACACTAGGTCATGTGCATTTATCAGTTTACTCCTACTCACCTTATCCAACGATGTAGAGTTAAACCCTGGGCCTAGACCTCCAAAGTATCCATGTGGGAGTTGTGGAAAAGGTGTCACACACAGGACTGATGGTATCCAGTGTGACGGATGCGACACTTGGCATCACAGGATCTGCATAGGGATGTCTAAGACTCCATATAAGGTATTCTCCTAACACGAAAGTTATTCCTGGTCCTGTTTGCAGTGTGGCCTTCCCAATCTTTTTTCTAGCTTTTTCGACTCGGAAACCTCCTCAGATTGCTCTACGAGTACTACATCAGAAAACACAGGTTCCCCTCATGACGATCCTGTTCACACTTCAACGCCGAAGAAACCCTATCGAGGATCCAAAGAAAGAAACCCTAGGTTGAAGGTAAGGGCTTTCAATATAAACTTCCAGTCAATCGTCAACGAAATTGGCTCATTTAAAACTTTTGTGGATGCAGAATACCCTGATATCATATTTGGCACCGAGACATGGTTATCCTCAGATATCCAGACCAGTGAATTCTTACCAGAGGGCTATACCCTTCACAGACAGGATAGGACTACCAAAGGTAAACGAAGTGGGGGTGTCTTCGTCATGGTCAGTGACAGACTGGTCTGTGCCCATGCACCACAATTTACAGCCAGGTGTGAAATCACCTGGGTGAAATTGGAGGTGACTGGGTCCCAGCCAATGTACATTGCTTCCTACTACAGGCCTCATGAGCATGACGAGGGCAGCCTTGAAGAATTCAGGAAATCATTGGAACTGGTAAAGCAGAAAAAAGGTAACATCTGGGTTGCTGGGGACTTCAATTTCCCAAAGATGAAGTGGGTTGACCGAAACCCAGAAATCAACCAAGACTGCCAGTATCGCCCTATCTATGAGAAATTTTTTAGCATACTGGACGACCTTAATCTCGTCCAGATGGTGACTCAACCTACAAGAGGTAAAAACGTGTTAGACCTTTTCTTAACCACAAACGAAACTCTGATAAACAAGGTCTACACTATGCCCGGTCTCAGCGATCATGAAATGGTTTGTATCGAGGCAAACTTAAAACCTAAGCTAACCAGAACCAAACCCAGAGAGATATTCATTTACAGCAGAGCCAACTGGGATCTCCTGAGACAGAAAATGGAACAATTTGCTAATTCATTTCTGAGTAACCTCTCAAACAAGTCAGTACATACACTGTGGAAGGAATTCACATCGGCTCTTGACCAGCATATGAAGGACTGTATCCCTAGAAAAACTATTACAGGTAAATCTTCTCTTCCCTGGATCACCCAAGACATTAGACGGACAGCCAGAAGACGAAATAGACAGTACTGCAGGCATAAAAGGTCAAATAACCCAAATGATAGGAAGAAATATCTTAAGTATAGGCATGCCTGTAGGAAGAAAATCAAGTTAGCATATGAAGAATATTTAGATGGCATAATTGGCGCAGGTCAAGATAACAGTTCATCATCAAAAAACGGTTAACTCGAAAAAACTCTTCTCCTTTCTAAAACACTGTAGGCAAGATAATCAAGGAATTGCTCCCCTCCTACCCAATGGCAATCTAGTTTCGGACACAAAAGAAAAAGCAAATGTTTTAAACAAGCAGTTCCAGTCTGTCTTCACCCCCAAATCACCACTAACTCTAGCACAATTATGCCAGATGAAGGTAAACGACAAAACTGACAAACAAATGACCGACAATCCAAGGGAAGACATCCTCTCCGATCTCGACATTTCTACAAAAGGTATAGATTACTTAAACAACTCAAGCCTGACAAAGCTGCTGGACCAGACAAGATTAAGCCACTAGTGCTTAAAGAGCTGCATGAACAAATAGCACCCATTCTTCAGGTAATTTTCACAGTCTCCTTGAAAACTGGCCAGGTACCTGAGGATTGGACATCAGCTAATGTTGCCCCACTGTACAAGAAAGGAGATAAGTCTGTTGCAGCGAACTATCGCCCGATATCCCTGACTTGTATAGTGTGCAAGCTCATGGAGCATATAGTTGCGTCCACTCTTGTCAGGTTCCTTGACAAAAATAACCTGCTATACGATCTGCAACATGGATTCAGGGAAAAAAGGTCTACTGAAACACAACTTCTGATGCTAGTGGAGGACCTTGCTAGAGCTGACAGCAAAGGTAAACAAACTGACTTAATCCTTCTAGACTTTAGCAAGGCCTTCGACATGGTGTCCCATGAGAAGCTGCTGTACAAGCTGCATAACTATGGTGTCCGAGGTCCTGTCCTATCCTGGATTCGGGCATTCCTTGGTGGTCGGACGCAGACGGTGGTGTTGGACGGGGAGAGCTCCGATACTATACCAGTGACATCTGGGGTCCCCCAGGGATCGGTCCTCGGACCGATCCTATTCCTGGTATATATCAACGACCTACCGGACAGCATAACCTCACAGGTTAGACTTTTCGCAGACGACACTGCTGCATACTTGACAATTACAGACAAGGACAAAGACGGTGCCACTTTGCAGACTGACTTGGACAAGCTACAGGAATGGTCAGTAAAGTGGGACATGAGCTTCAACCCTTCCAAATGCCAGGTAATTAAAGTCACCAAGTCAAGAGTCCCACTTCCGACTACATACACACTACACGGACAGACGCTAGAGACCGTCAGTAGTGCTCGATATCTAGGTGTGGACATATCCGGCAGCCTCTCATGGAACACCCATGTTGACCGTATTACTTCAACAGCAAATCGGACACTTGGTTTCCTTAAGCGGAACATCAGGAGTAAGTCGCCACGAATAAGAGAGTGTGCATATAAGACCCTGGTCCGTCCCCAGCTTGAGTATGCGGGTAGTGTCTGGGGTCCTCACACAAGGTCCAATATCGACAAAGTCGAGATGGTGCAACGCCGTGCGGCACGATGGACCTTGTGTGATTACTCCAGACAATCAAGCGTCACAACCATGTTGCACAAGCTAGGCTGGAGTACATTAGAACAGAGGAGAGCAGATGCCCGCCTGTGCATGTTTTATCGCATTGTGCACGGGCTGGTAGCTGTTCCTATGCCAATGTACATACATGGTAACCCTCGCACATCCAGACATGGAAACCCAGCCAGCTATAGACAGATACACACTGGAGTCGACCTTTACAAGTACTCGTTTTTCCCTATCACAATTGTCCAGTGGAATGCGCTGTCACCGGATGTTGTGCTGGCAGGGGACCTGAACCAGTTCAGATCCCTTGTCAGCACCGTCTCTCACGAAAGGCCTTAAGCACTGCGCCTGTGTTTTTATCATTTTATCTTTTCACTATTCTTTTAACCAATTCATCCATCATCACCATCATTGTCTTTTATTTCTTAACTTTCTTACTCTTTTAACTTGGCACAGACGCGCAGCTGCTCAAAGTTACCCGTGAGGGTGTGAAGCAGTATAAGAAGATAGATAGATAGATAGATAGATAGATAGATAGATAGATAGATAGATAGATAGATAGATAGATAGATAGATAGATAGATAGATAGATAGATAGATAGATTTTAACAAATTTCGGTCATATCGCAGGGAATGTAACCTTTGTCTCACCAAAACAACCACAACATCTTTTCCTAGTCTTCGGTGACCGGCATTATCTACGATTTTAGGACTATATTGGATGGGAAATCATAATAGTGAATTTGTAGTACGGCCGTTGATACATTGTTATACTGGCTCAGGTCATTAATCCATTAACAGACGACAACATTTTGGACTTTTCCAATTTGAAATGTGTTGCAGCCGACAATTTCAAGTTGATGAAGTTTCAACAATCTTTCCATTTCGGGTTAAAAATCATTGTGGAAAATGCAGAAATTGCTTGTCGCAAGCAATTTCTTCATTTTCCACAATGATTTCCCAAGTCTTTTCTTGTGAAGGAGTCAAAAGGCGTCACGGTGCAGTAATGGGTTAAGCTTACATATGAGCCAGGATCTGGAAAAACGTCCTTTATAGCGTTTGAGATAGTTATGTTTCTAGATCAGTCTGTGCGTGAATACCGTCTGATTGAGTGCATTACTGCTCTAGTATGGTTGCTATAGGTCACGGGAAATCTATTTGAGAACAACATGGCTCATAATCAGACTGCGTGTGTACGCAGGCTGATCTTGTACCATGTTTCGCTCAAAAAACCCATTAGACATTTCTTTCGGAAAACATATTACAGAACAAAGATATTTACAAGAGCGACATAGTACAGTGTAGATAACAATACAGTATATTTTACAAAATATTCTTAAAAAGATATTTACAGATATGATAATTTATGATGCTTATGCTCATTTGTTGTCGTCAATAGTTGAGTGAAGAGACCTATAAAATAGGTTATAGAATATAAACGATCTTGATTCTCCTTTTAGTTCAGTATTGTCTGCACTATATTGTATTTTATTTTTTTCAACATCAATACTTGTTGTAAACAATAGTTTCGAATTGGAGTCAGAGATCAGAGATCATTTTTATCCATTATTATAAAGGCCACATAAGAGAAAATTTAGAAAACTTAGTAAATTATAGGAATACTGATTTCGGTGTTTTTCAAAACAGCTAGCTGGAGTTACAAGGCTTAGCAATAACATCTACGATAATGTCTTACCAGGTTTTTTTTCCTTTGGAAAAGGCTTGGACAAAAGCATAGTCTTAGAAGTAATTAGAAATGCCACGTGTTGAAAACTCATTATAAAGTTTAATCGATACGAACAAAACATCTCATTTCTCTACTTCGATCAAATGGAGATACATCCTAAAATGAGTCATTATGCATATATTTTAAATATGTATTATATTACAATGAAAATGTTTTAGTTAAAATGATATCTTAAACCTATCCCTACTGACTTTAAAGACATTTCAATCAGTTTGCTTCAATTTGTTGCCAATTTACTTGAACTGGAAATAGGTAGTGTAGCTTTAGATCAGACTGGATACATGTCCAGGCTGATCTTAGTCTGTACTGTCTGCACAAATTGTGATTACAAAAGGAATCGAGAACAACACATGTCAGAAGACCTCTTTTCGTATGTCATGACAATAAAATCAAATATCGGTATGTACAATTGTCATTTATTGCAATGTATCATGTTATTGTAAAGATGAATACCTCCTGTGCAAACGTTATTCTTGGGCTTATTTTGAACTGCATAGTCACTTCTCGTTTCATTGCAATCAATGAAGTAATGAGTGAAAAGAAACGTATTGCAAAATCATATTCCCATTTTCCATTGTTTGTTTCTAATGTTATGTTGGCTATGAAGAAAAAGATTTTTTATCTACTCATATTTCCATGCATGATGTTTTAAATCACTATGTCCAGATCATTCATTTGGACAGTTTTCCATGTCCATAAGGTCATTCTCTTTCTTTTGACAGGGTAAGATGACATTTGTTTTGGATAGGCCAGAATTTTGTAGAGGCATTGTTTACATCAATCCCAATTATGTTAACATGCAAGGGCAAGGGCAGATAACTCGGGAGTTTTTATTTCGATCCGGCCCATATTCGTACTCCTAAGAGAACTTATGACTATACTTGTTTTGATTAAGTTTGGTCAAGATTGGCTTATATTTGCGGATGCTAGAGTGTAAAAACCAAATCAAGAACAGACAGGTGGGCAGATAGACAGACGACGAACAAAAAGCGATTAAAATAGCTTCACTTAAGCATTTTGTGCTCAGATGAGCTAATAACAACGCTACCATCCATTTAAGCTGTTATACAAGCAATTCTGACTATGAAAAATTCCTGTCTGTTTCGCGCCTAATTTTGGAGTACATGTATATTACCCCACCTACTCTGCTGAGGTAACACTTACAACCTCTTTATCTGATGTTTTTGTGTCTATAAGGTTCATAACGTCCTTCTATGGTATTTTATGGTGATTTATACAGAAATGTTTCTTTCAGAAACGAAATAGTATCTCTTATATTTTTTTACATTTTTATCAAGAAATCAAGGGCAAGTAATCCTGAAAATACAAAAGCCATTTTGAAAATTTTCATATTACAAATTACGGAAATATATCTGCATTCACCACCAGAAAGAAAAATCAATTGAAATAAGAAATAAAAGCCTGTTGTGGTTTTTCGTAAAGTTAGTCCATCCAAAAATCCTAAAAAATCATAAACATGTTTCATGCCCCTTTTCTCCTGTACATGGCACCCAATGGAATAAACAACAACATGTATTCAAAGTGCAATATACATATATCACTGCATCAGCAATTTTTAAGTTAAAAATTGTTAGTAAAACTGTATAAGAAGTTCATTACCATCTAATGGCATAGTGGGTGACTTAGCCCACCCACTTTGATTTAATATATCTTCCAAAACAAGGCTCCGTTCAAGTTGATACTTAGCCTACTTAAGGACAATATATTAGTGGTCATGTGTGGCGAAAATGAAGAAAATCGGGTCGGGTCACGGAAAGGGCCTTATTGACACTCATCCTTTATCAACTGTATATTGTTGGTTTATGGGTAGAAATAAAAATTTCAAACATATTAGTCGATATGATGAAAATTAGGGAGTGATATTGACAAACAAAAAGTGTTTATTTAAAGCGTTCTTTTGTTTTACCCTTTGGTGGCATACTTTAAATGCTGATTGTAATTAAAAGTGTGACCATGGTTATTTTAGTAAAAGTCGGTATGTACATCTGCGTGTTTTGAATTATCATTTACTAGTATGCCAACAGTGAGGAATGGAAAGAATGTACCCTGGAGTGAATGAAACTGCTTGTTGGCATCCATGTACCCGCGTCAGACTTTCGTGACGCCATGGTTAAAAAAAAGATTGAGCTTTAAAATTTAGCATTTTAAGTACATCAAGTGACGTCACGCATACCTATCCGGGTAAAGCGACTGTTGGCTAAAATTTGATTATTGGAAAATTTTACAGGTAAAATATCACCACATAGGGAGTTAATTTCTTCATAATTATGCATCGAATAACATCCGCAATTGCTGTGTTATTATCTTAACCCTTTCCCAAACAAGACCTGGTTTTGACGTCCCTAAGAGAATAGGCTTGGGAAAACATTGAAACAAAAGAAGAAACTGCTGATAACCAGCAGTTTCTCCTTTTGTCTCAATATTTTCTATGCCATATTTTACACAAATCCTATCTTTAATAACATCCATGTTGTCATTTTTTTTACAATTTTTGAAGTTGATCACCCTAAAATTTTGTCGTTTGGGAAAGGGTTAAATGTGTTTCTACACATGTAACACAAAAACAACTCTCATTTCGTGTCCACTGTAAGCCAAGTCATTTCTGGAACGTGCTTGATGTGGCGTGAAAGGCACCGTGTACAACGTACGGTCAACGTCCAACATCCACCCGTCTGTGCAGACGATTATTGGTCATGTGTGTGGATACTCTATACATGTAATTGAATTTCCTGAAGAAGTCAATCCAAAACGCTGGTGTCGATATATAACGATTTCGTTGTGATATTGGGAAATTATGACGGCTATCCTGTGTTAGCGTTTTTTTCTTGGATGTCCTTGACCACCGGACCTCCATGTATTTTCATGCTCAAAAATGTCTCATAAAGTTTCCTCGGATGGTTAGTCGTATACTAGAAGAAACGTCAAACAAAATGAAAGCGCTTTAGCGCAGGTTCCGCCACGTAGGTACACGACAGGAATATAACGCACTTGCAACGTAAGTCCATGGTGTATTCTCAAGGAGTCTCTGACAATTTTTTAAACGGCTTTCAACTTACTGGTCAAAAACAAGTAAGAGTAAGTTCACAGCAAAATATTCTACAGAATAATGGTTGGTATACATGAATGCCATGGCGGACATTTAAAAACCGGAAATGTTTACCAGAAATACGAGACGAACGTTACAGCGGTATAAAATGCTTTTTTGTACTCTTTCCAACAGCTGGTTCTCGTTACAGGTGCCTGCTGTGATTACGAAAACAGTTGTTGGCACAAATAATAACTCAAAACAAGCGAACCCCCAATTTTGGACATACATACATGTACTATATAGTAATTGTTGCATTTTCACCTTTGCCCCTTTAATTAATGACTCGGAACAGCATGTGCAATTCGCACAAATTATTAAAGATGTATGATGGAAATATATTTTACATAATGTTCGGAAAACTATGATAAAATGTACAGATTTTCCATGAACTAAAAATTAAAGTAAAATATAATTTTCGACTGGGTCTAGAAAATGACTAAATTTTGCAAATATGACGCGGAATCAGACATGCCAACGACTGATTCCAGTTACAGGACCCTATTGTGCTTACAAAAACAGTTGTTTGCACAAATAATAAATCAAAACACGCGGACTCCTAATTTTGTACATACCGACATATACTAATTACACGCAATTTGCTCTCTCGTTTTCATCTGATAGCATTCAAAAAGATTCTATTGTTAATGTGTACCACTAGAAGAATCCAAAGAAATGTAGTGACTGCGCTAAAGCCATTTTGTGGCTCAATGAATCATAGTTCATAGGCAATAAATGAAAATTAAATGAAATGAAAATTCAAGATCCAAAGAGCAGTGAGCTTAACACAAAAGCATTATGTTGTGCGAATGGCATGTTTTATGTCAAATTTTCTAATAAGAATAAGACCATGGTGTACATGTAGCTATAGTCCAACCACGATATTTAACTCTTTCCCAAATGACAAAATTTTAGGGTGATCCTCTTCAAAAACTGTCACAAATAACAAAATGGAGGTTGTTAAAGATAGAATTTGTGTAAAGTATGACGGAGAAAATATTGAGACAAAAGGAGAAACTGCTGGTTATCAGCAGTTTCTTCTTTTGTTTCAATGTTTTCCCAAGCCTTTTATATTAGGGACGTCAAAACCAGGTCTTGTTTGGGAAAGGGTTAAATTAATACATGTGTACAACTTTTCTTCTTCTTCTTCCTGTATCTGGCCTCCTTCATCGTATTGAAGATTCTGCCAGATTCTGCCATTTTATCTATGTAAATAACAAAAAAAACCTCCAAAGTCCTGTAATTTTGCAAGCCATGGGTCGAATCCTGTGGATGTGGACCAAATTCAGTTCTCAAATATACTCTGTTCCAGTTTTTGTAAAGACTTTAACATCAAGTAAAAGTTGTCAACATCATTATCATTATACTTTATATCGTTAAAAATCAGTAAGAATCATACTGAAGACAGGTTGCTTTTGGAGTTGTTGTTTTTTTTATCTGAATGATCCGCGTTTCCAAGAACCGACCAAATGAAGATTGTTAATATCATTTTTTCAATGGTTGGTTAATTTGTACGGGTAAGTTTAGCGTACCGACGTACACATCATGATCTGAAAAACATTGTATTTGTTCGGCAATTTCCTGTCATATATCCTTCGTCTGTTAGTCGAAAATTTCTCAAACTCTCCAAAACTGATATATCTTTATGAAACCTTTTAGAAATAATCCATTGGTAAGGCAGTCATATATTGTGTCTTTGAACTTCTTTGACCAGAAGCTTCGATTATCATGGCAATATAAAAAGGGCATCGTGAAACTTACTGACACAAAATGCGTTTTATTGGTTTAATTTCTCTTAAAGAGACGTTTCATATATGTTTCAAAAAATTTGTACTTACATTGTTTTCTGAAATAGCACTTTTTTCTTTTGAAAATACTGAAAGTTCCAAGCCAAAATAATGCACCGTTTAGGGGAAATATAAAAGTTTCTTAAAGAAAAACTTACGTTTTTCTTGCTTATCACAAACAATATGAAAAACAAATCAAGACATACTTTCAAAAAATGAAATATGAATGTGACGTCTTTTTAACCCATTACCAGACGGCAAAATTTTGGACTGCGCCAAATTCAAAAATGTTGCAGACGACAATTTCAAGTGAATGAAATTTTAAATTTGTAGGTCTTTTTTAATAGAAAACATTGTGGGAAATGAAGAAATTGCTTGTCACAAGCAATTTCTTCATTTCCCACAATGTTTTCTAAGCAGTTTTCCTCAGGGGCGTCAAAAAGCGTCACTGTGTGGGAACAGGTTAAATGCTTCTAGACGTTAAGGGGTGAAAAGGGACATTTCGTGGAACTATGAAGAATGGAATCTACCGAATGGATTTCAGCCATAACACCCTAGCTTATCACAACTTATATGTAAAGCATATATATAGCTATATATAGCAGCACAGATTAACATTTGTTTATACATACAGTCTAACTATTCACTATTTCTTCTGTTCTTTCTCAAAACGTTTGGACCATCCAGCATACCAACTCATTTTACTAACTTAAACGGAGCATCCCTTTAATCCTTTCCCAAACGACAAAATTTTGGGGTGATCCACTTCAAAAACTGCCAAATTGGAAGTTATCTAAGATAGAAGTTGTGTAAAATATAGGATAGAAAATATTGAGACAAAAGAAGAAACTGCTGGTTATCAGCAGTTTCTTCTTTTGTTTCAATGTTTTCCCAAGTCTATTCTCTTGGGGACGTCATAACCAGGTCTTGTTTGGGAAAGGGTTAACTGTCATTACTGTAACCTTTGAAACAACACGTGGCAATTAAGATATCGAAACCGTAAACAGCTTGTTCATCATTTAGGTGAGAGAAATCGAATCTGAAAGACATGGTCTACAAAGCTCTGATCACAACGCTCGTTTTGGTAAGAAATTTATTTCATCCGAATTCTTCATCAGAATTTTTCATATCACTTTTGTATATGCATTTTCTTTAACTTCGTCATAATTTGCAATTTAGCTTCATTTTTGTTTAATTCTTTTTAATTTTCCAATAAGTTTTTTTTAACATGTCATCATGTTTTAATTACGTCCTCAATTGCGAGCGGAATTCATATCACCTTTTTTCTTGTCGTTTTCCTCAATGACTTCTGTAGGAATTTCATCATGAATATTCCCAAGTTATTTTGATTATTTTATTTTTCCTCGTTATTTCATTTGAATATAATTTCCAATCTTAGTAAAAATTATATTACATGATTTCTTTCCTCTTGCATATTTGTGATATAATTAAATCGTTATATCATTCGGGTTTTTTTTTTGTTTTGTTTTGTTTGGTTTGGTTTTTTCCAAAGTTTTGTTTCTTTAGAATCTTAAATTATGCCACATTCAATAATCAAATTTACTGTGAACCATTTTCCAAATAAAAATATTTTCAACAATAAATTGTAGATTATGTTATAATTTAAAGGACGTTGTAGACAACAAAGTAATTCTGTTTTAAGAATAAAATAGTGATGTGACAATATTGACAGAGATTTGAATGATAAATGGGAAAATGAATGCATGTAGACAGATTTTTTCTTTTTGTCTGGATAATGTTCATGCATGTCTATATAAAGGAAACGGCTTTTATGAAGGTGGAGATTTACACCGCGCAATGATAATTACAGTAGATCATTAATACTTCTGTTAGCCCTTTCCCAAATAAGATATGGATTTGACGACCCTATTAAAGGCTTATGAAAATAACAAGAAAAAAGAAAAAAAGAGAAAAAAGCAGCATGCTGAAAATAGCATTTCTTCTTGCGCCTCGATATTTTCTGTGAAATATTGTGCACAAATGTAATTTATGTTTAACTGTAATATTCATGTGTGCAGCAGATTTCTAAAGTGGACCTCCCTAACGTTTTGCTGTTTGGGAAAGGGTTAATACGTGACATCGATTTCATCAGTCATCAGAGGCAAATAAGACAAACATAAGATGCTAGGAATTCTACAATTTGGTAACGTTTTAAAGGGCGACGGTAACAGATGGTCTAATTGCAAAAAATGAAATTTTTTGAAAAAATATGCAAAACTTTTGTGTTGACCACCTCGGGATGGTTAATAATATGCGATTCAGACAGAGAATGAGCCGAAATTACAAGACAGATAGCTGAATTTAGGGAGAATCCAAACGTAAATTCCACCCCGTCTCAGATGGGGTTAGAATTATTTTTTAAATTGTTGCGCATGTGCATACAGCGCGGACCATCATTCAAACGAGATTCATACTTGAATTTCAATATGACGTCATCATGTATGTTGTGACGTCATTTAAGAAAGTCGCATGTCCTACTGTTTTGACCTACTTTCGATATCGCTTCATGAATTTGGTATCAAATTGCGAAAAAATGAGTCGTTGCTTCAATAGTTTGTCGTAATCATTTAATCAGGTCATATAAAGCTTAAAAAGTGTACATTTTGTTTGTATTTGACAATTTTTGGGTCCAAATCTGGGAAATAGTCAGGGGCGTACCTGGGGCCAAAATTGAAGTACTCCCTTACCAAAAAGAAGCAGGGGTCTGGGGGTGCGCAGACCCCAGCAGGGTGAAGGGATAGGGTCCCTCTATGGGGTCCAGGGGGCAAAGCCCCCGACAAAAAATTTGAATATAAGAAAATCACAAAGATCTTTTTACCAAGGGGTGTTATTTCCAAATATGAAGCGAATATCTTTATGTAACCTTTGGTTGCTGTATCGGTACCTACAGCATAGGGTTTTGGGTCGTGGGTTTTGGTCCGGAGATAAAGACTAGCCAAGAAAGATCTGGGTTTACTATTTTCTATTTACTCCATCCGTATATTACTATATTCCACCGAACTGTAACAAATAAAGGATAAAATACATGAGTCAAGCTAAAAGGTACAATCTTGGTATTTACAATATATTACATCGCGTACAATCGACTCTCGTAACTTACCAGTTTATGGAACTGTAAGGCTAATCTCCACATTAATCAACTCTACGTCTCTCTTACACAAACAATCATAGTGTACCTGTAAAACAATGTGAACTAGTGTAAACGAGATGGTTAAAAGAAGGTACGATTGTTAAATGGGGCGAAGCGCGACCGACCGCGAAATCTCATGGAGACAAGAACAATGCATCAAATAGCAGCGGACTCGAACCCGATTCTCCCGAAAACACAATCCAACGATCCCGATCACAATTACAGAAGTCATGAGGCAATACATACCAGAAATATATTCTCGAATCCACCAAAACTCAAAATAGACAATTTTCGTGATCAACAGGTATTCTAACGAGTACTTGTGCATAAACAAAACATCTACGTCACGAAAGCGCGCCGTAACCGCCGCATTGAAAGAACCAATAGAAACGAGCCTTACAAACAGGAAAACAAGAAATAGACTGTAAGCAAACAAACCACAATAAAACAGACTGGTTACACACTCCCCCACTTTCTGAAATGACGTCTCGTCATTGTCACGTCAACACTTGTCTTACGTCAGTCCAAGCTTACCTATCACTAACTATCAATCTACTGCTACATTTAAAATATTCATCAAATTTAAGAAATCAATATCACATGCATCAGTTTTTTCCGTAATCCTGAAACAAATGAAAACATTTACTCAGTGGATGTAAAAACAAATCTTCAGCTTCTGAAACGAGGAAAAGACAATCAATTCAACTGTATTTTGGTAAAAAGACTTCTCGTTCTCGCTATGTCTGAAAACAGAAAAACATTTTAATTTATTAAACATCAATTTCATCCAAATTCAAAATATGACTTTGAACATCTCTCCAACCTTCTTTTAGCGTCATCACCTGCAAATGAAAATGTTAGACTACAAATCATTAATCTGTATGTTCTCCTCCTCCTCCTCTGAAATAAAGCGACCACGCTTTTCATCATTAAATGATACGTGTACCCTGAAATAAGAAAATAAGACAAAACTTGTTAATTAATCTGTAGAATAAAACAGAAATCAAATTAATTCATAATTGCTGTAATTAATTTGTGAGCTGTACTTGAATCGACGTTGTTCAGAACTCCAGATTTCATCAACTCGTCCAACGCCTGAAGTCTATTATCGATGGGCCGTACACTCATAGCGTGAGCAACATACTCTCCGTATCTATCAGGAGGTTTGCGTTGTCTACTTGAGCGTCTAGGCGCTGGTATGGGTAAATTCGGTATCTCCTCTTCTGTATTAACTGTTATATCTTCACTACTTTCAGCTGACTCGGCAGCACCTGTTCCCTGACTCTCTTCTGTATTCTCCTCTTCTTGAGTATGTGTTTCATCCTCAACACCATCTACCTTTTCCAGTTCATTCACATCTGGATTGCTATCATCACTAGCATCACCACCTTCACCATCTGCTTGTGACTCTTCTACTTCATCATCTTTATCTGGATCGTCGACAAGGTTATGGGCGTCCCCATACCAGTTTGTCCCTACAACAATTCCGTCCTTGTCATCATCCTCTTCATCCTCCTGCATGACGTCATGCTTATAATCTTTATGATCAAAACCATGTACCGGTTTCTCTTCTTTGTCTACTTTCTCTTCACCATTCTCATCTTTATTCTCAGGTACCTCTTCTTTTTCTTTGTTACTATCTTCGTCATCTCCTTCTATCTTGAAAAGAAGGTTCCTATGTAAAGTCTTCAAATGTCCAGATCTTTCTGCTTCTACTCTGTAGACAGGGATATCAGGTCTTGGTTGTTCAACAACCGTATAAGATTCTTCTTCGAATCGGTCAGCAATTTTGTGCTTTCCATCGAAGGCAACTATCTTCACTAATACTCTATCACCTACAGTGATCTTTACTGCCTTTGCCTTCTTGTCATAATACTTCTTTTGTTTTTCTTTTGACTTGGTAATGTTTCGCTCTACCAATTCTCGTGAAACATCTAGTCTTTTCTTGAGGTCTGTTATGTATTCCTTTGTTGTCCTAGATGCTGTATCTTCCAAAATATGCTCGTACTGTACGTCAATTGGTAGTTTTGGCTTCCTGCCAAACATGAGCTCAAAGGGACTGAACTTTGTCGACTCATGTGGCGTGCAGTTATAAAAATACACTAGACCGCTCACATATTTCTTCCAATCTTCTTTGAAAGATGGCTCAAGTGTCCCGAGCATATCTAAGAGAGTCCTGTTAAACCTCTCTGGCCCAGCATTTCCTTGCGGATGGTATGGCGTTGTGTGGGTTTTCTTCATACCCATCAGATTGCAGAGCTCCTTAATAATCTCGCTCTCGAAATTTGCTCCTTGGTCAGAGTGCAAGCGCGTGGGAATTCCGAGATTAACAATAAAATTGTTATAAAAGGCTTCTGCAGTAGTTCTTGCAGTCTGGTTTCTCGTCGGAACAGCCATCGCGTATTTGGTGAAATGGTCCGTTATGACGAGTATATTTGATATTCCACCTTTGGATGACTCTAGTGTCAGATAATCAAAACATACAAGTTCCAATGGGTAGGTTGTAGATACATTCACCAAAGGAGCTCTTGTATTGGTTGGAGATTTTCGTCTTAGACATCTTTCACAAGACGATACCCATCTATCTACTGCTGTGGCCATACCGGGCCAATAAAACCGCTCTCGCAACAGCCTGAGAGTCCTCTCCTTTCCCGGATGACCAACGTCATTATGTAGTCCCTTCAGTATTGACTCTCTCAACTCTTTTGGAACCACTAGTTGTTCCACATCTGATTCATCTTCAGAAACAATTCTAAACAAAAGACCTCTCTTCATCTTGAGATGCTTGAATTGCTTCTTCATCGTCAAGTCCTCATTGTTCCAGAGACTTTTCGGTAAGGTGTCATCTATGACAGCTTTTCTCCATTTCTCCAGGAGTGGATCTTCTCTCTGCATTTTCCTTACTTCTCGCAGCTCTTTTTGTGATAATGTCTGCCCAGGAACATCTGTTGCCTCTACGATGTCTATCGAACATGCTGGTAACGTCTCGACATATGGGCGACTAGTCATTGAACAACAAACTGCTTTAATTGTGTCTTCACCAACTTCAAGCATCTCTGACTTCTTATCTGTGACTGGATAGCGACTCATGGCATCAGCATCTGTATTTTTCAACCCAGGTCTATAGTAGATATCGAACGAATATTCACCAAGGGCTGCGGCCCAACGATGACCTGTAGCATCTAGCTTTGCAGATGTGAGCACATATGTGAGTGGGTTGTTGTCAGTCAGGACGGTGAAGTGGTTCAAAGCAAGGTAATCCTTGAATTTTTCGGTGACTGCCCATTTCAACGCCAGAAATTCAAGCTTGAAGGCACTGTAGTTCTTTTCCGATTTTGACAAGGATCTGCTGGCAAAAGCAATGACTTTCTTCTTTCCTTCTTGTTCCTGGTACAAGACTGCTCCAAGTCCCTGAATCGAAGCATCTGTATGCAATTCGAATGGGACAGTAAAATCCGGGTAAGCCAGTATAGGCGGGGATGTCAGGGTATCTCGTAACTTCTCAAATACTTCAGTCTCTTTATCTGTCCATTTGAACTCTTCAACTGAATTCTTTCTCCCCTTCTTCTTCGATGTCGGTGGCAAAAGGTCAGCAAGAGGTCTCGTTATCTTGCTAAAATCCTTTATGAAGCGTCGATAATACCCCGCAAAAGCTAAAAATGATCTCAGCTCATCTACGTTTTTGGGAATTGGCCAATTCTTTATTTTGTCGATTTTCTCAGGGTCTGTCTCTATCCCATCAGCACTTACAATGTGTCCCAAAAACTTAACTTTCTCTTGTATAAACGAGCACTTCTGTGGAGACAACTTCAAGTTGCACTCTCTTAATCTAGTGAGAACGAGATCTAGCCGTTGTAAGTGCTGCTCAAATGTCTCTGCAAATATTACTATGTCGTCTAAGTAGATGACGCAAATGGTCATATTGTAACTCCCGAGGCACTCTTCCATCAACCGCTGATACGTAGCCGGAGAATTGGATAAACCAAACGGCATTCGGTTATATTCCCAGAAGCCTAATGGTCCGACTGTAAAAGCAGTTCTCTCTTTGTGCTCCTCTTCCAATTCGACTTGATGGTACCCCGACTTCATATCGATGGTGCTAAAGTATCGACTACCTTTTAACACGTCAAACATTTCTTCGATACGTGGAAGAGCGTATGCATCCTTTATCGTCCGGTTATTCAAGCACCTATAATCCACACACATTCTTAAAGCACCATTCTTTTTCCGCACTAAGACAACGTTGCTGCACCAGGGAGACTTGGATTTGCGTATGATCCCTGCTGATAGAAGTTGCTCCAAGTGTTGTCTTACTTCCTCTATCATCATCGGAGGTATCCTTCTATGCCGCTCTTTAAAAGGCGCCTCTTTATCTTTCATAAGATCTATACGGTGTCTTATCATATCGCAGTGCCCTATGTCATCTTCGTGCTTCGAAAAAATATCCTCATGTGTCCGCAATAACTCTCTCAGCCTATCCTTATCTTCATCTGACAGTATATTGTCTTGGTCAATAAACAATGAGTCTATAAGTTTATGTTCCTCTTGCCTAATGTTGGCTAAATTCTCGAAGACTTCTTCCGTCACTTTCACAGGCTGCACTTCACACATGACAGCTCTGGGAGAAATTGTTACTGTATCTGTTGTTAGGTTGCTAAGCGTAACGGCAACTTCCTTCCTTTTACCGTTCTCAAATTGAAACACAGCTGGTGTGATATCTATAGATGTAGATATACCACTATCCTTGGTTTCTTGGATGATCGCCGTTGTGTTGGGATAATTCATTTCTCTGTCAGTTTCGCCTTTTATGGTAATAGTCTGATTTGGCTTCAGTGTAACTTTTGATACTTCGGCGCATCTTATCACAGCAATGGTATTCTTGCTCCGCTTGAGCTCTTTGTCCCTCACAACAATTGTTCTAAAACACATATACCATGGTGTGTATAAGTCAGCCTTTTGTAGAAAGTTTTCACCGTTCTGCGATCTGCAATCACCCATAAACTCATGTAAGATGTTTGTTCCCAATATAATAGGTGTCTTCTCCGCATACGGAGTATCAGGAATGACAAGCAGTAGGCAAGTCTTTGGTTCAGCACCGGGTAATCCTGAAGGTATTTCTATTTCTACTTCTATGTAACCGCTGTATGGGAGCGTACTGCCATCCGCGCATTCTATATTCAAAAGACCTTTTATCTCTTTAATGTCAATTCCAGGTAGATTTTCCAACACAAAAGCCTGGGACACAACACTCACACAACTCCCAGTGTCAAGGAGGGCTGTAGACAATATCCCATTTAATATGACAGGGGCTTCATTTGGTTGTCCAACTAATTTGGGATCTTTGTTGTTATGGCTGCTCACATTTGATCCCGCAATACGAGCGCCTATTCTTTTGGGCATCTAAACTGTTTATGTCCTAGCTCGTTACAGTTGTAGCAATATACATTGCTCAACGACGGACATTCTCGTTGGAAATGGCCTTTCACTCCACACGACCAACATGTTGGTTGGAAGTTTTGACCCCCTAATGGCCTTTGAGGCTGGTAATCATTACTACCACCTCTTCCTCTATATCCTTGACCTCGACTTCCTCTTGATCCTTGACCTCGACCTCCTCTAAATCCTTGTCCTCTTCCTGTATATCCTTGACCGGATCCACTAAATCCTCTACCTCTGCCTCTATAGCTTTCGCTCTGGTTACTTTCAGTATTCTTATCCTGTTCTAACTTGTCAATCCTCTTATTGATGTTTATCAAAAGCTCTTTCAGCTCTGCCATCTCCTTATTGTGACCACTGGTAGCTACCGCTGGTTTGCATGGCTTAGCTCTATCTTCTTCCAGATCACTCTCTTCTAAACTCGACTCTAACTTTCTGATCTCTCGCTTCAATTCTTCATAGCCTACAATTTTGTCAAACTGGTACATCGACATCAGTTTCAACTCTCGCTTTAACCCTGCATGGAAAACCTCCTTTAAGATCTGTACATCACTCCTTTTCAATGCTTCTTTTTGTATGGCCTGGTCAAATATTTCCTCCAAACGAGTAGTATAACACAATACTGTCTCCTTATCAGTCTGCTGGCAACTGTAAAATTTCTTCATAATAGTCTCCCTTGACTCGACTGATCCGTACTCGCTTTCAAAACTTTCCACCACTTCCTTTACTTTCACCTTTGTACCTAATCTTCTCAACTTATCTCCTGCTCTTCCTTTACACGATCTCCGTAGCCCTAGCAAAAGCAAAATCTGTTCCTCTGAAAATATCTTCTGGCTTAACAATGCCTCTATCTCATATCTAAAGCTTGTCCATGAGCTTTCACCTTTTCCCTCCTCCCCAAAGAAAATGGACAGCTTTGGATAATGGTAATCTGTTGATGTAGTGGCAGCATGTGCCGTATGTGATTCGGATTTTCCATCGCCGAATACATGTAAAAGTTTGTGTACGTCATCCATAGACGACAAACTGGGTTTAATGTTTAGTAAATGTAAGGCGTGTAAAAGTTTTTTCTCCTCCTCTGATATCTCAAACTCTGTTTTCACTTTTTCTCCTCCTTCTGCCATAATGACTACTATCTCCTTTTTCCAATCTTACAACACTTCTATATCACTTCAGGAGTATGTGTGTCTATTATTCTATGTGTCTAACGACAACTGTATATTTGTATGTATATGCACACTATATATGTTCACTTTACTTAGTAACACTTGGTTAAGCACTGTATAAGCTGCAAAGCGCTGTATAACATTCCACTTTATGCTGAGTAGCAACACTAATTTACACTATCTATGTATATTCACATAGAATAAAGTGAAATAAATATGTAGAATAGATCTGTTCAATTCTATTCTATTGAAACTTGAGACTTCTTACTCAAATTAAGAAAGTACTGCTTATCAGTATTCTAGAATACTCGTAAGCAAAAGCATGTTGACATGTATTGTTTAATTCATTTATTAAACAATAGAACTATATAGTAAATATAATTTATCTTCTGAGTAGCTTCACAAATTACCTGTGATTCTACAAAATCATAAAACTATTTTACAATATCACATGTATCATTATATTTCAATATAATAATATTTTTTCACTGAAAGAAAACAAATAAACATCTTAAGCTGTCAAAAGAAGCAACACATATACATTGTTTTAATTCAAATGATAAAGGGAGGTAGTATTGTTAAAGTAAATGTCACCTATACCTGGAGCATCATAATTCAAACCGTTATTTGGAGCACTATTTCCACACTGCTGACGTAGCACCTGTAAACCAAATACAATATGCCAAATAGACGGACGAATTAAATTGCAAGGGTACTCAATTGTCACAATGTTTTCTAAATATAGTGCTTCTTTTCCAACAACTTTTCTCACAATGTTTTCAACAAGATATATACTATAGAAAACTCACTGGTAAGCTATCTACTATGGGACATATAGGGTCAGCATTTTCTCCAATGTGTTTAGCTGCGACAATTATTTTTAATGGACAAACAAATAATTTTATTAATTTGTTACATAAATTTCCTGCAACCACAATGTTTTAGTTGTCTGGTGGCGAAACATATCTGAAATAGAATTTGACCTGCAAAGTAAATCAATACATGTACAATTTGACCTATCCACTACAAATCTACTCTACCGTAACGCGTCGTCTGTCTCATGTCAAAGGTCAATGTGTCCAAATAAGGATATAAACAAACGGAAGGTCAGTCGACAAAGATTACGTCACGCGGGAACAGGTCTAACAACCAATGGAAAAAACTATAAATAAGAAAACAAGTACCTGTTTACCAACCGGATGTGCTCTTCTGCAAATGAGAACATATTTGTAGACCGGAACTGGAATGACATCATATGGGGGGAAATCCCGTAGCCAATGAAAAACTGTTTCTGTATGCAAATTTCCTGACACAATTACGCAAATAAACAGAGACTTATGAATGGGATGGGAAATTTCAAAATTACGACAGAAACTTATAAGATCAAAATATGTATCGGACGGGGCTGAATCGTAAGGGGAAAGGAGCTTCTTAGGTTAATAAGGACAGAATTAGTACCTAATCACCAAGGTTAAAGTGCAGTGATAAGTGAAAGTGCATCTCACACACACAAAAATAGCTCTCTCTGACACACAACATAGTACATCAATACACAAATCTAACGGTAAATGACCAGACTAATACAAGATCAAAATCTAGCGTATCAACAATCAAAACACGACAGTGTTTAAGTATCGACCTACATGTTTGTGTATTGACAAGCCTGTAGCACTTTTCGCCTGGCAAAAAATGCTTCGGACTATTCAATAAATTTTTCTAAAACATTAATAAAACATTACGGACAAAGAAGGAGAAACTCACTCAGGCATGGAGACTGGTCAAACTTGTATCTAAGCAGAATTAGGGACACAAATTATAATACAAAATAAACAATTGTACTCACTACCATAATTATTCTAAATCCTTTTTATAATAATCACTATAAACACTTTACTCCAAAAATCACGAGTCACACGGTCACTTTTATCACAATTCCACTACATCTGATCCCGATCCATTGTCGAAATCCTGATCCAACGCTGACGAAATGTGTAATCCAACTCCAAATAATCTTGGTTCCAAATCGATCGTGATAGTTATCTCTCAACATCGGTGGGCGCCATTTGTAACCTAATACAGGCGAGTCATGTGGCTTTGAACTTTGTGGCTGCGAACGGGGAGGGTTTGGGAGGGCTGTTCTCCCTCTACGTAAGAAAATTTTATAATTGAGTAAACGAAATGGCGCCATTTCCTTGACTTTAAATTCCATTTTTGTCTTATTGTAACGATCAGAATCAGGTATTAAACAGCGGAAAAATAATCTATTTTAGACTGAATCCAAGTGTGTGTGTTAGCCTACTGATGGAAGCAGATTATGACAGTGTATAAATCATGCAATCACGACAACGACTTAATATGACAAAATACCGAAATATTGTTGGAGAAAAGATATGTCAACTCAAGATAGATCTATTTCTTTCAGAAACAGAAAAAATGCCATATTGATGGATGGTTAAAAGCGGTTCAAATTCGTATTGAATCATAGACAATCAGTGCAGGATCCAGGATTTCTGTGAGGGGGTTCGAATATACAAATATGGGTTTTGTTTTCTTATTATTTCACAATTTTGACTGAATTTCTGTATGAAAATGAAATAGTAAGGCGACAGAGGGGGTTCCTTTAAACCCCTTTTAGATCCACAACTGACAATGCACTCTATCGCGCACTGCGAATATTTTGGAAATATGGTTAAAACTGAAACTGAAACTGTTTGATTTACTTAAACGCCTAATTTTACGCAAAGCATATTCACTGGCGTTGTACAAGAGTAAAGTGTGCTAAAATAACAAGAGGCCCAGAGGGCCTTATCGGTCACCTGAATCAAAAGAGCAGAAACATTTAAGGAAAATGTTAAGTTAACAAAAAGCGCAACCCCCAGCACCACCATTTCTTGACAGTCTTTTTTTTTCTCTTGTACAAACTTATTTAAAGACTCAAATACCAAATGTGAATTCAATCCAACAATAGAACATTTCTTAATATGTACCCTATTTACCCCCTTTTGGCCCCTTTTGGGGCCCCAAAGGGAGATAACTCCATGATTTGTGAAAATCTGAAGCGACTTCCCATCGGAATTCTTCCAGCCAAGTCTGGTAGAAATCTGTCCAATGGTTCTTAAAAAGAAGTAGAAAATGTTCAAAGTTAAGTAAGATTTTTTAAGATGTACCCAATTTACCCCCTTTTTGGCCTTTTATGGGACCCCAAAGGGAGATAACTCCATGATTTGTAAAAAATCTGAAGCGACTTCCTGTTAGGATGCTTCCTGCCAAGTTTGGTTGAAATCCGTCCAATGGTTCTTAATAAGAAGTCGAAAATGTTAAGCTAGCTAATACCGTGACCCCCCCCCCCCTCCCATCCCCCATACCTAGCACGGCCATTTCTGGGCGGATTTTTTTTCTTGTACAAACTTTGTTGTCCTTGCCCTAAAGACTCTAAATACCAAATGTAAATCAAATCCAACAGCCGGTTCATGAGAAGAAGATTTTTTAAGATGTATCCTATTTAACCCATTTTTGGCCCTTTAAGGGGCACCAAAGGGAGATAACTCCATGATTTGTACAAAATCTGAAGCGGCTTCCTATTAGGATGCTTCCTGCCAAGTTTGGTTGAAATCCGTCCAATGGTTCTTAATAAGAAGTCGAAAATGTTAAGTTAACTAATACCATGACCCCCCTCCCATCCCCCATACCCAGCACGGCCATTTCTGGGCGGATTTTTTTTTCTTGTACAAACTTTGTTGTCCTTGCCCTAAAGACTCTAAATACCAAATGTAAATCAAATCTGACAGCTGGTTCATGAGAAGAAGATTTTTTAAGATGTACCCTATTTAACCCCTTTTTGGCCCCTTATGGAGCCCCAAAGAGAGATTAGCTCCATGATTAGTACAGATCTGAAGCGGCTTCCCATGGGGATGCTCCCTGCTAAGTTTGGTTGTAATCCGTCCAATAGTTCTCAAGAAGAAGTCGAAAATGTCAAGTTAACTAATAACGCGACCCCCCCTCCCATCCACAATCCCCAGCACGGCCATTTCTGGGCGGATTTTTTTCTCTTGTACAAACTTTGTTGTCCTTGCCCTAAAGACTCTAAATACCAAATGTAAATCTAATCCAACAGCCGGTTCATGAGAAGAAGATTTTTTAAGATGTATCCTATTTAACCCCTTTTTGGCCCTTTAAGGGGCCCCAAAGGGAGATAACTCTATGATTCGTACAAATCTGAAGCGGCTTCCCATGGGGATGCTCCCTGCCAAGTTTGGTTGTAATCCGTCCAATAGTTCTCAAGAAGAAGTCGAAAATGTTAAGTTAACTAATAACGCGAACCCCCCCCTCCCATCCCCCATCCCCAGCACGGCCATTTCTGGGCAGATATTTTTCTCTTGTACAAACTTTGTTGTCCTTGCCCTAAAGACTCTTAATACCAAATGTAAATCTAATCCAACAGCCGGTTCATGAGAAGAAGATTTTTTAAGATGTACCCTATTTAACCCCTTTTTGGCCCTTTATGGGGCCCCAAAGGGAGATAACTCCATGATTCGTACAAATCTGAAGCGGCTTCCCATGGGGATGCTCCCTACCAAGTTTGGTTGTAATCCGTCCAATGGTTCTCAAGAAGAAGTCGAAAATGTTAAAAGTTAACGGACGACGGACGACGCACGACGCACGACGACGGACGAAACACGATCGCAATAGGTCACCATGACCTTCGGTCAGGTGACCTAAAAATGTAAAAGGATACATAAAGGATACGCATGCAGCACTACTCGCGTTCAGTTGAACAGAGCGTCGAAGTCTTTAAAAACAGGGTTTTCAAGCCTTTCTTGAAAGAATCAATGGTGCTGGATTGTCGTAGGTCCTGTGGGAGCCTGTTCCATAGTTTTGGGCCTGCTGTTTTAAAAGCCCTGTCACCGAATGTTTTGCGTTTGTTGAATGGTATACTGTAACAACCTGCAGATGAGCTAGTGGATCTCAAATTTCGCTTTGGCGGCAGCTGTTCGGTAAACAACTCGGTCAAATAAGTCGGAGCGCGTCCGTTGGAACAGTTGAACATGACAGTTCGAATTTTGAATTCAATCCTTGCTTTGATAGGGAGCCAATGTAGGTCATAGAGTGCTTGTTTACTACTGTCATATTTGTTTCGCCTTAAAACGAGCTTTGCACACATGTTTTATATCTTTTGCATTTTTCGTATGACGGTTTGAGAAGCACCATAGAGAATCCCATTACAATAGTCTAAGTGAGAGATCACAAGCGATAGAACGAGAGTTTCTGTTGCGTCTTCAGTAAGATATTTTCGTATGCTTTTTATTCTTAGATAGTTGAACATTGCATTTTGGCATTTTTTCTAAACATGTTCGCTGAAAGTTAAATGTTCGTCTAGGAACGCACCTAGATATCTTATGCACTTAACAGACTTGACATGGTCACCAGCAATATTGATTTCATTTGTTGTACACTTTTTAGTTGTTGTTTGCTTCCGAAAGTTATGAATTCAGTTTTTGAAGTGTTCATTTTTAGTTTATTTTGTTTCATCCAGTCATTAATTATCACAGCACAACTTTCTAATTCTTCTATGGCTATTCTCTCGCTGTCTGCAGACGGTTTGAATGATTTTGTCGCAATATGGTCGTCCGCGAAACCGTAAACGGATATAGATTTTGGGATGACGTCAAACAAAGTTCCGGCGTACGTAAGGTATAACCATGGACCTAAACAGCTTCCCTGAGGAACACTACAGTTCAAATTGCGTGGAGTTGAAATGGCCGATTCTACATTAACACTACAGCTCCGAGGCCTTAGATACGAGTCAATCCAGTCAATTGCTTTTCCACAGAGTCCATATTGAGACTGCAGCACTTTAATCAAAATGTCGTGATCTACGGTGTCAAACGCAGCAATAAGGTCAAGCGCTAAAAGCGCACTGACCTGTTGATTTTCCATGCAATCTAAAAGATCGCTAACCAACCTTAGAAGTGCTGTCTCGCACGAATGACACTGTCTGTACGCAGATTGATTCTTTGGGAGAAGTTTGTGCTCACCTACATGCTCGTTGAGTCTGAGAAGAGCTGATTTTTCAATTAGCTTTGAAAGAAATGATAGATTGCTTACAGGACGGTAGTTTGAAAGCACAAGTTCGAGTCCAACTTTTTCCAGCAGGGGTCTCACTACCGCGTGTTTCCAGTTTTTTGGGAAGATTCCTTGGCTGAGCGATAGGTTCACTAACTTCGTAATTGACGGTAATAGTTCATCTATGTGATTTTTTAGTATTTTTGTGGGAAGTTTGTCAAGTTCGCATGATTTTGTTTTCAGTTCATTAATGAGTTTCTTAACTTCGTCGCATGTAAGATGACGGAAGGAACCGAAAGCAGGACATTCCTTGTTGTTCGGTGTATAGCTTGCATAGTATTTGAGAGATTCTCGGATTTTTTCAATTTTGCCTAAGAAAAAGTCAGCAAATTTTTCAGCCAACGAGGAGTCACTTTCGCCAGATGGTAAGGGGTTTTCTGTTTTTGTCCCTGTGAGTTCAGAAACTAACTTGTATAGTTGCTTAGAGTCACCTTTCGAACTGAGTACTTTTTCACTAAGAACGGATCGTTTTTCATTACATATAGCAAAATGGTATTTCAGACGAAGTTGTTTGACAAATTCTAGTTGATTCGGTTCTCCATATTTTCGCCACACTCGTTCATGGTTCAGTGGGGCCGAGGGGTGTTTAGTCAGAGTTTGAAAAAAAAGATATTCCGCATACAAAGCGAGATGTCCGTATTTACCCGCCTGTCCGGCACGTCATTAAGTAATTTTAAGGGGAGTAACCACTGCCGATACGAGTTAATTACTAGCGACAAAGTACACACAGTAGAAAATAAGACAAATTTTGGATAATTTGGCTACAATCATGTACAAAAAATATTCTGGTGAATTCATACCTTGTTCTTACCTTGTACCCCCTTAGTCTTCGGTTTTAACACCCTTTTTAGGCCACAGAAAAAATCAAAGTGCTGAGAGCACTGTAATTGGACGTCTCTGATTGATTGAGCGGGATTGTACATGAACGAAAGATATTTTATGGTTCATTGATGTTTGCCTGAGTTATGCCCCCTTCAATCTTAGTCTCTAGGGCTTAATGATATTTCAGTCCCGTGAACGCAATTCCTTCCAGGTTTTTGACTGGATATTTATAAAAACCTTTTTGTGAACACAACTTTTTACAGGTTTTTGTGTGAATATTTATAAATCCTTGTCAATGTCATTTTTTTGTCTCAAGTTTTATAAGTGGCGGCGTATATTGTGACCATGGCACTCTTGTTCGACTTCTATCTCCACCATCGTTGGCGAAAAAACGACCGCAGTGATTTAGAATCGATCTTAACACAAATTCAACGAAATAAAGTAATGAAACGCCGATCATTTACATACAATTCCGCTCAATCAATGAGAGGCGTCTAAATACAGTGCCCAAGCACTTTGATTTTTATTCCTGTTTAGAGTAAAAAAAAGAAAAAACACGGTAGCAGTTTTCCCTGGTTGTGGTTACAAAACAAATTCAATACATACTTTTTCCTGAAACAAAATACCAGATGAATTGGAGCACCTAACCATGGATTCCTCATACCAGTACTACCGCGGCATCCTTACATCTACAGATGTGCATAAAAAGAAGAAATTGGTAACGTGCCGTCGGGAAAATGGCAGTGGAGTACAATAAGCAATTTAAATCTTCATATCATTATCAACGAAAATTTGAGAATAGCAATGTCCCTATCTGTAAACATATTCATACGATCATCCAGGTACCATCTGTTGCAGACCCATTGCTTCATCTTCTTAGCTCAATACACGTAAACGGGTCTCTTAAACGAAATAAATACAGATCGCTGTCACTTAGTCTTATACTAGTAATAATCATTGTTGTCATGATCATCGATCAGTATGTAAATAGGTCATGATACTGTCGAATATCAGTGATACAGATGCTGGAGAAAAAAACTCGTAAGAGCAACTATTTTTCTGAATAGGTGGATTTCACTAGTGTCTCATCTGAGGCTGTTCAGATGGAACCCCTATTTGTCATCGAGTCGAACCTGAGTTGCGAAATGAACTCAGTCCCCGATAATCAATTTCAAAACCCTGGTTCCAAAGTACGTCTCGTGGAAACCCCGTTCCTTTAAATATGTCAAAGACTTAAACAACAATGATCAAAGAAAAGGAACCTATCATACACAATACGTGCATTAAATTGGGTAATCATTCTAAAATGTGTGTTTTCAGTAAACACATCAAGAAAAACAAACGTTTTACAGAAGAAATAATCCGAACTGGTTTTGAACCAACGGCGTTCCAAATTTCAAACTGAAAAAAGGTTGCGAGGTTAATCCTTTCCCGTTTGAGCTATCGCTGCTGATGATGATATAGGGTGTCTGTTTACATTATAACCATGGTGTATGCATGTATCGCTTTCTAAAGATCTTACCCTTTACACAATAAATATTACGAAAGTCAAAAAACTACAAGAAAATGATTAAATCGAAAAAAGATCGTAAAGTTGGTTAAGACGTGGCATGAATTGAATCGGCCAATGAATCTTATAGTATTTGTTAGAGAACACATAGAAAGTAAGAAAAGATACGACAGTTTTCCTGTATAGTCGCAAAATTTATTTTGAATATTGGTCAACTGGCAATTGAGTCTGAGAAAGGGTTTTTTGGTAATGAAAACCCATTTCGCCTGTCCAAAAGTGGTTATAAGAATTGTACGTCCTTTCGGACGTCCAATTAAAAATCATTTTTCAAATTCGTGGTACTCCCGGGAGTATGGGAGTATGCCTGGGTACGCGCCTGATAGTAGCTCTAAAAAGCACCATATAAAAAGGGCAATTGACGAGCAAATAGTATTTTGTGTGCTTGACAATAGTTTTTTCTAGACGCTGCTGCTTGTGAATGAATTTAAGGATCTACATGATCCAAGACAAAAAAGACAAAAATAAGATGCCAGGAATTTCATGATTTTGAGGAATGTTTATACAGTACCCGATAAAAAAGGTTATTGACGAGCAAAAAGTATTTTGTGTGCATAACAATAGTTTGTCTAACTGATGTTGTATAAAAGATGGTAAAGGATAATTTTGCAAGCGTCAGTTAGAATATTGCAGGTGTCTCACATTGTCATTGGACCATAACATGCATATTACAGTAGTTTAGAATTCGATACTGGAGTTATTTATTTTTGTGAATGTTGGAGAAAAGTAACGACAAAAATAAAAAAAAATGATAACCAGAATCTGTTCTTTTTTCCTTAATATTTTCTGTCGTTCCAATGTACGCTAGATTAATTCCATGTTATTTTGACGTCTGCAGAAGCTTTCGATTAGAACAGTATGCTATTTGCCCTGAAAACAACAGTTTCCTGCCCCCGAAATTTGCTTTTTTGAAAACCCGATTTCTGTAGAGTTTTCCGGTGTTTTTATTTCGTATCATAATACATCTATCTTTCTTTTTTAAAAGTCTGAGTTTCCATTTTACTGTCTGCCTGAACACGTATTTACATTTGAAAAAATTGTCTTTAAAAAGAAAATTGTTTCAGATAAAAAAAACTAGAGAATTGTACGTTATATAGCAAAAAAACATCAATGGAAACACACTGATTACATTAAATTGCATCCTAGATTGATTATTTCAATTAATATCTTGCGGGTACTCATTTGAATCGTCTGAATGAGATAACATATATATTCTGTTTTTATTCGGGAGACAGGGCGGAGCCTAGTAAACGGTTCATTCCATTTAAGCTTGGGGAGAAACAGCCTTCTCGATTAGCGGTAAATCATCGGTTTTGTTGCAAAACATTATAACTACAGTGTGAATCAATCTGTAGTTACGAGGTTTTATGACAACACATTTTACAATCGCGCATTCTTTCAATTTCGAAATATGTTCATGCTCGTGCCCACGTTTTTTCTCTTCTATCAATCAAGTTATCGAGAAGTAAGCTCGTCGAATAACCTCTTTACTTAGCCACACCCTGTCAGGTGAATAAAAACGGAATATAACATATTGTTTATTGAACAAAACATAAAACATTTGATTTTGAAAGCCATCACCCCCTCTTTGCTGTAGCTATGTACCGTAAACATGTTTTAGATCTACAATGTATCACTTTCTTCTAATTGCTATACCAGTATTCTGTTTTGTTATATTTGACTTCTTAAATAAAATTGTCAATATGTGACACGTCTGGCTAAAAGGTACCATATAGACAGTCCAAACAACCATTTGTTTTATAAACATATCCGCTCCAGCAGGCATCAACCAGACGTTGCATTTGGAAAATTAACAAATGGGCCAGGATCTAAAAAAAGGTCCCGTAAGGTTTTTGAGTCCAACATGGTTCACGCAGTCTGATCATGAACCATGTTGTTCTCTAATAGCTTCTTGCTGGCCTGTACCAACATGAGACAGCAGCGTAGATCCCAGTCAGGCTGTACTTAGCAACAGGTTGATCTGGAACATTGGTAGTATAAAATGCTACAAGGGACCTTTCTCCAGATCCTTGCTCAAATGATTAAAAAGTCATAGTAAAAACAATCCCGATGAAGAATGTTACTTTAGGGCACACGCCTCTGATCCTGGTAAGTCTATGCAATCCATGCAGACTGATCAGAGTGGACACCTTTCAAATGTACAATATGCCGCCTTTTAAGATAATAGCATGATAGGTCCCACATAAAAATATTTTTTCTATAATATCAAAATATGTGTAAATAATATCAAAATATAGGTAAATGTTTCTATCATTCAACCCTTTTTCCAAAAACCGGAACATTAATTTCAGACTAATCTACTTTGAACACTGCTGTAGATGACAACTTTAAGTGAGATGAGATATGAGATACGAATCTATGTGAAATGAAACACAGAAATTGGCTAGGAAATAAAGAACATATTGGTTATCGCATTTTCTTTTTAAAAACGAGAACTAGGGTTACAAGAATATTCCACCTATTCTACGAATATTCGCCCTAAAACATAGTCCTTCCCTTCCAATATACATATGAATCATGACATAAAAAGAGACGATATTATAGAATGCAAACTGAACATCATTTTGCCCTATAGAATAGATCTGAAGCTATGTTCAAGTTATGAAGAAATAAACAAACTTTACCATTCTTAAAAATTCAAGGAAATATGCATGCTAGAAATCATAAGAAGTAACTCGAGAACTTTTGAGTGATTTCCCTCTTCCAACCTTGTTTGGTATTGACGTTTTTCATAAGATGTCACAGAAAAGCATCGAGAAAAAACGAAGAAAATTTTTTTGACCAGAGAAAATATTGTTGATCAGCAATGTTTCTCTTTTTCTTATGATACTTTTAATATTCCGGGATAAAAAACTCTTTAGCCAATGGTAAAATTGGGTTGTTCCCTTTTTACGAAACAGAAGTTCCCTAACCCATTTCAGCACCATGGGTATTTTTGAATCCCTACAGGATAATAATTTTGAAAAGAAACCAAGCGATTTCTTCATTTTTTTACAATTATTCATATCAATGATTTAAAAAAATATTTATTTCCTCCAATTCAAATTGTCGTTTACATCATAATTGAACTTGGATCAATGTTCTTAAATTCCACCGTCATCTAATGAGATTAGGCTCTAGGTTGATAATTATACTTTATCGCTTTTTTTTTCTTTCTTCTTTAAAGGGACATAGTATCCATATTTCATTTGTTTAAAGTATGTCTTGATGCAAAGATTGGTTATCAGTTTTTAAGTTGTTATTTATAAGCGAAAAATATGCCTTTAAAGTGGAGAAAGAAATGACAAACTCCACATAAATCTGAACTGCTGTCAACAACAATTTGTTATATTTTAGCACAAAACTATATATTGCTCGTAAATGATTCAATATTTTGGACTGAAATTTTCAAAAATTTTCATAAGAAGATCTGCTATTTCAGATAAAGATAAAAGTAAAATTTAAGAAAAATATATATGTGAAATGTCACTTTAAAACTCCCAATATTAAAGATGTTAATACATCCTATCTATGCTACCTCGTCTACAACACCTTTAAATGAAGGAATATTCAATATTCTGTCATTTGGATAAGGATTGTGATCGGGCTTTCAGGTCTAGCCTCGAACTTAAGTAACAAGAGCTAAACTGAACAAAAGTGTAAACGCTTCACATTCATTGCTTTTCATATTCCTTCCCAATAAACCTAGTAAATGTCAAATGATTGAAATGAACGTGCCTCGTGTTGTTTATCGTCTTGGTTGTGCTTAACAGTAAACAGTTTTTTGGGAAGCAAATTGTGCAAAATTTGCTTCTCTTTACAGCCGACTTTCTCTGCACTTTGCCATTCTCTGCATACCACACAACATCTTCCGGTCCTCCTCACTACTAAACAGTTCTATCAAAAGCAAAGATTGATGAGGTAACAGTCATTCAAATATTCAATATGTAAGTCTGAAGTTATGAGTTGCCATTGAATTGTGTGACTGAAAATGAAACACTCAATTAATCATGTCTCTAAGAGAAGAAAAGACCGGCGTAGTAATTTGCTTTATTATGGTTCAAAGATGAGTACAATAGCCTTCCTTGTAAATGGGTCAGTCAAGTTTACTGAACTATAAAAATTCAAAGCTATAAATAGATGCATGGACTCAAAGTATTCAAGGTATTCAAATGGATAATCAAAGTACATAATCAAAGTACTCTACTTCTGGAGAGGCCTACCATATTAACAAATTTGCTTCCCAACAGTACTTTCAGTACTTTGATTTTATATCTTACTTACACGGAAGAAGAACGGGTCCTTAAAATATGTCGGGGGTCCTATTTTCAGGTGTAAACTTTGAACAGAAATCACACACAATTTAGACCTCCAGAAATCGAACCAGTGGAATGCAGTATGCCAGACTGCACAGAATGGTAAGTCGGAAAATTTACTCGCCAGGAAATGCACACATACACACAAACATACACACACAGAGAAACACACACACAAACACACACACACACACACACACACACACACACACACACACATATACACACACACACACACACACACAAAACAAACATTAAGCAACAATCGAACACACTAATAAATTTGTGAATATCAAACATAGAAATTCCTGTTTGTATATGTCAGAGGGAGATAATTCACAAAATTGACATATTAGATCGTGATTTTAGAGCTTGCTAATATAAGTAAGATTTTTTGTGTTTGCTTGCAACACGGATAAGACCAATTCTGAAAAGTTAATAAAGCATTTTCTGTGCATGGACACGTGTAGCATTAGATGTAGTTAACTCTAAACACATTAAACCTCAAGCTACCCGCAAATTTTACGCACATAAACTACCAAATGGAGTCATTTTGACCCCAGAAACTTCTCAGAAATATATTTTCCTTTTTGTCAGGAAAATAATTTTTCCAACAAAATGTAGTAAAACATACTAGAAGACAGAATACACAGCAGCGTTTTCTCGTCCTTTTGAAAATTTACGAGGGTTGATTGATAAGTATTGAGCCTCACATAGAAAGATTTGAATTGTAACTGTCAAATGATTTTATTTTTCAACATAATCCCCTTCTTTGTCTATACACTTTTGCCAGCGATATTTTTGTAGAACTCCTCCTGATCGTTCAGAAAGGCCTTCACTGCATGTATGACGTCATCATTTGACTGAAAATGGGTACGAGCAATAGCTCTTTTCAACTGTGGAAACAGATGAAAGTCTGATGGAGCAAGATAAGGTGAATAAAGCGGGTGTTCTTCTAGTTCAAACCCACAGTCATTGATGGCAGCTATGGCAATGGCAGATTTGTGAACAGGGGCATTATCCTGGTGAAACAGTACACCTTTGCTGAGTTTTCCACGGAGTTTGGGCTTGATGGTTTCTCTAAGTTGCCGTAAAAGTGATGCATAATACTGTCCATTAATTGTTTGGTCCTTTTGTAGATAATCTTACATCAAGATGCCATCAGCATCCCAGAAAACTGGAACATTAACCTTTCCTGCTGATTTTGGCTTTGCCTTTTGGGGTGGGGATGAGTCAGGGTGCTTCCGTTGTTTGGACTATTGTTTTGACTCTGGGGTGAAGTGATGGATCCCAGTTTCATCCATAGTCACAAACCTCTGCAGAAAGTTATCTGGGTTTGCCTCTAAAAGACTCATATTAGCGCATGACAAAGTGCGCCTAGCGTGCTTCTGGTCAACTGTCAGAAGCCTTGGTACCCAGAGGGCAGAAAACTTTATCATCTCAAGATTTTTCGTGAGAATGGAATGAACTCTGTCCTGTGAAATACCAGTTTTGCTGGCTATATATCTCTCTGTAACCCGCCTGTCAGTCATAACAATATCATGGACTATATTGACCATTTCTGGTGTAGCAACAGTGAGAGGAATTCTAGGGCGGACGTCGTCCTCAATACTCTGCCTACCATGCTTGAACACACCTACCCATCTCTTTACTGTAACATACGAAGGGGCATCATGCCCTAGTGTTGAAACCATATCTTCATGGATGGCTTCGAAGTTAGACCCTTTTTATACAGATATTGAATCACTGCCCTTTTAGCAACCTTGTCCATTTTGCAAAAGCAACTTGCCCGGTTTACTTTAGGGTGCTCTTCAACATAAACTGACCAAATGACACCAGTTTTCGGCTGCACACCTTTATGTATCCAGAGAATACAGGGGCTGAAAATGGACATGCTTGCTTGACCCCTTCTATAAGAGGCTCACTACTTACCAATTAACCCTCGTATCATTTCTGATTTAGATTAAAAAACACACACATGTAATGGCGTCGTGCACAATATTTTGGCACTTTTTAAAAACACGCTACTTTCGAGGTTCATAACTGAGCTTACCAAGAACCGTTTTGCATTTCATATTTTTGTTACATATCACAATAATAGTAAGGGCGTTTCTTTTCATGCTTAAGGTAAATTTGGAGAGCGGCCATGTGACTTACAATTTTTGCGTTTATTCTGTGGCACCAAATGCCAATGCTACAATTTTTATCAAATTTTTAAAGCGAACCATTCCTTTTTTGTGAATGTGAATGTCAAATGCAGTATTTTATTTTCCTAAACGTAAAGATATGCCAGAAAATATTGATATTTTTGTCAAGATTAGGCTAAAATAGGGTAGGTAGGGTAAGATAAAGTCTAATATCTTTTTTATTTGCGTGAAAATGTGTGCTACTTTTTGTGTAAAACTAGCTCTTTGTATTATCTTCAAAATATCAAAAAACAAAAAAATATTCATAGGGTAATTTTTTGGCAAATTGAAAAAAATTTCTAAAACAAAATGTGATCTTTCAACTTTTCCCATATTTTTTCTAGAACATGTTTTTTAGATATTTCTTTCAATCATTTCATCCCATTTGTGCATATGTCAAGTCTGTAAATTGATATTATCCATTCAGAATTTTGGTCAAAATTGGCCAAATGGTTGATATTTAAAGAATTATTTCGTGATTTCTCTAAGTCTTATAAGCCCCGCCCTGTCACGCCCACATTTATGGAACAATCAAAATTTCACTGACAATTTAAGAAAAGGGCCTACCAAGGTAAATTTCTGCCAAATTTGGTCAAAATTGGCCAAATGGTTTATCTTAAAGAACTATTTTGTGATTTCTCTAAGTCTGATAAGCCCCGCCCTGCCACGCCCACATTTATGGACCAATCAAAATTTTTTGAACAATTAAAGTAAAGGGTCACCTAAGGAACATTCCTGCAAATTTTGGTCAAAAGTGGCCAGCTGGTTTGAGAGGAGAAGATTTTTAAGGAATCATTTTGTGATTTCTCGAAGTCCAATAAGCCCCGCTCTGCCAGGCCCACATTTAGGGACCAATAAAAATTTCACAAACAATTTAAGTAGAGAGTCACTCAAGGTACATTTCTGCCATATTTGGTCAAAATTGGCTAAATGGTTATTTCTTAAAGAATTATTTTGTGGTTTCTTTAAATCTGATAAGCCCCGCCCTGCCACGCCCACATTTATGGACCAATCAAAATTCTTTGAACTATTTAAATAAAGGGTCACCCAAGAAACATTCCTACTAAGTTTGATCAGAATTGGCCCACTGATTTTAGAGATGAATATTTTTAAAGAAAAAGTTAACGCATGCACGCACGGACGCACGCACGCACGACTGACACAACGCCATCACAATAGCTCGCTAGCCTTCGGCCAGTGGAGCTAAAAACTGCAAAATTAAAGACTCTAGCCCTAGTATATTAATAGAGAATGGCCGTATCTAAGTTGTTAGAACTTGTGGCAAGACCCATTTGACAATTGTTAATTTTCATTGTTGCAAATGTTCCCATGTGTGTTTTAATTCTTGATGGCAATAAATATGTTTAAATCAAATGTATGACTTGCTTTGGACGCCCCTATTTGCGATAGCTTTTTATGAAACTTTGATAAAAAAAGAAAAGAACTCTTATTGTCAGATGTTTCTCCTTTCGCCTAATAGTCCATGGGCCCATATCCGAAACCCTTCACCCCTAGTGGGATTTTTGAAGACCTATATTTTCTTGAAGCTTATGATGTATGTATGTAAGTGGATTTAGGTTGTTGTTCAATTTAATAATGCTGGATAAGCAAATGGTGGACTTGTTACCATGGTAACCGTTCATTTTTCTACGTTCCAGTGGTTGGATAAATTAAGAAAATTTCTTAGAAAATTTGCTACTTTGCATATTCATGAATATTAATAAGATTGTGGAAAATTTGTGTTTAATTTGCAAAAAGACGACTCACTTAGTTTACTAGTGAATAGAAACCCTCCACACGCTCTGGGATTTTTTAAAACTTATATTTTCTTCGAGTGCAGGATATTTGTTAATGAATTCATCATGTTGTTTGATTTAAAATTGCCGGATAAGCAAATGGCAGACCTGCTACCATGGCAACTGCTCATTATCCTACGTTTAAGTACTTGG
Source organism: Fragum sueziense (assembly GCA_963680895.1). Taxonomy (NCBI): domain Eukaryota; kingdom Metazoa; phylum Mollusca; class Bivalvia; order Cardiida; family Cardiidae; genus Fragum; species Fragum sueziense. The sequence continues at coordinate 71,310,701 of OY804593.1, forward strand.
ATCAATTAATTGCAATAAAATATTTAAAAAATACATATTAAAAATGTATAATTATTTTGGAAATAAAACATACAGACAAGTTTTAAAATTTCAAATAGACATTTTTCTTGCAATCATTTTACTTAGCAAATTTGCATATTCATTGATATTAATGAGAAAGTAGAAATATGTGATAAACTTGCTAAAACAAGACGTTTCTAGGGAAAGAATATTCTGATGTATTTCGTTTTTGTAATGTTTAATGTTTCAAATGGATAAAAACAATGAAAGGTCAAAAATAAGTTAACATATCATTCTTCAGCTACAAAGAACCAGCGAATACGGACTTATTCGCAATCACAATTATTTGCATACTTTTCTCCAAATGGCAAATAAAATCTCAAATATTCTCTAATTATGCGTGCGTTTTTGCATCCTTTCCCCTAAAATGTGAACTTGTTGTGTTTGAAGACTAAAATTTCATGATTTACCAAGTAAAAAGAACCTTAACAATATGTGTTCTGAAAAATTACCCTATAAATGGCAATAAAATTCTGTTTTGCGCAAATGACATGCTGAAAACGTTAACCTACTTTCTTTGACTTTTCTATTTATTTTGATAAAGTTAAGTAAAATAATTTTGAAAAGCGTCTTTAATAATGAATTCCCATCGGAGATCATGTATGTGCATCTTTTATTTATATCATTTTTGCCTTGTACTGCAACCTTTTTTTCATTTGATCCAATTTTAAACTTAACAATACTATTGTAGAAATGCTATGCAGAAGAAAAATCTTCCCAAATATTCTCAACCATTTCTATTAATCGGAATGCTATATTACTGGAACACAGTTTACCATACATATTCTATTAAGCGATAGTTGAAACTGGACATTTTCATATTTGCACCGTCATGTGTATTATTTGATGATTTAACTTTGCCTATAATAGCAACTGAATCATTATTTTCTTTTTCAAATTGCATTCAAGTGACATCGTTTTACACCTTTAAAATTCAGAATATTTATATCTGATAATGTAAATAGTTATAAATTGTACATCCTTATTGGACACCGGTACTTCGAAGACACTTGTTTTGTGAGGAATCCTCCCATTTGTATGACAAAATGTTGTTTTATACGATTTCGTTTAAAAAGCAAACACACTTTGCAATTTCTGTATATTATGATGAGAGGGAAACTCTTCGTATTTTAACTTGTCGTGTTGTAAAATGTCGCTGGCTGAAGATTTGAAATCCTTTGTTTGTTATGACTTTTTAGACATGTTGAAGCATTTCTTAATTCATTTCAAACATCTTAGCCACAAATTAGTTTTTGGAATCCTAACTCTTGTGGAAGACAACAAGCTAACCTCAGGATGAGGTAAAAAATCAATAAAACACAAGGGCTAGCAATGAATAACACATACAAGCAATTTCCAATTAACAAAGGAATCATTGATTTATATACTGGACAAAAAAAGAAACGCAACTTCCTTTTCAATTCCTTGTTACGCAAAGAAATCAAATCAGATTGAAACGAAATGTTATACATTTAAAGCAATAACATTTCACCTTGTAAAGTTCACAAAATCTTATGGTAACAAATTCCATTAATAAGAAAACACCCAGTTTACACCGGGTGTCAACACAATTTGCAAAAAAATGCATGTAGGTCGAAAAATAGAATCTGTTTCGTTCAGTTTGGTCCGATATTCGAATGTTGTTGAGTCTATGCGATTTATTAGCGGTCTCCGTTACAGTCTCAAACCTATCCTGTAGGTGGTGTTAACCTAGTGATACGGTCCTGCCTTGACGTCATATCTCTTGCACGTCCACTCCGTGCTCGGTCGGTTGTGGTCCCATTGAGAGCCAACAGCGTGTACAGTCGAAAATGTGTCGACTTGTTGCCCCACCTATGTCTTAGGACAACATTTTGACTTTTTCCACCTAACAACATCCTTACTACAGCTTGACGATGGTTTTGGCGTAGCCGTGGTATGTGTAGGGTAGTGAAAAAAGCATGAACGCTTTGGTGTCCTCTTAGTCTATGTTTAAGCTTGTGTTTGAAGAAAATTTGTTTCGATATTAGTCATTTAGAAAACGCAACAGGGGAAAATTTCATTTTTAACAATTTACTACCTATCACTTGATGAATTTACGACATCTGGAGAAAATGACACTGTATGTATGCGTCCTAAGTACGTTGGACTTGAATTCCAAAGACCAAGAAAATTATTCAATCTTTTACAGACAAGGTTCAGTATTCAATATTTTGGGACAATTGGGGGTTGCAAAAAATATTTTATTCAAGAAAGGTACAATTAACGAAGCATACTATGCCAAGTTGTTAGACAATCTGAAACAGACAATGCATGAGAAACGTTGCGGCAAACCTTCAAAATGTGACCGCTGCTTGCAACAGGAAATTACATTAATACACAATTGCAAAGGTAAAATGGATGTTGTCCAGAAAATTGGGTATCAATATAGATCACCCCCCCCCTATCCACATGACCTCGCTTCTAGCGACGCGACTTTTTTTCTAATAGGGATATGAATGGTTGCAATTTTAAGTCGGATGAAAAAGGTTATTGGTGCAGTTTAGGAGTGGTTCTTTGGAAAGTTCTTTGACTTCTTTACTTCAGGGCTGATGTCACTTGACCACCTTTAAAATTGATTAATTCGAGTTTACACCTTTTTCAACTGCTATGGTCATATCGTTTGGTTAAAGTGCATAGCCCTGGATGGAAATTATTTCAAGAGAAAAGATGTCGATCTAAACTTAAAAAGAGTTAGGTCAGTTATTCATTGGCCCATGCTCGTATTTGAGCATTTAGACAGATTACATAAAATACATATTAATCTATTTTATTATATTTCACGTAAATTAACACTGAAGAAGCAATTTTTAGCGTGGCAAAATTATTGATATTGGTGTTTTGTATTCAACATATACACCCCTTTATGACCAAAATAATGCCCATCATCCAACGCGTCCCTTCTTCATTTAAGACTGCAAAAAGATGCCAATGTTTTTTTTATAATTATATATTTAAGTTGCCTGATTTGATTATCGCTTCAGTTTGATTCTGTTTTTATATATACGCAATATTCCATATTTTAACATAGTTTATTACAAAATATATGGTAAAATGTTTACTATTTCAAATTGATGAAATGCAGTGTGGATATTTAGGACATATTTTACTTCCAGACCTGCTTTCAAAAGAAATATTGGGCTTGTCATTTAAGCAAATGTAACATTAGATGCAAGTCACAAACAATAAAGGATGTTTGAATTCTTACCACCCAGCCCTTTTATAAAGGCAAAACTTAGTAAAAGTATAACAATGCACTCCAAATGTGGACTCATTATCAAAGAATCGTTGACATGGTTTCTATCAAAGAGTGAAAACAATGTTTATTTCATCTAGAATAAGAAAATCGATGTCTTCAGTATTTAGTTCATGCGAATAAGGATTTATTACCATTTATACGGTAATTAGGACCGTTCTAGAAATACTTATTTTCAAGGTTATGCCATTTATTTACTTGTCGAATCATTTCGTTTTAATTAGAAATTGCAATACATTTGAAAATAAAATATTAAGTGTACGAAAATTTGCAGGAACGAAAAACATTTACATATTTTTGCATATTTGAAATTTTGGCGGCCACTTTGAAAAAATTGAAAAACGACAAAAAGCCTATTATAAGAACGGCAACACTCTTTTAGATTTAGTATACTCAATTTTCCGAAGAAATGATCTCATTACATACAAAACATGATAAAAAATTATAGGGCAGTACAATTTCGATATTGATTCAAGTGGTCAATTTGCGGCGGCCATCTTGAAACTCCTTTAAAATGTCGAGTATATCAAAGAATATCGATATTCAACACTTTGATTTTTATTACAAGGCATCTAACAAACCCTTTTATACAAATTCTAGCACTTATTCACTGTGGACGTGATTTTCGAATGCCAAATAAATATGAACAAAGGCAATATCTATACGATTTTCTCTTGTTTTTTACATATTCAAGGGGCATAATTCGTGCTAATCTTGGTGTGAATTTATCTTTTACTATTTAATGATGCGAATTGATCAAATCTATAGGCAGTTTGGTCATTTGTGCTTAAATTTGGGTTAAGTTGGATCCCATGAATGTGTATATTATGGTGAGTTATAAACAAGTATTTTTTGTAATTCAAGGGGAGATAATCAATCGTTCCGTATATGCTTATCTAGCACTTATATATCAAACAACACGTTGCATTCGAAAGGGAATTCATCAAGCTTTACAATGATATAGGTGTATTAAACTCCCAGTATGGTAGGATCTAGGGTGTAGCCAGCTCAAGGACTATGAATATCGTCTATGCTATATCTTAAGTATTCCACATTTTCAATACCATTACTTTTGACCCCTGCATCCGATTGTAATCTGGAACAGGTTATTTAACGATCTGGAACCATAAAGCCACTTTTGAAAATACAAAAAGTATTGTTATACATGTATATTATTTCTATGATAAAGGACGGAGGTAAAATGAAACTATAAACATTTTTTTTACCAATATATTTGCATTTTATATCTATTTTCACTTACTGACCCCATTTTACAAAACATGGCGGGGAAATGGGAAGCACCAGCTCTGTAAATCGCAGTTTTTTTGCAGAAAATGATAATAATCTGACATTTTTCAGCTTGTATGCTGCAACAGATATGTATGTAACACAAATAAGCTAAACACAAGAATGTAAAAAACAAAATTGAGAAAAACACTTGATTATACATAAGCTTTATGGTTTTGCGACTGTATTTTTTCGACGTTAACGAAAAATGAACTTTTTTCTTTGGCCTATAATTTTTGTAATATTGACAGGCAGGGTATGAAACCTACATCAAAAATATCTCTAATCTATAATTGTGCAAATAAAACAAGAATGGGAAAAGGTTACCGTTAACATTTGTTTTTTATGTATTCAAACTTAGTAGGGGTGCGCAAAGCAAGGACTAAATGTTCAAAATAGGTCAATCAATTTCAGCAAATATTGTAAGGTCAAATGTAACAACACCTTAATTTATAGTTACTTATATAAAGAACTTATCAAATGTGTATGATACCTCTTTTACAAATTAGCTGATAAAAATGTTATCGACGATCAAATTAAGGTTTGGTTGGTCGTCAATAACTTTCATATCAGCTGACTTTTCAAAGATCGCCCTTCACATTCAGCAAAGTCATGGAGTGTTCCCGCTTTCATTGCTTTAATTCTTTTTTTTTTTTTTTTTTTTTTTCAAATCGGTCATCGATTGAAAAAATTGTTCGAAAATATCGAAACTATTATGTCAGGTGATTCCCCGCCATGATATAAGACTTGCGGGGTCGAAGAGGGTTGAAATTGGTCTCATGTGCGCCAATATTTTATTCCGTGGAAATCGCTGTCCTGTCTTATTTTCTAAGAAATGGCTTTTCATAAACTTGCCATTTTAGGTCCATCGTGTAACGACGATCACTACCAACAACAGAAACAGTTTATTTGGCCTGACAGATGGAATGTTTCTGAAAATATTGCACTTTTGTACCGAAAAATGACATTTTTCTCTTGTCCTTGGACAGAATTATTAATTTCCAACATGATTTGCGATATAAAATAATCGTTACAGATATTTTTCCGTAAAAACCCAAGTGCTGAGATCCCGTGTAAATCAAAATCAGGGAATAACAAGAACTAATTCAAACTTGTGAAGTACGCTTTCCTGTGTATCACATGATCATCCGACTGTAAACGGATCTTCACGGATGTTGCAGGTACCCGTAAAAATATAGCAACAAATGAAAACATCCGGCATTGAATTGTGTATTGTCCATCCAAATTGACTAGGGGCAAGTTAAAGTGACATTTCAGAATTTTTTGTCACAAATTTTACTTTTATTTTTATCTGAAAGAGCGTATATCCTTATGAAAATTCTGAAAATTTCAATCCAAAATATTGAGCTGTTTACGAGAAATTTATATTTTTGTGTTAAAATTGAACAAATTGTTGTGGACAACAGTTCGGATTTATTTGCAATTTATTGATTATGTCTAAACTTTAAATGCGTGTTTCTCGCTTATTGACAACAACTTTAAAAAACTAATAGTATTTATACTCATTAGAATAACCTATCTTGGCATCAAGACATACTTTAAAAAATTGAAATTGGAATGAAATGTCCCTTTAATATTCGTGCGCAAAGTCCGTTAATTGAGCGCCCTACCTAAACATTGCCGAAATGGAATCATTACAAATGCAGATGTCCCGGGTTAATCTTGCTGGACAATAACGTTGAAAGTGAGAATATCAACATGTGTGCACTTGTTGCAGGTAAACAAAGCATGGTTGTTAGTCTGCAATACAGCATTTCTGCATAATATACTTACAATTTGACCATGTTAACTTTTTTCATCAAATCTGTTATTTTGGCACCGGTTTATTGGAGTCATTTTGAAGAAAAGACATTTACGGCGTTCCATATTATAAGCCACTTATATATCGCCTGCTTCAATACCTAAAATAGCTTCGTTTTGGAAATGGCCTCTTACAGATTCCGACTCGTTTTATTTTTACAGGGCCTGGCAGGATTTACTGTGCAAGGAGGCGACATTTCAGCTCGTGAATGTTGTCAGAGAAGATTGATAAGTAAGTAGACCAGTACTGTGCTTACACGCTGGGTAATCCCGTGATATAATTCATTTTTATTCACCTTTCAGGGTGTGGCTAAGCAAAGAGCTTATTCGACGAGTTTACTTCTCGATACCTTGCCCTTGGCTGATATAAGAGAAAAACGTGCGGCATGAGCATCAACACATTTCGATATTGAAAATATGTACGATTATAAAATGTGTTGTTATAAAACCTCGTAACTACAGCCTGATTCACGCTGTAGTAAATGTTTTGCAATAATAACAACGATTTACCGCCAAGCGAGAAGGCTGTTTCTCCACAAGCTTAAATGTACTGAAACATTTACTAGGCTCCACCCTGTCTCCCGAATAAAAACAGAATATACAACAACAAAAGAGGGTTTACATATAGCATTTTGCGTGCGCATGAGCCGTATTTCCACTAACGGGTTTTAAATGTTAAGGCAATATGGGTGCGTTCAGGGTTCTCCCATCGGTAGCCATCGGTACCGTTGGTAACCTTCGATAGCCGTCGATAACCGTCGGTATACCGATGGATATTTTGTTGGTCACCAATTGTCCCGCGAGTAGACAAGTCGTGTAGAGTCGGTAGCCTCGTTTTGAGTAAGTACGAAAGATGGCGGATAATAACCCAACTACGGCGATCCCAATCATCCATTTTTTTCATTAGCAAGCGCATCGCCCTCCAACCGTTCTTGAAAGAATTTATACACAGTGTATAGTCGCGTGACTCAGAATTCCCGAGAATATTCAATAATTTTGTTAATTCTTGAACAATTTGCCTTCGGCTTAAGCAGAGAAGGTGGGAAAATGACAGGAATAAGATGGACGTGTTGGATTTTTAAAAAAATCAGCTGGTAAAAATCATTTAAAATCAAACAGAATTATGGTTGATCTTCAATATTTTTACTATCTTATTTTTTTTGAAGTTCCAACACGCCCATCTAATGCACGACGTCTGTCTTCCTTCTCTGCTTCAAACCGAATTCAATTCGGTCCCGTATTATCAAAATTATTGAAGTTTTTTGGAATTGTTGTGTCACGTGATAAAGCACCGTGTTATAGTAATAGTTAAAGCAACGGTTATTTTATTTAGGCATTTATTTCTGATAATATTGTTGGTTGATTATCCACCATGTCTTTTTACCGATCGGCACAATATGCGTTCGGAGTTTGTTGGTTGCCGACGGTGCTATCTGTAGCCGATGGTAAAAACACTCGATTAAAATACAGTCGACTCTCGTTATGTCGACATCGGATAAGTCGAATTTTCGCTTAAGTTGAAGTTCAAATCTGGTCCCGTCCTCATCTATTGACATAATTTCTTCAAAACAAAATAATTTCGAACTGAATATAGCGATTGAAATAGAGTAGGAAAAGGATAGAAATTGCTCGATACGAGCAATTTCTTTCCTTTTCCTACTATATTTCAATAATATTCGTACTTGATTAGTTTCAAAAACGGTCAAATATCAAATATCTCGAAGCCGAACAAAATCGGTTGACTCGAACTCCGAATATATCGAGGTATTTTGACGGCCCGTCAGACTTCGACACAACGAGTGTCGACTGTACATGTAACTGCTAATCGATAGGGCTGTTATAAGGCTCGATCACACGTAGTTCCGCGTCCATATCGCGTCCACATCGCGACCAAACGTATAGTGAACTGGTCCCTCTTTTTACTGGATGCGGCCGTGATATGGACGTGGAATGGTGTATGACACCAGGCCTTTGCCTCGATCCTAAATGCAATTAACCGTGTACTAGGCTTTCACCCTGTCTTCTAACAGAAAACGCAGTATAGCTGTTTTGGGAAAAAGGCCAATATCGCGTGATTAGGTACAAACCGTTGATTTACGAGCTCAATGTCGTTTCTGTATATTGAATAAGGACGTAACGTCAGAAGTTGGAGCTAATTTGGTTTTTAGCGTTGCTGTTAGCTTAATTACACATATGTTTCCTACTGTTAATAGTTTTAACTATCTTATAATCCTATAACATTTTAAAGAAGACAAAAATGACTATAAGACCTGCAATCACTTTCCCTTTTCGTCTCGATATTTTACTGTATAACTATCTTGAACTTAAAAAGAAAATGTGAAGTAGAGATGTATCATTGAATTATTATAGCTGAATTATTATAGCTGAACGTTTTTATACTGAATGATCAAATTATAACAAGTTTTGTACAATTTTTTTTAAACCTGATGCCATATCGTAACATATTGAAATACGAATGATCTTACTCGATAGTAAAAACATGAGGTAAAAAGATAAAAAAGGGGGGGGTCTCATTTGCGCCCACGCACAGATTTTATCGTAACCTTACTCATAGCATGCCTCTGACCTATGAACTACAAAAATATATTATTCGTTTTACTCAAAGAATGCATATAGGTCTTTACGCGGCACCTTAAAGTGTTCCCGGTTTTCATTGATACCGTCTTACAAAAACTCAATGTTGGCTGTCATTGTAGAAACTTTTGATACCAATACTGTTGGTCCCAACATGCGCAAAAAATTCTTAGAAATTTATTTAGTCAGAAATTGTCATAGAAATAGCCGAGAAATTTTCAAAACCTAAAATTCTATCAAATATTTTTGTATGTTCCTGTCTTTGTCAACCTATGAAATTGATAGGAAAGTTGGCCATATATGTTCCCTGTTTGTATGCAAAATTTGGTGAAAATTTGAAACCGGTAACATTGTCAAATAAAGATAATTGTGAACAACGGCACCTTAAGATGTTCCCGGATTTCAATGGTACCTGTATAGCAAAAGCACAATTTTGCTTACCTAGTTTTGATATCAGTCCCAAACTTTAAATCAGAATAGCAAGAGGAGCCACTGTAGAATATTTTGGTACCAATATTGTTGATATCAACATGAACAAAAAATTCTTAGAAATTTATTTAGTCAGAAATTGTCAGAAAAGTAGTCGAAAAATTTTCAAAACCTAAAATTCCATCAATTTTTTTTTTGTATGTTCCCGTCTTTGTCAACCTATGAAATCGATAAGAAAATTTGCCATATATGTCCCCTGTTTGCATGCAAAATTTGGTGAAAATTTGAAACCGGTAACGTTGTCAAATATTGAGAATTGAGAACAACTGCTCCTAAAGATGCTCCCGGATTTCAATGGTTCCCTTCTAGCAAAAGCCCAATGTTGCTTACCTAGTTTTGATATCAGTCCCAAATTTTATATCAGAATAGAAAGAAGAGTTATTGTAGAACATGTAGAACATTTTCAGACCAATATTTTTAATAGCAACATGCCACATAATTTCTCAGAAATCTATTTAGTCAGAAATTGACAGAAAAAAAACAACCCAGAAAATTACATAAAACCTAACATTCAATCAAACTTTTTTGTATGTTCCCGTCTTTGTCAACCAATTGAATTAATAAGAAAGTTGACCATATATGATCCCTGTTTGCATGCAGAATTTGGTGAAAATTTGAAACCGGTAACATTGTCAAATTATGAAAATTGTGAACAACGGCATCTTAACATGCTCCTGGATTTCGAAGGTACCCATCTAGCAAAAGCCCAATTTTGCTTACCTAGTTTTGATATCAATCCCAAATTTTAAATCAAAATATCAAGAGGGGTCTTTGAAGAACATTTTGGTACCAACAATGTTGATGCCAATATGCAAAAAAATTCTCAGAAATTAATTTATTTGGTCAGGAATTGTCAGAAAAACAGCCGAGAAATTTTCAAAACCTTCAATAATAATTATTCAAAATAATTTTAATTGTATGTTCCTGTCTTTGTCAACCTATGAAATTGATAAAAAAAAGGTTAGCCATATATGTCTCCTAGTCGTATGCAGAATTTAGTGAAAATTTGAAACCGGTAACATTGTCAAATAATGAGAATTGTGGACAACGGCACCTTAGAATGCTCTCGGATTTTAATGGTACCCATCTAGCAAAAGCTCAGTATTGCCTACATAGTATTGATATCAGTCCCCAATCTTAAATCAGAATAGCAAGAGGAGTCATCGTACAACATTTTTATATCAATATTGTTGATACAAGCATGCGAAAATGATGCATGTTCTTCTCAAATCTGAGATAATCAAAAAGTTAATATGTCAACAAAGCAGTGGCTAGTTCATCATTACAATAGAAATATTAGCAATTTAGCATTCAAAAGCACAATTAATGTACAAAAAAAACTGTTTTTGTGTTCTTTTTATTATCTTGAGCAGTGCAGTAAAGAAAAAATGTTTATATTTTTAATAACTGTGCGGAAATGCTCTTATAAGCTCCCAGCACTGTAACCGGAAGAAGAAGAAAGTAGTCTAAGTGCTGATAAGCCACAAAGGAAAGTTAAAAAGGGTGACATAATAGATTAAATATGTAACACTATGCATCTCCTTTATTTTTCATCCCCACATTTTATAATTTACTCTGTTGTTTGGGTTTTTTTCTTCCATTATATTATTGGTGGGTGGGGTACGACAATGTGCGCATTATTCTTTAAAATCATGTTTTTGTGTGAAAAAAGTTAAAATCAATGCCATGTGTAAGTTGGTTATGTTAAATAAAGACACAACAAAGCATAATGAGCTATTTACAAATGTATTTGAAAATAATTAAGTAAAATTTTAAATTTTTAGAAATCTGGACCCTTTACACTTAAATTCAAAAACAACACTGTTACCGGTTTTATTTTTTCTTCATATTTTACCATAAGCAATGTCATATATAAGGACAATTTTTATGTAAATTTCATAGGTTGACAAAAACTGGAACTAGGTGAAATTAAGACCTGAATTTGGTCGAAATACTTAAAAACTAACAAATTTGGCAATGAGGTCATACAAAATCTTCTAGAAAATTGTTTTTTGTTGAGTAATATATACTATTCTGGTTTATACACGATGAGCAATTATTAGACATTATTTTTGGGGACAATTTGGCTTGAATACGACAAATCTGGGTGTATATGGCCTCGTTAAGTTAGGATACCCCTCACTTTTAAGCAAAAATCTTAAAATTCTTAAAAAATATTTTCCAGAAAAGATTGTAAAAAACATTTCGCGAATAACGCGGTAATAAAGAATACTAACTTCATACCAAATTTCATGAAATTCCGAGCGTGGGCACAACCCTATAGGAATTTCTGATAGAGTGAGACCCCCCCCCCCCTTTTGATTAAAAAATATCATTATCTTTTTAATTCTTAATCGTTTTTTACGAAAGAAATACGAAAGAAAAAAACGTTGTTATTTATCGAAATGCACATTACATTTTGTTAAACGTCCTTAATTAGAAATAAATCAAAAATGCTTTTCCACAGAAATGTCCATTGACGCCCAAAAACGCCAGTTTAAAATGAACTGAATTTTCTCTTTTATCATGCAAACAAATTATGCTTTTGAATATTTTTTCATTGAGGACGAATATTGTTTCTTACGTTTAAGAAAAAAATCGACCAAAAATGCCGTAATAACAGAGTTTTTCTTTTGTTCATACAAAGGTCTCATGCTGCGCTAAATAACGTTTGTGTGTAACGCCAGCGTATGTTAGCTCCATTAGCCTATAGCTAAAAACCTTTCTTAGGAAATAAGCAGAGTACCAATGAACATGTAAGTTTACCAGAAATGGTTATCACAATTGTAGATACGCAGTTTTGACAGGTCTGATGTTTACCTTTAAAATAACATGTACAAAACAACCAATCCGATTTGCCGAGACATACGTCTTGTCCAATCAAGCGGCTTGTGGTGAAATTTGAATTATTATGCATTGCCATTGTTCAAATCATTTTCTCCAGCCTGTGATCCAACCCCGGACATCGATAATGGACTGTTTGATACTTTCACATCGTACGGTATTGTCTATGGTGATGAAGCCAAGCTTGTTTGTAATCAAGGATTCGAGGAGTCTGAACCTACAACAATAACATGTCAGTCTAATGGAGAATGGTCAAGTTTTACAGCTACGTGTGACGTCATCAGTAAGTGAAATAGATAAAGATGGGGAATCACTTGACACAACAACAAGTGCAGAAAATCTTCGAAATATGTTGATAAGTGAGCGATTTGACTTTGGTTTGAAGCAGAGAAGCCTTGAGAATGTCAGAGTTTGTTGGGTGTGCTCAGCCATAAATGTTTCATCACCTTTATGTTTTTATGCTGATCAAAGGAAAGAAACTTAACTTTTGTAGAAATACTCTTATTAAAATCGGAATCCTTTAGAAGATCCATCATAATATGGCGTATCAGCTCAAAAGCTTGCAAACGCTTCCAGATTTGACCATATACACAACTAGGTAAGCCAATAAGTATCGTTGGCGACAACAGTTTTCATCAGACTAAAATATACAACAGATATGACATTTTGAGTTAACGAGTCCTTTAATTATTTTGAGCAGTTTATCGTTTTTACATCTGTTGTAGCAATTTCTAAAAAAAATGAATTTGTTCCTCTGGATTCTCAAGACCCATGTTGTTTTCGTTGCAGCATTTGGTGGCACGTACTACTTGCAGATCTTCCCCAGAGTAACGGAAGTTATCGATGGCAATCCTGATGAAAGAAGGCTCTACCTTACTTGCGATGACGGTACGCAAATAAACGTGACGTCAACTTTCGAGAGTTTGTCCCAGATGGTCACTTGTGCTAACGGGTTCCAGGAAATAGATATTGATAAAGACTTTGACCTAGAAGTCAGCGGAGTAATCGATACCGCTGTCATTGAAATCAGATCAGATAACCCTATCAACGTTCACGGGTTCTCCTACGTGTTCGGTGAAGCACCAAGTGGAAACAATCAGTTAGCTACAGAAGCCTGGTTAGCCCGACCAGTGGACATATGCTCTAGTGAGTACATTATAATAACAACCGACCAGGCTCCACAGTTTAACATCGTGGGGTTGGTAGATGGCACAAATTGCACGATAACTGATATTGCAGATATACAGCTTGATAGTCTCGAGGTTTACACGTTCTTTGTTGACTCAATTGCCTCAGGAGTAAATAATGACAAAACAGGGACGATAATAGAATGTACTAACGACGTCTGTGTCTGGTCAGGAGGTTGGTTTAGCCAAGTTCCTCTCGAAGAAGCAGGAACACGTGATATGAACACAGTACAGCTTCTCGGTGTTGATCGCTGGTCAAACAAATGTGTATTTGGTCGTTTTGAACCGAGAGACGGATTTGAAATCAAAGTGGTGGCCAGCATAGATGACACGAATGTCGTAATAGATAAGGGAGCTGCAGGCCAAACCAATGTCAACCTAAACAGAGGAGGTAAATTCGTCGAATTCTTTGACGAAGGTAATGATGTCGAAGCAGTACTCATCACCGCTGATAAACCAATCCTCGCAGCCCAGTTTTCTGTGAGTAAGCAAGTTGACAACACTAATCGCGGTGACAATTCCATGATCCAGTGTGTAGACCCTGATAACTTCCAGAGTCGGTATGTCTTCCAGTTAGACAGCACTCCCGGAACGTTCACACAATTCAGGCTACGATTAGTAATCGATAAAACCAAAGCCGATCAGCTCCGCCTCAATAACATGGTGATAAACCCTAACTCAGATGAAGACGTCACTTTCCCATCTACTGGGGAGGAATTCACGTTTATCACAGATGTAGTAAATGCGGATACGCTCTACGAGGTGAAGACGCTTGACGGCACCCCATTTGGCGCCGACGCTTATGGGAAGCTGGAATTTGGCCAGTTCACGAAATCACTGGGTCAGTTGTATAATAGTTAGGTCGTCGCAACAACAACTACTACAACAACAACAAAAACAGCAACAACAACACATGTGTAGTATAGACACATACAAATTATTTTAAAGGTAACGCCAAAAATCTGAATCTGGCCGTCATATTGAATTCCAATATGGCCGGCAAATTTAAAACCAGTTATGAGCAATATATTCGTAATTATGGTATATTGACTTCATTTTTACACCAATACCAATATTTAAAGTATCAACGGATCCAATAATGTATTTTTTTATATATTTTAAGGTCGCAATCTTTTACATAAAAGAAAGCTACAACTAATTACTTTTTCCATACCTTCCTTATTATGACCGACGCAAATAAACTTTGAATGCCTTTCCAAACGCGTTTAAAAACTAGTGATTCATTGAAACCATTTTCAAATAATTTAATATTAGTTAATTTTGTTGAAATCCGAGCGTTGAAATTTTTCGCTCACCAGAGCAGGTGCTCATGGTGAGGTATTGTGATACCACTGTGTCCGTCGTCCGTCGTGCGTCGTGCATCAACCTTTGGCTTGTGTGCACTCTAGAGGCCACATTTTTTGCCCAATCAACGTGAAATTTGCTCAGAATAATTGTCTTGATGAAATCTCGGACAAGTTTGAAATTGGGTCATCTCGGGTCAAAAACTAGGTCATGCGGTCAAATCTTAGAGAAAACGTTGTGTGCACTCTAAAGGCCACATATTTTGCCCAATCAACCTGAAAATTGATCAAAATGATTGTCTTGATAGAAACTCAGACAAGTTCGAAATTGGGTTATCTAGGCTCAAAAACTAGGTCACGGGGTCAAATCTTAGAAAAACCTTTTGTGCACTCTAGAGGCCACATGTTTTGCTCAATCAACCTGTAATTTGCTCAGAATAATTGTCTTGATGAAATCTGGAAAAAGTTTGAAATTGGATCATCTGAGGTCAAAAACTAGGTCACGGGGTCAAATCTTACAAAAACCTTGTGTGCACTCTAGAGGCCACATGTTTTGTCCAATCAACCTGAAACATGCTCAGAATGATTGTCTTGATGAAATCTCGGACAAGTTCGAAATTGGGTCATCTAGGGTAAAAAACCAGGTCACGGGGTCAAATCTTAAAAAAAACCTTGTGTGCATTCTAGAGGTCACATTTTTGCCCAATCAACCTGAAAATTGATCAAAATGATTGTCTTGATCAAATCTTGATTAACTTTGAAATTGGGTCATCTGGGGTCAAAAACTAGTTCACGGGGTCAAATATTAGAAACGTAAATCTTAAAACGTTGTGTGCACTATAGAGGCCACATTTTAAGCTCCACTGGCCTTCAGGCCAGCGGGCTATTGTCATGGCGGTGTGTCCGTCGTGCGTCCGTGCGTGCGGGCGTGCGTCCGTTCGTCCGTCCGAAAACTTTTTCTTTAAAATGTTCTTCTCAGAAACTAAATGATGGATTTCAATCAAACTTCACAGGAATGATCATTGGGTGATCCTCTCTCAGATTCCTTCAAAGAATTTGGATTGAAGCAGAATAACCTGAGTTATCTGCCCTTGAATGTCAAAAATAGCTGGTTTTGACTTTATTTTTACTCTCAAATCTACAAATATTGACTAATGAAGACAATACTTTGACAGAGTAATGGTGAATATCAGATCTTGTCTTGGGAAAATTTTCAGCTTGATCTAATTTTTACATCATGAGTTACGTGCCCTTGAAATTGACAGAATTGTCATTTTCGACTCTATTTTGACATTGATTTCACTCTAGCAACTACAAATATTGTCCAATCAACACAAAACTTATAGAAAATGTTGGTGACCATAAGATCTTGCCTTCGTATGATTTTCAGCTTGATCTGAATTTTTTATCATGAGTTATGTGCCCTTGAAATTGACAAAATTGCCATTTCGGGCTCTATTTTGACATTATTTTCACTCTAGCAACTACAAATATTGACCTATCAAGACAAAACTAGAACAGTATGTTTGTGACTACCAGATCTTGCCTTGATATAATTTTCAGCTTGATCTGAATTTAAATCATGAGTTATGTGCCCTTGAAATTGACAAAATTGCCATTTCCGGCTGTATTTTGACTTTGTTTTCACTCTAGCAACTACATAATTATATTGACTAATCAAAACAAAACATGTACAAAAGGTTGGTGACCATAAGATCTTGCCTTGGTATAATTTTCAGCTTGATCTGAATTTTTTATCATGAGCTATGTGACCTTTAAATTGACAAAATTGCCATTTCCGGCTCTATTTTGACATTGTTTTCACTCTAGCAACTACAAATATCGACCAAAAAAGACAAAACTAGGAAAAAATGTTGGTGACTATAAGATATTGCCTTGGTGTAATTTTCAGCTTGATTTGAATTTTACATCATGAGTTATTTGCCCTTGAAATTGACAAAATTGCCATTTCGGCTCTATTTTCACTTTTCAACCATCAATACAGAACTTTTACAGAATCTACTGAACATACGATGTTACTTGCTTGTAATTTTCTGCTTGGTCATCCATTTGGTTGTTTGCACAGCCTGCGGCTTTGTAATTGCATTCAACAGGACAAACAAACAGGCCTGTGGAACGCTTCCAGACCGCCAGGGCTGTCTAGTTTGCCCCATCAACATGAAATTTGCTCAGAATGATTGTCTTGATAGAATCTCGGACAAGTTCGAAATTGGGTCATCTGGGGTCAAAAACTAGGTCACGGAGTCAAATCTTAGAAACACCTTGTGTGCACTCTAGAGGCCACATTTTTTGCCCAATCAACCCGAAAATTGATCTGAATGATTGTTTTGATAAAATCTCGGACAAGTTCGAAATTGGGTCATCTGAGGTCAAAAATTAGGTCAGGGGGTCAAATCTTAGAAAAACAATGTGCACTCTAGAGGCCACATTTTTTCCCAATTAACCTGAAATTTGCTCAGAATGATTGTCTCAATCAATTCTTGGACAAGTTTGAAATTGGGTCATCTGGAGTCATAAACTAGGTCATGAGGCCAAAATTTTGTAAAACGTTGTGTGCACTCTAGAGGCCACATTTTTGCCCAATCAACCTGAAATTTACTTAGAATGATTGTCTTGATGAAATCTCGGACAAGTTCGAAATTGGGTCCACTGCGGGCCGTCATTGCTCTATACTTCTTTTGGAACCTCTCGGTAAATTCTGTAGAATCTTTATGGGAGCGAATTGACCGAGTTGTTTCGAATGTTCCATGAATCATAAACCGCGGAGTTCCGAATGCTCCATACTTCATACAAATGACGTCATGATGACGTCATTTGTATGAAGTATGGAACATTCGGAGCACCTCGCTTATAATCTCGGTCTCAAAGACGCTGTATCAAAAACATCTTTAAAAGATATATTTAAAAATCTCGCTCTAAAGAACGCGCCTCAGGCTGAATATGAGTGGTGTCATTTTCATCCAATGGATCGGGTGTCTGATCGATTGGCTGAGACGAGTTTGCCTACTATTAAACTTTCAATGTATCCCTACAAGTTTTAAGGAACTTTTAATTTAATGAATTGATATATTGATATCTACAATATATGAAGTGAATCTACGAAACGTAAATTGAATTTCCATTGCTCTGGCGCGCAAGATTATGGTACTCCGGCACGGTTTTCATTTACAAAATTATTTCAAAATTTGCCAAATGCAACGTCAGAAAAAAAGTGCATTAGACTGGGTAAATTGTATTGTAGGCTTATTATACCCCCAAGTGTATAGCAAGATGTTCTATACTTGTATGGAATTTCATTATTCGTGAACACGAAACAAGCAAATAATAAACAAATTCTGCATTTATCAAACAACCCTCGAATTTTAAATATCCAGATAACTGCTCCGTAGTGGGCCACATTTTCCTTAACCACATAAAATACATTGCATACACGAAAGATAATACCAAAGAAACACATAACGAAATACAATTTAAAGTTTCGTTGAAATAAGTATGTTAACCGATCTATGATTTAGAGGATGACATGCTGCACCTACAGATCCTTTGACACTTTCCTTGTATTGCCCATGTTCCATTTATAGGTATAGTCTGTAAATATTGACCTGAACCTGAACTCATTTGCAATGAGTAATTGTGACAATGAATAATTAATAATCGCCAGTAATCCTCACTGTCGAACAGAGTCGATAGTTTCCATAAGCATTGTGACTTTGTATTCTGCATGTACGCTTCTCGTGTCAAAATATGTCAAAGTGTGATTATTTCGCATTACAATTACTCATTGCATATTCCACAGGTTCAGGTCAATATTTACGGAGTATATTATACATTGGATTCAATCGGAGTATCTATCAAGATAACTTTAAATTCAATAATGAAACACAGTTTGAACTAATGATTTAGTCTCCTTGGTCTTTCGCATCGGCCTAAGCGCAGTTGGTAGCGCAGTTGGTAGCGCATCTGCATCTCATTCGAGGTGTCCCGAGTTTGATACCCGGCCGTGGCAAATAGCCTACCCTTTCTGACAAAATTGTCACCCACTAATGGGTTCGAAATCATTAACATAAGTGCACGAGCAGCTGGAGGCTCGGTAAAGGTGTTGTGGTTTGAGAAACCACAGGAATCCATGTTAGGTTCTCCAGCCGCCGCGATATGACCCTTGCAGTTAAAACGGCGTAAAACGTACCCCAATAAACTCGAACCCCTTGGTCCTGCAATTGTTTACTTATATTCCCACGAAAGCGTTGACCACTATTTTCTTTATATAAAGTGGTACAGTATTATCGTTGTGATATAAGCACTTGCCATCCTTTTTAGCTCACCTGAGCACGAAGTGCTCAAGGTGAGCTATTGTGGTCACTTTTTGTCCGTCTGTCTGTCTGTCCGTCCGTCCGTCCGTCCACAATTTCGTGTTTACACTCTAGCATCTACAAATATAAGCCAATCTTGACCAAACTTGGTCAAAACATGTATGGCCATAAGATCTCGGATGAGTTCGATTATGGGTCAGATCGAACTAGAAAGTCAGGAGTTATCTGCCCTTGAATGCGAAAAATACTTAGTTTTGACATTGTTTACACTCTAGCATCTACAATTATTGATCAATCAAGACAAATCTTGGACATAACATTGCAGACCATAAGATCTCGAATGAGTTCGATTTTCAGTCTGATCTGACCAGAAAGACAAGAGTTATGTGCCCTTGAATTTGATAAAATTGCCATTTTCGGCTGTTTTTGACCTTCTTTACACTCTAGAATCTACAATTATTCATCAATCAAGACAAAACTTTGACACAATGTTTGGGACCATAAGATTTCGGATGAGTATGATTTTCAGTCTGATCTGATCAGAAAGTCGAGAGTTACTTGCCCTTGAATTTGACAAAATTGTCATTTTTGGCTGTTTTCGACGATGTTTACACTCTAGAATCTACAATTATTGATCAATCAATCCAAAACTTGGACACAATATTGGGGATCATAAGATCTGGGATGAGTTTGATTTTCAGTCTTACCTGATCAGAAAGATGAGAGTTATGAGCCCTTGAATTTGACAAAATTGCTGTTTTTGACTGTTTTTGACCTTATTTACACTCTAGAATCTACAATTTTTGACCAATCAAGACAAATTTTGGACACAAGGCTGGAGACCATAAGATCTCATATGAGTTTGATTTTCAGTCTGATCTGACTAGAAAGGTGAGAGTTATGTGCCCTTGAATTTGATATAATTGCCGATTTCGGCTGTTTTTGACATTGTTTGCACTCTATAATCTACTATTATTTATCAATTAAGACAAAACTTGAACACAATGTTTGAGACCATAAGATCTTGGATAAGTTTGATTTTCAGTCCAATCTGATAAAAAAATGGAGAGTTATGTGCCCTTGAATTTGATAAAATTGCCGATTTCAGCTGTTTTTGACATTGTTTACACTCTATAATCTACTATTATTTATCAATTAAGACAAATCTTGGACACAATATTGGATATCATAAGATCTCGGATGAGTTTGATTTTCAGCCTGATCTGACTAGAAAGTCGAGAGTTATGTACCCTTGAATTTGACAAAATTGCTGTTTTCGGCTGTTTTCGACCTTGTTTACACTCCAGAATCTACAATTATTTATCAAACAAGACAAATCTTGGACACAATGTTGGGCACGATGAAATCTTGGATGAGTTCGATTTTCACAATGTTATTGACCATAAGTTCGTTTTCAGTCTTAAAGTCATAAATAGTTTTTGAAATGAAGAAAAGTGTTGCTTATATCATTTTGGTTCAGGTGAGCGATATAGGACCATCATGGTCCTCTTGTTATTATTTAGTAACAACATAACAATGCTGTATTTGCTTTTACTTCTGTAATTCGTCACAAGGCATATTAACCCTTTCACAAACGACAACATTTAGAGGGGTCCTATTGAAAGCTGCTGCAGACAACAAAATGGGTGTAAATGAAAACATAATTTTGGAATCTGAAAGCATAGAATCCATTAGGAACCCAAGGTGTGTTCACAATTTATTTTATCTTAATGCTAATTTAGGACTATGTGCTACCCGGTATGTCATAATTATATTGTGCAGGAAAAGGAAAAACAATCGACTTGATGGATGCCCTTCAACGTTGGAGAGTATCCAATTGAAGTTGAGTATGTACTCATGAGACTGAGGATGTACTTAAGTGTTTTTTTTTTTGTGTTTTTTTTTTCGAGAAACCAGGTCCTGGTCCTGGAAACCTTGTCGATTTAATGACATTCGTCTTAGAATTCAAAATAGTAGCACAAATTCGTTGGAAAAATGATTACATTAAAACAATAATTTTCAAAGATGTTTGTGGAAAAGCATTGAAAGTTCATTTGTGGCTGTTATTTTTAGAAAGAAAAAATGTAATAGGGAACGATTTTATCAAGTAAACTGTGACGTAATTTCGGACAAACAGTAGTATTTCCAGGGGTGTTGTTATAAAACCAAGTCGTAGTTAAGAAATTTTATAACATCACTGACGGCTTATCAAAACATAACGGTAAACAAAATCTATTTTTATCACAAAATTTATTGTAATTTGTGGCGATTATCTTTGCAATGGGGGACATTGGTCGGTTATCCGCCCTTGTTTTTATAGAGGGCGCTACAATCACAGCGGTCCTTTCACACTTCCGGTTTACAATCCGCTTAGTTGATTTTCATATGATACCACGGAAATATTATTCTATTTCTCTCGCAGACTTGCATATTTCAGATTCATTTAAAAAAGAAAATTGCACCATTTTTATGTTAATTGTTTAAGCAATTATTAGGCTACTTGAAAATTATTGTAAAAAAAAACATTAAAGTAATATTTGCCTTGGAATTTGTATAACCCCTATAAAATAGTCTAATATGCCAATGAATATGCATTTCTTTATTTTGACTGCCTTCATTAATTTTGAAAACCCACATAGCAAATCAAGTACTGTCGAAATTTAACTTTACAAATAATGATATTGCTGAAAAAGTTAGTTATTTGCGATCTTAACATTCTCCTAGTCTTCTGCTGAAACTTTCTGTCCAAGATTTTATCGTTTTAGAAACGGTATTCAAACAAGACGTTCTCATCCTGTTATTTTTCCCAGTCGACAGCTAGGGTTGGGGTTGGATGTTGGTTTGAAATCTCGATGGAAAGAATAGGATAATTGTAAAGGACATAGGAGAAAAGATTTAAATAATATACATTTATTCTTCCCGTTTCCATAATGTTTTCAAAGACTTTGTTGCGAATGGTTACCAATTGTTGTCTCTGGTTTGAGAAGGTTTAACTGTCTGATGTGTTAGTGAACGCATTATGAAAAATGAAAACACACCAGATTATACATCAATATATGAATTTATTTCTTATTGTTTTATTCAATGTATGACGTGTCATTTCTCAATACAAAGGTCTACTCAACTTCTCAACGGAGATTATCTTAAGTTTCTTTATCCGTTCTCAAATGACAAAAGTAATTGACGTTGCAGACGACAAACCAATATAATTTGAAATTGAAACACAAATGTATGAACAGACATTATATCGGGGGAAATGAGAGAATGTTGGAGCCTGATTATCGGTATTTTCCTCCTTTTCCGAAATAATTCCTAAATATGTATCTAATAGTGTTAGATTTTTCGTCGAGAATGGTTAATTAAGCTGTTTTCTTTCAGATTTGTGATGAAAAGTGTGTATTAACCCCTATTCAAAGACAGAAATTTTGGCTGCCTGGCCTAAATAAATATGGGTTCAGATATCAAACGTTGTTAGCCTATAAATTACGGGAAAATCTTACATAAAGCATAGAAAAGGTTAAGACAAAAGGAGACAAATCCAATGTGCATAAGTGGCTTCTTTTCTCCTAATATTTTGAAAGAAATCAATGTAGACCTTCATGTATGTGTTTTATTCAATCTTTTTTTATGAAAATGTTGAAGAAAATGGAGCTTTCAGAGACAAGTGATTTCTTCTTCTTTCGACAGCTTTCCTCACCAGTATATGTAGTAGGCCTATCAAAAAGGAATAATAATTGTAGATCTAGTCGTAATCAAACACAAAGTATGAAATTGTCTAAATTTAAAGTAATTTCATTTGAAACTGTTGGGACAATGATATGTATATGACATAAGCATAAAAAAGTACTTAAAATGACAGAAAAAACCTGGGAGAAAATTAGTTTATACTGCCCGAAAAGTTGCGATTATAGGACCGTTGTGATTGCAGCGCCACCTGGATAATCCGCCAGGACCGATAACCGACCAATGTCCCCCATTCGAAGATGGCTTTGTAGCAACCAGTTTTGTAATAAAAACGAGAAATGTAATAATTATTACAAAACTCGTTGCGATGACAAAATTCGTATTACATTTCACGAAGCAACCAGAAATGTAATAAAGTCGAGAAATGTAACAAAACTAACAAATTATGAAATTTTGGTTTATTGTATAAAATTCAAACCTTAGTCTGATATTCCAATACTGAAATTAGACAGATAGTCGACACTGTACATAACGTTGCTTACATGATGTTAGTTAAGCGCCTCCAAATTTGACCAGATATTTTTTAAAAAAAAAACGTTGTTAGCTGCATCAAAAATGTCAGTTTTCAGTGTCTCTCTTGTATTCTGATTTTGATACTGAACTGAAGCCTTTATTTGCAGTATAAGATACTTTCTTTAAAAAAAGCAAACATTGAAAAGTTTATTACATTTCTCGATTTTGTTACAAAACTGGTTACGAACCATCAACGAGAAATGTAATAAAATCTAGAAATGTAACAAAACTACCAACAACGACATTTTAGAAAGTTACTCAGTATATCGAATCATATTGTCATTTTGCTCTAAAGGTAAAATCTAACATTCGTTACAATATTTGTCATTAGGACGATTAGTTAAGTTGTAGTAAGACGTAAAATTTTGACCATATCACACACTTGTGCCCCATGTATAGAAATGAAACATCTGTAAAAATAAAAAGCAAAATTAGAGGGATATTGAATAAATAGAGAATAGATGGTTCATGTCTTGGATGGGTCAAGTTTATTTGGCGAGCGGAGGAATTTATCTTGTGAGCCGAAGGCGAACATGATAAATTCCTCAGCCGAGCCAAATAAACTTGACCCATCCAAGACATGAAACATCTATTCTATTTATCCTGTTACAACCTTAAAACGATTTAGAATTACAGAAACATATTCATAATCCATTGAAATCAATGGATTATTATTTTTTAAAGCGATGTCACCCTTTCAAAATGTTTGAATGCGCACACGTTTGATGAGCGTCAGAAAGTAATCCGTGTGGAAATTTTCCTTTCCCATCAGCATTTTATAATTTCACCAAGGTAAAAACAAGCAAGTTATATTTCAATTTTCAAATAGGCTATAATAACCATGCAGTGTATTTCAAATAGCAAAGAACTAGAAAGTGACGCGAGTCGACGACTGTGCCTTGACCTGACCGTTTCTTTGTGTGTGGATTGGGATTGGAAGGATCCGTATCGGTTTTAACAAAAACAGATTCAACGTTTAAATTAAAACTCAAAAAGGTCAAACTGTAACAAGAACATGAAGCGCCTACCACAAATGACTCAGTTCACTATTCGTCCCAACTTTAATTTCCTCAGTCCTGGATTTAGCTGTAAAATCTAACGTGTTTTGCACTTTCTCCGATGTCGTCCATTTTTAGACAGTCTCCAACGAAGCAAGCTTGTGTTGTCCGTGGTAATGAAGACATTATTTCAAAATAACAATAGCCTGACGTGTAAAAACAGGTACTACGGATGTTTTGAAATACGATAACAAACCACAAATATCTCCACCTCATGTAAATCCACACCATTCCTTGTTTTTTCCTGCACTGTCCTGTTGTAAACAAACATCGCTTCGATTCCCAGACAACAACGGGTGTGTATTACGTCATCCAAACTTTAATCTACGTCATCGATTTCTAAGATTTAGGTCAATATTCCAGGGGCGGATTCTGTTAGTGGGGCATTTAGTCCATTGTTTAGACAAGGGAATGGAAAAGTTTCTTTTGTGCTTTTTATTTCTCGTTTTCTGTAGACCACTTGCCTCGGATTACGAGTAAACTTAAACTTAGCATTTTTGTAAGTTCGGTGCAAGAATATTGATTAAATACGCATAATTATTTGATTGGGATGATTTTTGCTATTCAAAACGGGAGACTTTGCGAACATTTTGTGTAAGTTTTGTCATAAAAACGGGGATTTCGAGATCGACCCTGCAAAACCTCCGGATAAAATTAAAAGTAGTTTCGGCAGATCACGTGATCATGTAGCATAATAAAGCATGTCACGTGATCAGGGGGTAGGATAAAGCTAAGTTTATCCTACCCCCTGTTATTGGGCAGAATATTAAGCTAGTGACAGGATAAATATTCATTATGTAATGTATTACATTTTTCATTTTGTTGCAAAACTCCTTGCTATCTTTCAACGAAAAATGTAATAACTCGAGAAATGTAACAAAATACCAAATTGCAACATTTATGCACTTAGAATCAGTAGAAGACACTTTGTGAAAGAGAAAAATACATAAAAACAAGTTTGTTACATTTCTCGATTTTATTACATTTCTGGTTTCGACGTGAAATGTAATACGAGATTTGTCATCTCAACGAGTTTTGTAATAATTATTACATTTCTCGTTTTTATTACATAACTGGTTGCTACATGGCTTTCCAAAATGTAAATATACATGGTTTTATTGGATCCACTGCCTGGTACTTAAAATATGGATATCAACGCAAAAAGTAAGTCAATATCTGTCATAATAAGGAAAATATTGCTCATAACAGATTAAACTAGGCAGCAATATTGGTATTCAATATGGCGGCCATCTAGGGGTTCTGACTTTTGGCTCTACCAATCAAATCATTTGTATTGGTCTATACTATATGTGTGCCAAATTTGGTGCTTTCCTAAAAAATAACGATGGACCGCACATTTCTGATATAGATCTACCCGCCTTACTACAAAGACAAAAAAGATGACAAACAATCAACAAAATAATCTGTATGCAGTTTAAATTGGGTGTTAAAAAGGGTCCTTGGTATATGGTACTACTTATCAACATTTCTACCTCACACATAAATGAGCTGGGATTTGGAAATAGGACCCTTCTGGTACATTAGACCAACATAGATCAAGGTCAAACTGCTTGTACATGCAATCAGATGAAAACCCATGTTGTTCTCTAACACCATGTACAAATGTATGTGACCTACATCACCCGCCTCGACATCCATATGGATCCATATGGATCTTCAGAAGACTGCACAGTATTTTGTGGAATCTAATCTGGAGAAATTCTGCTCTTAAATTGAATAAATACCCCATTTCGGAGCGTCGCTCATTGTCCGGCAATCACGGGGTAAGACAAACTACATCTAGATATGCTAAGTTCGACACATTAGTTTTTGAAATGCCACTGTACTTCAAAATACAAGGTCAATAAACATAATCAACTGAACTAGAAGCGTTTGTCTCTCTTTTAACCCTTTCCCAAACAAGACCTGGTTTTGACGTCCCTGATAGAAAAGGCTTAGGAAAACATTGAAACAAAAGAAGAAACTGCTGATAACCAGCAGTTTCTTCTTTTGTCTCAATATTTTCTGTGCCATATTTTACACAATTCCTATCTTTAATAACAGCCGTTTTGTCATTTGTGGCAGTTTTCAAGTGGATGACCCTAAAATTTTGTCGGTTGGGAAAGGGTTAAACCTGTCGTGCTAGAACTCTTCCGTCCAACAACGTTCGATAGTTAACCCATTACTGAACAGTAACGCTATAGACTTTAGAAAACATTATGAAAACCGAAGAAATTGCTTGTGACAAGCAATTTCTCCATTTACCACAGTGTTTTCTAACTCAAAATGGAATTGTCATTAAAATTTCTATAACTTTAAATTGCCGCCTGCAACACATTTCAAATCGAAACAGTAAAACATTTTGCTGTCTGTTAATGGGTTTACATTATTTGCAGACAATCGCTCTTCAACATGAGAAACAGATTGAGCTTCCAGGACTAGAGACCTTGTCAGAACACTGTGTACTCAGTGTTGTCCATTTTGCCCATATTTTTGAGAAAGGTATGTCTCTTCACCAACTACGTGTGACTAAATCATATCAGATAGAAAAATAATCCTTGGAACATGCATGTTGAATTGTTGCATGGCAATACCAAGCCCTCTACTGGCTTTGTATATATACTTCAACCTACTTTTTGGACCAGTGAAATTGCAGTATAATGTAAAATTCCGCGACAATATTCTCTATAAACAGGCTGTCACAAAAAATGATGTAATCGGAGGCGTGGTTTGGAAAAAGATTGTTGAATCGTATGCTTTGATTGGTTGTCGAACACTTAGTTAGATAGAGTCTGTATAGTAGATTCTACACGAAATAAACGCTCAAAGGCTGCGCTCCAAGACTGAGCGTTTATTTCGCGTAGAATCTACTATACAGCCTCTATCTAATACGTAGTTCCCTAGAATTATATCTATTTTGGTCCTATAGTTATATGATTTAGAAGAGTAAAATTCCAATAATGTCCTAAGTCCTGCATCCATACATTTTTCAAAAATCAATTAACCGAAACGAAACGCAAGGTTATCCTGTAACTCATAAATGTACACTCATATTCCGATTATCTACTCAATATCTGCAAGCAATGTAAAAAAAGTCCGCAAATTCCAAGTAATAATAACTTTTATCTACATCTGGCATCCTTAAACAATCAGTGGACCGTATCGAATCTCGAACTTGTTCTGTAACATATAAATTCGGGTTCATATACCAATATCAGCTCAAAAGCTGCACGTGTTTTGAAGAAAACGTCTGGCAAACTGTTATTTCCCAGTAATATTCTACGTCCAGCATCCAGTTTCCTCAAACATCAATGGATCGGCGCGAAACTGATACTCGTTCTGTATCTCATAAATGCACATTCACTGATGATGAACTCGGCCAAAGCGAGGGACGTTTTTCTCTGTAACATGTATAGATAATCATATTTTGTGTTTAAATGTGAGTTTAAAGATCAGTTTGTCTACTGGCAATGAATTTAGTCTAAAGATAAACCGGGTTTACGGTTATGTATTGATAAACCGTCGGTGTTATTGTAAAATCTCGTAACTACGGGTTTATCGAAGCCGTAGTTACGAGATTTTATAACAACACCGACGGAATACATTGTTCGGAAAAACGTCCCTCGCTTTGGCCGAGTTCACCACCAGTGGCACTCATAAGCTAAAAATCAAATCAAAGCATATACAATTTTTTGGGACAAAATCCAGAAAAGTGTAATTTTCCAATGAATTTCAAGTCTTGCATCAGTATCTTCCTTACGAATCATTGAACCGGAACGAAACTCAAACTTGACGTCGTTTTCAACAAAAACCTCGTAACTACATCTTGTTTAAAGATGCAGTTTTGAGATTTTCGCTGAAAAGCAGCGTTGTTTTGTAACATAATGATATAAAATACGGGTTACCCGTATACCTCCAAATAATAGTTCAATAGCTGCAAGCATGTACAAAATTAATTACTCTGGTAAACTGTAATTACACGAAACGTTCTAGGTCCGGCATCCGAATCTTCCTTAAAAACAATTTACCAGAACGAAGCTGAAACTTGTTCTGAAATAAAAACGTTTAAGGACAGATCCTCCATTTATTTCCCACGGTAAGATTTTTTTTATTTTTTCTGTACTGATATTAAAATATATAAGAAGTAAAAAAATGACTTAAAAACTATAGGTCACCAAGCGAATTAAAAAGTTATTGGATTTCAAGGGAGACTACTCTTGTCTAAAATTGCAAAAATGAGGTGTCACTTAAATACCCACAAAAAAGGTGTTCGAAATGACTAGCATTACATAAATAAGTCTTTATTGTGTTCAATATGTTTTATTCTGTATAAATGAGTATCAATTTGGGAAAATTTATTGATGATTTTGAAATTTTTAGCAAATCATTCTTTCAAAAGTAGCTGAAATTGCTCTTTTTTCGCAACGTTTCTGATAATAAAAAATATTCCAGCGGTAAGAATTTTTTCTTTTTTGGTATAGACATAATGCTTGGTCATACCTACAAAAACAAACGAAGAAAAATATATCAAACCAAGCGTTTTTCTTAGTTATAAGTAAAATTTGGTTTACTTTTTGCAGCTCTGTCCGAAATTGTTTCACTACTTTTATCCATTTTCTTCCTTATTACCAGCTTTAGATAATAAAAAGTGTCATCTTTTGTGTCCATCTGAAGCGGACTAGCTCATAAAAAACACCTCTTTGCTTTTGTTGCTCCGTTTCCTATCGCTAACGCCACATGTTGAACGCGTAACAGAAAGCGAAATGTACCATCCGAGTACTATTACACTTTAATTGATCAAACAGAGAAAATTGAAATAACCGAAAAGGGTCTTGTCATTTATCAGCCAAACATTAACTAAATGTAAAAAATATATTTGTGGAAAAGGCCAATTACTGAAACAGCTTTATTTTCGTTATATAGGATATGCGCAGTAAGTTGCGCAGTAACAACTGGAGGATCTGTCCTTAAATGCGCACTTAGTTATGGAAAACAGTCCAGTATTGCTTCAAGCGTAAGTACAGCATCAAAATCAACGGATCGGAACATAACCCTTGTCCTGTAACTCATAATTGCACACTCTTTTAATCCAAAATTAATCCCATGCTGAAAAAAATCTCGAAAAGTATAAATTCCTGATAATTTATTAAGTCTAGCATCCGTACCTTCCTGAAATATTCATGGACTTGAACGAAACTCAAACTTGCTCTCTATTACATAGATTCGCAATCATATATGCCAATCACTAAGAAAAACAGTTCGAAAAACTGCTATTATCCATTAAATTTCTTAGTCCAGAACACGTATCTGACTCAAAAATAGATGGACTGGAACGAAACTCTAATTTGTTCTGTAATTAGCACGGTGGTCAATCACGCGACTCAGAATTTCAGAAAAGCGTCAATATTTTTGTTAATACTTGACCAATTTGAATTAGGTTTGAAGCAGAGAAGGTGGGAAATGCCAGAACGCCAGGAATAAGCTACACGTGGTGGATTTTTGAATCATCATTTGATAAAAAAGATATTGAAAATCAAGCAAAATTTTGGTTGATCTTCAATAGCTGTTTTGTTAGCTGTTTTGTAAAAAAGGTCTTTCTATTGGGTGACGTCTGTCCATTTCTGCTTTAAACCGAATTCAAACCGGTCCAATTTTAACAAAAAATACTGAAGAAATTCTGAAATTGTTGCATCACGTGATTACCCACCGTGATAAATGCGCCCTAGTGTACCAAAAACTTAGATCAACAACTGCATGCAGTAAGAAAAAAACCTGGAAAACTAATTGACAGGGAAACGGACAAACAAACAGACGGACAGAGTGCAAACCTAGAGACCCCTTTAGTCTGGCTTACCTGCCCCTAATACTGCGTTATTGGGTCAGGCAAACTTCAATCATGGCGACGTCCACTGGGCTGATATTTTAACAAAGGTAAAGAACAAAGTTTTTTAATTTTGTGAGCAGAGAAGGGTCATTAGAAGAGTTGATAGGTTTCGGTATATTTTTAATACTAGCAACAAAAGTTTTACATGACCTCAACGCTAACCCGAAATAAAACGGTTTTAGATTATATACATGAAAACTATATGAAGGCAATTTGGATGCACATTTTATCCGATTAGCTCAGTGGTAAGAGCGTTTGACTTGTCTTCAAGAGGTCCCTGGTTCGAATCCCAAGAGTGAAACATATTTTAGCCACACACCCTTTCTTTTTACATTGTTCATACCACATGGTTCTAGAGATTGCAAAGACGTAATAAAAACACTATTACCAATTATGTTTTAATTGCATCTTAGTGATTTCTAGAATAGTTTGGTTTTAGAAAATGTATTAACATAAAAAGTAGAAGAAAAATATTCACCCAGCGTGGTATTCGATCCCTGGACCTCTTGAACCCAAATCAGACGCTCTACCATTGAGCCTATCGGACTACTGGTAAGATGTGCATCCAAATTGCCTTCATATAGTTTTCATGTACATAATTTGAAACCGTTTTATTTCGGGTTAGCGTTGAGGTCATGTTAAACTTTTATTGCTAGTATTAAAAATATACCGAAACCTATCTACTCTTCTAATGACCCTTCCCTGCTCACAAAATTAAAGAACTTTGCTCTTTATCTTTGTAATTAAATTACCCCACTGGAGGCGGCCATTTTTAGGGAATGCCTGACGTACTAAAATACATAGTACGACAGGAAACCAGACTAGAGACCCATTTAGCTTCGCCAGTAGAAGACTTCAAAATAACCCTGTGAATCAAATATTTTCTGAGACCCCCTCTTAATACAGTTCTTATCATTCAGGCCCGGAGGAATCAATTTCATATTTGATGGGCTAAAATTCCTGTATCGGAAATGGAGGGGGGGGGGGGCTTAATTGAATTTTCCCTTAATTTTCCGTGTAAAATAAGTAAGATTCGGCATTTTTGGTCAACAAGAGGGGGGCGGGGGTAAGCACCCCCTAGCCCCTTGTTCCTATGGGTACGTCATTTTGAGATTAGGTTCAGTCCGTGTCCGTTAACCCTTTCACAAACGACAGTATTTTAGGGTAGTCTAATCCCAAAGCTGCCGCAGTGGAAAATATATCTATCTATCTATATATACTGCCTAACCTTTGAATTAGCTAAAGCTGTGGATGTCTGATTCTTTCGGTCTGTAGTAGGCTGCGATATAAAGAGGTTTGCATGTTTTGACCTGTAATTTAATCCAAATAATTTCACAATCAGTCTTTAGTTGCTTCTGCTCTGTTGCAAGAAAAGTATCTTTAACCAGGATGAATACTCCTCCACCTTTGGTTGTCCTGTCTAATCTGAAAGGTGTATATCCTAAAGATTTTGGGAAAAATTCACAATCTGCATGTTGTTTATTTGACCAGGATTCTGTACCTACAACTATATCAGGTTTATTTTGATCTATCATACAAAGAAATTCTGCTTTTTTGTTGACGATGGACTGACAATTCAATGAAATTACTTTAAGCTGAAAAGGATTATTATTTTGTTTAGGTCTCTGTCACATTAAGTTTTATGAGATAGGGTTAATGTCTTAGTTAAGGCGAGACTACGCCCCTTTTTATATACCGTGTGGTTTAAATTGGCTGCTTTAATACATTTTCTGGTGGCTAGTAGTTTTAATTGTACGTTATGTAAATTAGATTGCTTGGGTTTAGCGTGCGTGTTGGGTGAGTAGATTTTACTAGGTGAGCGTGGTGCATGGGAATTGGGTGCTTGTAGTGAGTTTTCTTCGTAGGGTTTTGTATAAAAACCCTGCGTTGAAATGACTCGTTGGGTAGACGATTTTTGGCATGGTAGCTGGAAAGTGGAGTTGAGATTTGTGTGTGAGATTCGATTCTTCTTGGGGTAAATATTTTTTTAATTTACATTGATTTTATTGTGTAAATGTTTTTAGAAATTCTGTGGCTTAAATAAGCAGCTTTTTGGTCTATTGAATTGTCGCAAACAACGCCGGAAAATGACAAATGGCTGTCTAGTTAATTTCTCAATTTCCTTCACTGTTTTGGAATGTCGGATGGCTAGGACTGGTTAAATCGGAGAACTATTACGTTGAATTTTTTGTCAGATTATCATTTAAGCCATGGTTAAATAAGCTATTTTTGTAACTATTTTCAAAGAAACAAACATTGTGATAATTTGTATTTAATGGTCTGCTTAGCTGTTCATATTTTGTAAATGCTAATGTTGTATCGTTCAAATGATATTTGGATAATGTCAAATGCTGTATAATTATATCTTAACGCAGTTCAGTATTCTGAATTGTTGTTTTGAGAAAACATTGTGAGAAAAGATGTAAAGTATTATATTGGTCAATGTTCTTTAAATAGCTTGAGTTTGAGAAAACATTGTGGGAAAAGACGTTAGCATATTGTTTTGGTCTATGTTTTGTAATAGCTTGGGTTTGAGAAAACATTGTGGGAATAGATGCTAACATATCATATTGTCTTGAGATGTTTGTAAAACATGATGTTAAGTAGAGCTATTAGAGCTCTTATTAGGTAATTGCTATAATATTTGTTATACTTCCTATAGGTTGCTTGATGTTGCTTGATTGTTTGCGACAACCTACTATATATACTGATGTCGTATCTAGGCGTGTGTGGTGTGATGGCTGGAGACCTTACCGTGTAAGAGTAAACTTGTAGTCAAGTGACGGTAAACCTTGTTTCAGGGGTGCAAAGTTCCATGCCCGTACTAAATGGTAAGGTAGATGGTAAGGTGGTTAGGGTTTTAAGGGATACAGCTTGCAGCGGTGTGGTTATACGTAGAAGTTTGGTACCAGTAGAGGCTTTCATAGGTGTGTTGCAGAAGATAAGGTTAGCTGATGGGTCGGTGATTAGTGTACCGATGGCAGAGGTCGAGATACCAACCCCATATTAGACAGGAAAGGTAAGTGCTTGGTGAACCCGTTGTATGACGTGATGATAGGTAATATTCCAGGAGCGTTAGATCCAGATAAGCCAGAAAAGACGGAAATTGGGGCGGTTGAGACCAGACTAACAAGCTAAGGTAAGAACACAACCTTATAAAGGACTAAAGGTACCCGAAATTATTTGGAAAGAGGTTACGAGGGAAATGTTGGTTGTGGATCAGAAAAATGATGCTACCTTAAGAAAAATACGTGAATTAGTAATGAGTAAAGATAATGTGTCGGAGAGTGGTAAGGCTAGATATTTTGAGAAGAGCGGTATGCTATTTAGAGAATTCAAGTCGTTGACTATAGCAAATGGACAAGTGTATACACAGTTGTTGGTACCAAAACCACATAGAGAGGTAGTTATGCGTTTAGCGCATAAGTCTATTTTGGGAGGACATTTAGGGACTAGGAAAACAGTTATGAGAGTTTTGTCTGAGTTTTTCTGGCCAGGTGTTCAGGCGGATACGAGACGGTTTTTGTCAGAGTTGTGACATTTGCCAGCGTACGACTCCCAAAGGGAAGACTGCTAAAGTACCGTTGCAGAAGATGCCTTTGATAGACGAGCCGTTTCAACGAGTTGCCGTGGATCTGATAGGTCCGATACATCCAGTTACGTCAAAAGGTAACCGTTATATTTTAACCCTGGTAGATTATGCAACTCGTTTTCCAGAGGCAGTACCATTACCAACAATAGAAACAGAGCGTGTGACAGAGGCCTTAGTAGATATATTTTTCAGTGGAAGGGTCCATTCAAGATTGTTGAGAAGTTAGGAAACGTAGATTATAGGATAGAAATGAATGGGGTACTGAAAACGTTTCATGCAAATCTGCTTAAGTTATATGTAGACAGGAGGGTAGACAGTGTAGAAGGTGTAGGCAATGTAGGGTCGTTGGCCGTGATTGAATCAGAAGAAGAAAGTAACGCAGGTGATCAGGTATTATCAGGACCGGTTAATGTAAGGAAGGGGTGGCCAGATGATGTTTACATCTCGGACCAGCTGAATACCGTAGAAAGAGAACAAGTCAAGTCCCTGCTTAGGGAGCACGAAGATGTATTGTCAGATGTGCCGGGTCTAACACAGCTGTTAGAGCACAAGATAGTGACTAGCACGGAAACTCCGGTAAGACTAAAACCTTTTCAATTACCATACGCAATGACAAAGATTGTCGAGGATGAGGTGCAGTCTATGCTAGATCAAGGGTTCATCGAACCATCAGATAGTCAGTACAGCTCACCATATCTATTGATTAAGAAAAAGGATGGTTCTAACAGATTTTGTATAGACATGCGAGCTTTGAATAATATCACGGTGTTTGATGCCGAACCAATGCCTAACGCCGATGATATATTCGCAAAGTTGACAGGCTGAAAGTATTTTTCGAAGTTAGACTTGTCAAAAGGGTACTGGCAGATCCCGTTGGAGAAAAGTTCAAGAGCCAAGACAGCTTTCCAGACACCATTAGGTTTGTTTCAGTTTGTGCTTATGCCTTTCGGTCTCGTGACAGCAGGTGCATGATGCGCTTGTTGCTAGAGAGATTAGAACATACAGACAATTTCATTGATGATATCATGATCTTTACCACTACGTTCTCGCAGCATGTGGACACGCTCAGACAACTGCTTAAGCGTTTACGTATAGCGGGCCTCACAGCTAGACCTAGTAAGTGTTTCATTGCGTGCAAAGAGATAGATTGTTTAGGTCATATTGTAGGGGTTGATGGTATGTATCCTACGCCGGATAAGATTGAAGCAATCCAATCAGCGGATCGACCCACTACCAAAAGACAAGTGCGGTCGTTCTTAGGGTTAGTGGGATTTTACAGGAGATATGTCCCTTATTTTAGCCTGATAGCGTTACCACTGACCGATTTGACAGAGAAAGGTCAGCCAAATAAGGTATGTTGGGGTGATGCCCACGAGAAAGCCTTTTCTTCACTTAGGCAAGCACAAATGATAAAACCAATACTGAAATTGCCGGATTGTGCAAGGAGTTTCATCCTTCAGACTGATGCCTCAGAGGGTGGACTAGACGCAGTTTTGTTACGAGAAGATGAGGAGGGGAAGTTACCGGTGGCTTATGCTAGTAGGAAATTAAAAGGTGGTGAATTAAACTATTCCACAATAGAGAAAGAGTGTTTGGCAATTGTTTGGGCTATTCAGAAGTTTGGAAAGTATCTGTATGGGAAAAGTTTTGTTTTAGAGACTGATCATCAGCCATTGACTTACTTGTCAAGTATGAAAGGGTCAAATTCCAGGTTACTTAGGTGGTCTTTGAGTTTGCAGCCTTACAGGTTTACAATTGTTGCCATTAAGGGTAGTGATAATGTTGGGGCAAACTATTTGAGTCGCTTGTGATTTTTGGAGGGAATTATCTTCCTAAAACTTAATGTGGGAACAAAGTACTGCGTACTCTTTTGGTTGGGGGAGATATATCACATTAAGTTTTATGAGATAGGGTTAATATCTTAGTTAAGGCGAGACTACGACCCTTTTTATATGCCGTGTGGTTTAAATTGGCTGCTTTAATACATTTTCTGGTGGCTAGTAGTTTTAATTGTACATTATGTAAATTAGATTGCTTGGGTTAGCGTGCGAGTTGGGTGAGTAGATTTTACTAGTTGAGCGTGGTGCATGGGAATTGGGTGCTTGTAGTGAGTTTTCTTCGTAGGGTTTTGTATAAAAACTCTGCGTTGAAATGACTCGTTGGGTAGACGATTTTTGGCATGGTAACTGGAAAGTGGAGTTGAGATTTGTGTGTGAGATTTGGATTCTTCTTGGGGTAAATACTTTTTTAATTTACATTGATTTTATTGTGTAAATGTTTTTAGAAATTTTGTGGCTTAAATGAGCAGCTTTTTGGTCTATTGAATTGTCGCAAACAACGCCGGAAAATGGCAAATGGCTGTCTAGTTAATTTCTCATTTTCCTGCACTGTTTTGGAATGTCGGATGGCTAGGACTGGTTAAATCGGAGAACTATTACGTTGAATGTTTTGTCAGATTATCATTTAAGCCATGGTTAAATAAGCTATTTTTTTAACTATTTTCAAAGAAACAAACATTGTGATAATTTGTATTCATTATATTCCGTTTTTATTCACCTGACAGGGTGTGGCTAAGTAAAGAGGTTATTCGACGAGTTAACTTCTCGATACCTTGGTTGATAGAAGAGAAAAAACGTGCGGCACGAGCATGAACATATTTCAAATTGAAACAATGCGCGATTGTAAAATGTGTTGTCATAAAACCTCGTAGCTACAGATTGATTCACGCTGTAGTTATAATGTTTTGCAACAATACCGACGAATTACCGCTAATCGAGAAGGCTGTTTCTCCCCAAGCTTAAATGGAATGAACCGTTTACTAAGCTCCGCCCTGTCTCTCGAATAAAAACAGAATATACATACCTAGCAGTGAAATCCTGGAATTTCTCAGTGTAATAAATTTTGATATCGCCACTCCAGTGACGATATCACTTTTAAATTTCACTGTAGTAGCCGGGACTATTTACACATGTTGTGGCAATTCAGGCCCGTAGGAACAGGGGGGCTAGGAGGGGCTAAGCCCCCCCCCCAAAGTTGGCCAGACATGCCAAAATTTTCTTAATTTTGCACTGAAAACTTTGGCAAAATCCAAATTAGCCCCCCCATATTCAGGACAAGGGCTTTAGCCCCCCCCCCCCCCTACGAAATTGCTTCCTACGGGCCTGCAACTTAAAAACGGCACTGAACAATTTTTAACCAGGCTATGGTGTGTCTTAAAATCTATGACAGAATTTACTCAATAAAACTTTAAAATAAACAGATGTGAGAATCGTAAATACCTTTCCAAGCATCCAGGCAGTGCTGTCAAATTGGAAACCACAAAGCCAGTCGACGAATTTACACTGTGACATGTATATTCAAACATTGAACAGAGACTGTTTATTTTCACGTCTTGTCAAAGCAACCAAAAGACACATCACAGAAGCGATAAAAATGTTGCCAGATGATCCTCTATGCCTAAATCAATAGTTCTCAGCCGAAAATCCCGTGTTTAGCTACTTTCTGTCAGAAATCTGAGTTGTTGTTAAATAATTAAAGTTGTTGTTGTAATAGCCTTGATTTCGAGATAGATTGTAGACTAGAAGATTTAAATTTTATTCAGATCGTTCTTTATCATTTCATTGCTGTCTTTTTTATGATTTGAAGTTCTGATAGATCTATATGTTTAATATTTTTTCTCGCTTCACCATTCAAACAAAATGGCGGTCATTTTTTTTTCTAAATACACATAGAACATGTATTTATACGCAATGCAAAGACGCCTTAAATCAGATTGGAAATACAAATTAAAAAAGAAAAAAAACTAAAAATGAGGGTAAAACTCCCGAAAAGGGTATGTAATAAATAGATCAACTAACTGAAGAAATGTGATATTAAAATTTTCCACTCGAATGGGGTGAGATGCGGTTAAAAAAACTCGTCCTTCCGGACTCGTTTTTTTCAACCGCATCTCACCCCATTCTCGTGAAATGATTTTAATATCACATTTCTCCAGTTAGTTAACCTCTATTTAATGGTCTGCTTAGCTGTTCATATTTTGTAAATGCTAATGTTGTATCGTTCAAATGATATTTGGATAATGTCAAATGCTGTATAATTATATCTTAACGCAGTTCAGTATTCTGAATTGTTGTTTTGAGAAAACATTGTGAGAAAAGATGTAAAGTATTATATTGGTCAATATTTTTTAAATAGCTTGAGTCTGAGAAAACATTGTGGGAAAAGACGTTAGCATATTGTTTTGGTCTATGTTTAGTAATAGCTTGGGTTTGAGAAAACATTGTGGGAAAAGATGCTAACATATCATATTGTCTTGAGATGTTTGTAAAACATGATGTTAAGTAGAGTTATTAGAGCTCTTATTAGGTAATTGCTATAATATTTGTTATACTTCCTTGATTGTTTGTGACAACATACTATATATACTGATGTCGTATAGGCGTGTGTGGTGTGATGGCTGGAGACCTGACCGTGTGAGAGTAAACTTGTAGTCCAGTCCGGGTGACTTTGGTAGTATGTCGTGCCGGCGTCAGCGTCATCGGGAAAGGACGTTTGGGATGTGACGACCGGGGAACAACATAGTACTAGTAATATACAATAAACGGCTGGACAATCACATTATCTTGGTGGTATATAGGCGCGGTCAGGTGTTTTGGAAGAAATTTAATATTTTTCAGTTACATTAATTTATAAATCGTGTGAAGTAACGTGGACATTTTGTGACATTAGACGTCATCCTAAAACATACAGTGATAGTGGACTCTCGAAATTCTTTAGGAACTTTATTGATTTTGGTTTAACTTGTTTACATTTTGATAAATTGGTATTTGGTTATTTGTTTATGTAAATAAAATTTGGAAATGCACATCCTGACTCTTTACTGACCCGTATCCAAGCCAACCACTCAGCCGTCTTGTGACAGTCTCTGTCTCTGAGCTGTATTTCCGGATGTGGTACTTGGATGAAGTTGAAAGTCGGACTGCTCTCTCAGTACACTGTAGCTATTCTGTGATGAGAAAGAAGAAATTGAAAGATTCGAATGTCTAGAGAAATTTTGAGATTAACAAATTGAGCAGATCCAGGAGAATGATGTGTCTCGTGCTACAAGATCAAAATATGTTTCATTAGTAATATCTTGACATTTAATGTGGAACCATCTCTGGCAGGTGTCGCATTCAACAGCATGGTCTTCATCAAGGACCTCATATTGACACGAACCACATGGAAAGTCAGGGCCAGGATTTGTTTCTACATCTGCGGACAAAGACAATAAGAGAAGGCATAAATATGTTAGTGAAGAATTTCTAGTGTGTTTCTCGACTGGGACGGACCACCGTGTTGATTTCAGCAAACAGGCACAAACATACGAATTGCTGGGTTTTAGTACATTTGGGTTAGTAAAAGCTACTGGTTGGTGTTCTGTTGTTGGGTCTGGTCCTATCTGGATGCTGAGCCAGAAAGCTGTAATGAGAATCGGGGCTAACACACCTGTAAACATTTTCAAAACAAACAAAAAATGTCATGGGTTTTCGTGGAACAAGGGGAGGTCACCGGGTCTAGAAAATGATAAATACTTGAAAAATCGTTTAATCAGTAAATATCCTAAGTTGGTGTATGGAACAACCTCCAAAGATGTTTGGAGTAACTTCTTGCGTCAGTTAGAACAATCCCTGCAGCTGAAAAATAGATTTAAATTAGAATTTTCACGATCTGAAACAGGAAGACAGAAAAAGTGATTAGTTGCACGACGCATGCGCACAAACAAATAGACATTCATCAAGATTATCTGTTAATGTACAATACAGCTCAAAAAATATTGAGGTAAAATGAGAAAATACTGATTATCATCACGTTCCCTTATGCCTCAATGTTTTCCTAAGCCTTATCTATCAATGACGCCAAAACCAGGTTTTGTTTGGGAAAGGAATGGACGAATCCATTCTTCACGACCAATCATATATGAGACGTTTGGACATTGTTTGATTTTAATGATTTACAATGCCCCAGTCTTTAGCCAAGTCACTAATTTGTGTCACATGTTTCAAAACACACGTCGTGCGTAGAAAACGCAGCATGGAACTCCAAACTACTGAAATTTTTCATGTCGATGCTTTTCAACGAAAACCTCGTATCTGCAGATTTAAACAAGCTGCAGATACGAGGTTTTCGTTGAAAAGCGAGTATGTGATGGTAAGTATGTTACAGGTGTCTCAAAGCTGAAATATTCGACCCAACGCTTTCATAATGGAAATGAATTTTGTTCTAAAATTAGACTGGGTTTACCGTCATAATGTGATAAACCGTCTGTGTTTTTATGAAATGTTGTAACTACGACTTGAATGAAGCCGTACTTGAGATATTTTATAACAACACCTACGAAAAGCTTTTTTTTGTCCGAAATAACTTCACGTTTAGCTGGATAGAATCGCTCCCTATTGTATTGAAATAAGGCACACTTTTCCCTTGATTATACCCCCACGATAAATGACCTGGCAGAACATCTCAGTAGGTAGGAACGGGGGGGGGTGTTGGCTAGAGGGGGCTTATCACCCTCCCCTTCCCCAAAGTTGGCCAAAAATGCCGAATTTTCCTTTTTTCACACTGAAAATTTAGGGAGAATCCATACTAGCCCCCCCCCCCCCCCCACAATATTCAGACAGATATAGCGGACGAGAATTGACCTGGCAGAGCTTTCCATTCGATTAGCATGGGCTGCTCTGCCAGGTCAATTCTCGTGAGGTATACATATGTTGATTCTGTAAATATGTGTCATAATATTGTGAGTAGACTATACCTTTATAACGTCGCTTTTTAACGAAAACCTCGTAACTGCAGTTTGTTTTAAGCCGCAGTTAAGAGCTTTCCGTTGAATAGCAGCGATAATGTTATCAACCCTTTATTTGTAGTCTACTCTATCTATTTGGCGTACCACAATATTTAGCAGTCTAATCATCGAGAATAAACCTGATCAAACTATGGGATTTTTAACTTTAATTCTCTTACAATATTTGCCGCTTGCTTTGATTCTAATTGTGGTGCGTAAAGTTGTCGGACTTTTCCTAACACGATGGAAATTACAAAGGCTGCTGAGAGATTTTCCCGGACCCAAACCACATTTTCTGTGGGGGAACGCGAAGGAGGTACGTACGTTAACTTATTCCTTCATTTCATTTCAGTAAATCATTGCATTCGTTCATTTTTTCATTCGTGCGTTCATCTGTCCATCCGTCAAAAATGCGCTTCTGTCCGCTGAACCATTCTTGTGGTCGTTTAATTTTGTTCACGAAAAACTATTTTTTTTTAAACAGACAGGTTGAGATCTAGAAATGAATATCAAAAACTGCGTTTTGAATTATACATAGCAAGATCCTTGATGGTCCTTATAGTACACCACGTGAACCCCTTTCTTACCGAAACGAGTTATTTTAAGAATGATTCAAGCCGTAGTTACGAGATTTTACCATAACGACACCGACGGTTTATCAATACAGTCATAACGGTAAACCAAGTCTATTTTATCATAAAATGCATTGCCATTCTGTAACCAACTTGACAACAGCAAATCCTTTTCCAACCAAGGTTTGATATTGCTATCCCAAACGGAACAACCTTGGGGTAAACCCATATTTATCTTTTTCAACACCCGTTTTGTCGTATGCAACAACTTTCTGATTAGAACAGTCAAATACACAGCAATGCATTTTGTTCTCAAATAGACTTGTTTTACAGTTATGCTTTGATAGACCATCGGTGGTGTCACAAAATCTCGTAACTACGGCTTGAATCAAGCCGTCGTTACGAGATTTTATAACCAAACCCACGAATTATTTTCGTTTGTCCGAAATTTCAACACGGTTAATTGGACAAAATCGTTCCATTTTGTCCTCGTTCGGGAAAGGGCTTTATTCATTAAAGCAATATAAAATAGTATTAAACCCTTTTATGACAGTTGAGAACCCCATGGACCAAATCTGCAAGGGCACAAACTGTCTGATCAGGATCCACGTTGTTCTATCATCGTTGGTTCTTCATAACCAGAGGCATTTTCTGCCAGAGATCATCATGGAATCTGATCGGACTGCACGTAAACATTAGCTGATTTGAATCCATCGTTGACCTAAATACCAAAAATGACCCATTTTTCCGAACCCCAGCTATAGGTTGATATCAGTGTGACCCTTATTAGCCTACATAGTCATAGGGCAAGGGATATGAGTTGATAGACATTCCAGCTTTGTTATTTCATTTCAAAACCCTTTGATGTGAGTACTCATGGCAATCGCCTCGGCCAGACTATTCTAATGAGTATCCAAAACAATAGGGGTTGATGGGTATTTGCTGATATAAATTGTCATTTATTTTGCAATTTGAAAACCCTCTATCCCCTCTTATCTTGAGCTGTGGATTATCGTTATACATAGATAGGACAGATGTCATTGGGTCTAAAAACATGGGACCTAACATCTGTCTCTTTGACCCCTCCTCAAACATTAGGTCAGATTTGGTGCAGTATAATTAACGTACTCGACTTGTAAAACAGCCATTGCTGGCTCGATCCCTCGCCTCTCCAGTCTTTCCACTGATATATCGTCGATGTTATAGCAAAACATCGTATCTACAGCTTTGTTAAAGCTGTACATACGAGGTTTTGTAATAACACCGACCTTATTCGAATCAAACTAGATCTTTATCAGTATCAGGCTTTTCGTATGAAGTTCCTTTGAAAAAGGTGCACCCTAAATGTCCAAACTAGTCCCTTACAGTATTTAGACTGTCGATAAATTCAGATAAGCCCGTACCTTAGTATGGTCTAATCGTGATCTATGCTCATCTTCAGTAAATCCAGTGTAACCAGCCAGATCATAATCTACGCTAATTTCTAATAATCGCAATAGATAGTCAGAAAATTAGTAACACTTTCATATCCTTTTCCTGTAAAATGACTATACTATTGAATAGCAAACAAATCTTTATGGAATTAGGCTACATCAGGAAACATGCATTTTGTGACAAAACCAAGTTGTGCGTTAATGATTATGACTAGTTTACTTTTTCATAGCTCTCTGGTAACTACGATGGGCTCCTCAAGATGGCAGAGTATGCCCAAATATATCCCGGGGCTTATCAGGTCT
Organism: Fragum sueziense; assembly: GCA_963680895.1. NCBI lineage: Eukaryota > Metazoa > Mollusca > Bivalvia > Cardiida > Cardiidae > Fragum > Fragum sueziense. Next base: position 71,353,815 of record OY804593.1, read on the forward strand.
GGACTGGACCGGCTGATGCCCAGCTTATAGCAGTCAGTCCCTCCGCAGCTAAAGTCGTTCTGTCCGGGTCAGGTAGGTAAACAGGGGCGCATTCTTTAGAGCGAGATTTAAAAGATATCTTCTAAGATTTTAGAATAAAGCATAATTTAGATGGAGATTTTTAAGCCGTTCAATGAGAAACGCCGTCAGTCTCTATTTCTTGTGGAACCCCTAGTCAACTATGTTATAACAATGTAAGACAGAATTGACAGAGTTGCTCAGAATGCTCCACAATTCATTAACCGCGGTACTCCAAGTGATCCATACTTTATACAAATGACGCCATCATGATTGGTGCAACCGCGAGTGTCATTTGTAGCTACGAAAATTGATAATGGTATACCCACGTCAATTTCCTGGCATCATCTGTGGCTATGAAAATGGACAAGGGACACCATCATCAGTTTCCGTTGCCACAGATAACGCCCGAAGTATTTGATATCTAATGATGTATGGAATACCTTTAATAATTAACCCTTTCCCAAACGGCAAAATTTCAGGGTGCCACAAAAACTGCCACAAATGACAAAATGGATGTTATTGAAGATATGATTTGTGTAAAAATATGGCACAGAAAATATTGAGACAAAAGGAGAAACTGCTGGTCATCAGCAGTTTCTTCTTTTGTTTCAATGTTTTCCCAAGCATTTTCTAATAGGGACGTCAAAACAAGGTCTTGTTTGGGAAAGGGTTAATATAACTTCCATAGTCAGTAATACAAATTTTCAAGGCACTGTTTGAATATAAAACCTCTGAAGAACTAAGGACGATTGTCACAAAACGGGAAAAGGAATTCTTACGCATATAATTTATTATACACTCACCCGAACTTCAAACGGCCACTTTTATTTTTTGAATAAATGAATCATATCAATTCACTTGGATTGTGTGTTTGCTTTTTGTACTTAACGAGGTCACATTCTATCTTTTCGAACAAAGAACAGCAGTGTCACGTCAAAAAAGAAGCACGTGACGTCATTTTGATCGAAACGTTAACATTGCACGTGTGTATTTTGAATTACGTGATAAATATCGATTCAGTTTTGATAATTTGTCCATATGGATAGCCCAGTCAGAAAACATTTGACATGACAAGAAATATTATCAAAACGCGGGAAATGACTTTCGGAATGTTTGATGTTGGGGCTGCAGTCAGAAAGGTCAATTTGATAATTTCCTTTCCTAACAAAATCTTAATGCAATCATTCGATTTCTTTTGTTTCTGGGGTAAACATATTGTTTTTATTGTTTGTCGATGGATCGAATCTGATATTAGCGGCTCTTTCCCAAATAAGCAAATTTAGGATGAGTGCAAGCGCACCGGAAGTGTTCATAAAACACGACGACGGCCACAATTAAGGACTACTATTCGTCAACAAGATCGACAGCTTTATTAAGCACATTTTAGAAATAATTTCATGCATGTACAAATAACGATAGACTGAATTTGGGTAATCCTAGCCACCAAATCCACTACAAACGGCTCTGAGACGCTTTAATAAAAGCGATCCCAGGCCGCATCGTCAACGAAATGTCGACGCCTTAGCACTGTGAAACATATTTTGAAGTCTACACTGTACTGAACATCCCCTGTGTTATCGGAAAATGGATTGGACTCAAAATACGTTTCGTGATTAATCAAGAATCACGTCTTTGACTTGTTAAACAGACGGATTCGAGCACTACAAAAGTAAATGATTTAGAAGACCTGACTCGGCAAACCTGGTATTTCCGCACTGTAGTATATCCTACAGTATCTTCAAGAATGCATATTTTCCACGAGAATATGATTCTTAGCCATGATAAATGCACACAGAGATCACTTGGGATATTATGTTGTGATATGGGAATTTTTATTTATGGGGTAGTGCACTTCTAAACGTCACCATTTCATTAATTTCGAACTCAGCTCCGTGAAACTTTGTTATATTTTTCAAAAATGAATGTATTTTACAAAGAACAAAAACAACTAGAGTTTTCATCAGAGATGTTGATTTACAGTTGAAAGAATGAGGTGGCCGTTTAGAAGTTCGGGTGAGTGTACATCTGCATTATCTATTGTGATTCGTGTCTTACCGCTTAGTGAACATTTTTTTTTTCTATTCACAGATCCAAAAGATGAATTTTCGTATGCTTTAATGCGGCCATGGATAGGTAAGAGCAAATTTAAATATTATATGCTTTTTTGCTCCCATCGTGCATTTATCTTTCACATTATTTTGGATTCATAGAACAAAAATGTCGAAGGTAATAAATTGGTATGCATTTACGTATTTTACAAAAACTCTCAAATATTGAATCTGGTTGTTATAGAAATTTCTTTGCTTTTGGTGTATATCATATGCTTAACAAGGCCTAAAGTATGAGAGGAATGTTCACAGAATTGTAGAAATTGTTTCTTCAATTGTTTTTCTTTGTGTTGTTTCACGTCACCTGCTTTTAAACGTTGAATAACCCCCCACCCCAACATTCACCCCCGAGAAAACAATAAATAAGAAACGACGTAAAAACAAAGGGAAGAAAACGTCTACTGTCAATTTGATCGGGTAAACAGATGAAACAGATCTAGACTTAGTCACGGTGGGGATTGTGCATGATGGGATGGATATCGACTACCGACAATATGGAACGATTTTATCAAGTAAACCGTGACGTAATTTCGGACAAATAAATAGTATTTCGTTGGTGTTGTTATAAAATGTCGTAACTACGGCTTGAATCAAACCGTAGTTACGAGATGTTATAACAACACCGACGATTTATCAAAACATAACGGCAAACTCAGTCTATTTTTTGCACAAAATTTGATGTCAACTCGCCTCGCTTCAAGACATTTTGCAATAACTCTGTTATTTCTGTATCAATTTTCAAGCGGTTTGCTGCATGTACCCCGCCTTATCGAGCGCTTTCATCGGATGTATGACATATTAGATAACTCATGATACTTTTTCCGAAATATTGTCCCAACCGATCAGAAAGCGAAATGGTAACGACTACGGCCAAATTAACCACGCTTCAGGTAAGAATTTGTGCAATAACTTTCTTATTTCTTCGTCAATTTTCACGCGGTTTGTTGCATGTACTCTGTCTTACTGAGCCCTTTTCTCAGATATATTATTTATCTGGAACTTCCCTGTACTTTCCTCAAAAACCGATCCCGACCAACTAGAAAAAGTGCCTAAATTTTGTCGTTTTTCTGGTCGGTTGGGATCAATTTTTGGAGAAAGTACAAAGATTCTACAAACAAGTCATATATTCGAGGAAAGAGCTTACTAATGCGGGGTACATGCAACAAACCACTTGAAAATTGGAGCAGAAATAAGAAAATTATTGCACAATTTCTTACCTGAAGCGAGGCAAATTTGTCCGTATACTCAGTATTCGTTATCCATCCCATCATGCACAATCCCCACCGTGTTAGTGTTTTACCTACTTTTTCGACCAGTGAAATTATAGCATATTTAAAATTCCGCCGCTATATTTCGCATAAACGAGACTGTTGGCTTGTTTATGACGTCTTCGGGCTACATAGTCACGCCCCGTCTCAAATGAGCCGCTCCCGAACACTAAGTCAGATATTAAAGTCTGTATAGTAGATTCTACGCGATATAAACATTCAATGCGCTGCGCGCATTTGAATGTTTATTTTGCGTAGAATCTACTACACAGCCTCTATCTAATACATAAACAGTTATCGGATGCAAGTGACAATTTATTTCTATGGATATAACCTTATGAAAAATAACTTCATTTCACGATATTTTTTTTATTCTCTTATTGTCGAATTTTGTTGGCGTTTCTTAAATAAACTCATTAGCAACATACGCTTTAACCCAATACCACAAAGAGACGCCTTTTAACTCTTGGCAAGATCATGACTGTAAAAACATTTTGGAAAATAAGAAATTGCTTATGACAAGCAACGTCTTTATTTCCAACAATATTTTCTACCTAGAAATTCAAAAAATGTAAAAAATAGTCACTTGTTCCCTTCAACATTTTTGAATTTGAACCAGGTTATGCAGTCTGGTTATGGCTAAGACACAAAGAGAAAAGGAAATTATTGTAACATCCAATTTTCCTCACTTTCCGTCGAAACTCTCGTAACTGCAGCTTGTTTTAAGTTGCAGCTACGCGATTTACGATGTAAAGCGACGTTCTGTTTCAGGAGACGGTTTGTTATTAAGTAAAGGACAGAAATGGGACCGAAACAGAAGACTAATGACACCCGCCTTTCATGTGGACATCCTGAAGAATTATGTCGACATCTTCAGTAAATGTACCAAAGTTCTCATAGTAAGCCGTCTCACATACATTATGGCTTAACTCATTACCAACCAACAACCTTTTAGACTGGTCCAAATTCAAAGATGTTGGAGACGACAATATCGTATGAATGAAATTTACATTGCTGGAGCTTTTTTTTGTGCAGAAAGCATTATTGGAAATGAAGGAATTGCTTGTCACAAGCGATTTCTTCATTTCCCACATTTTTTCCAAGATGTGTGCATTAGGGGAGTCGAAGCGTGCCACTGTTTGGTAATAGGTTAAAAATAATTACAGTCGACACTCGTTGTGTCGAAGTCAGAGGGAGAGTCTAAATACCTCGACATATCCGGAGTTCGACTCATCCGATTTTGATTATTTTCGATGAACACGTTTTAACAATTTTTGATGGGCATCATATGTGTCCATGATTGAAATATAGTAGGAAAAGGAAAGAAATTGCTCGAAACGAGCAATTTCTATCCTTTTCCTACTAAATTTCAATGGCTGTATTTGATTCGGAATTATTTTGATTAAACATTTTGAAATCGATGTGTTGAGGATGGGACATGATTTTCACTTCGACTTAAGCGGAATTTCGACTTATCCGATGTCGAGATAACGAGTGTCGACTGTATCTTACTTTATAAACTCTAACACTAAACTCCCGCTTATTGTGTTACTGGCAGTTAGCAAGCTCTAGTAGCCTATCATCTTTTTATGTAAATTCAAAAAAGAAATTCATAGTCGCAAGGAATGAAATGTTTAAAGAAAAATAGAAAGAAAGAAACTACAGAAATATTTTTGAGACATAATACATAATATCTTCCCTAATATCGGTATGCTTGTTTTACACTGTTAACATTTGTATTTTCCTTTACCAACAATTACTGTTCTTTGCATCCTCGGAAACCACAGCGGTCATAGCTCACGCTACATGACCCCTGGTACACTTGGCCACTTAAACTTTGAATTAGCCGCTGAAAATCGATAAGAAACGCGTGAGTGCAAGGCCCAATCAAATAACGGCTCTCACAAGTCAATGCGTTGTCAATTACAACAAAGATGGCTGCGCTCATGATAAAATTTAATTTGTGCACAACGAGATGAAAAAATACAGATCGCTGACAATTCAGCTTTGAAATATAAAGATAGGGAAAGTTTCTCTTTGGAAGTCTTTTAAACATTAAATTTTTCACACGCTAAACGATAGTAATCCTCCATATTGACAACTTACCCGAAGCGATTTTTCAATCTCCTACGCAGTTATCTATCCTGAATCAGGATTAAATTACGTACCTCTGACGTAATCACTGTTTAGAGGTTGACGATTTGTATCGGTCAGTTTGATTGGTCTACTCACCCATCATGAAATGATGATGGAACCAATGAAACGGCGGCATTTGGGAGCGGCTAATACAAAGTTTTCCTCGCCAAGTGCCCCAGGGGTCATGCAGCGTAGCTATGACCGCGGGGTTTCCGAGGATGTGTTCTTTGATGAGTAGGCCTATATTCTGCAACTAAAACATTTATCTGGCTTTTGAACCATACCATTTCGCAACATATTGTCGGTGTTATTGAAAAAACCTTGTAACTCCAGCTTAATCAAGCTTGAGTTACAAGGTTTTGCCACAATGTCGATGATATACGGACAAGTCGGCAGGTTAAAAAGTAGAAACTTTTAAAAGAATTCGTAAAGTGGTTACTGAATGAATTATTTGCAGGCAAAGTGGCGTCGATCCTCATCTTCTGAAGAAATATTCCACCATATCAGCTTGTTAACCCTCGACAGTATGATGCAATGTCTGTTTGGTTTCCATAGCGACTGTCAAAACGAAAAGTATGAGATAATAGTCCGGTCACGATTTTATGGCACAAATTTACAAATATCACTCCCGCAAACAAAGGTAAAAGCGTGCTTAACTTTCAATACAATTTTGCGTATGTTGGTTTGAATCTTGCAGGTGTGAGACACCTGCAAGATTCGAACCATCACATGCAAAATTACAGTAGTTTTGACTTCGATTTTGTCTGTTTATATAGGTTATGTTTGTAAACATGTGCTATAATATCTTGCTTGGACTATAGTAGTTAAATAGACATTCTTGTATGGGTGCCAAAAATTTAATTTTGTTCATCAATGAGTAATGATTCTATATCTTTCATTGCTTTGCTTTTTCAAGTGATTGATTCAAAGATGTTCAAGTTTCTTCTTTTAATTTTAAACAAAAACACGCAATAACAGTCTTAAAGCTGCAATTCTGGTGATTAGGACCAAAAGACACCATAAATACATTAACATTTTAAATTAACATACATGTGAATATATGAATATAAAGATCTTTATTAAAACCAAACGAGACAATCATAACCATTTGAGCAGAATCCTCTTTTTCACAAATAGATCAAAAGCTAGGAAGCACATGAAAGCAACAGGTTTGATGCCTAGGTATTTATAAAAAGTCACGACCAAAACGTCCAAAACAAGCTGCAATTACGAGGTTTTTGTTGAAAAGCATCGAATTGTTGTTGTCATCGAGATTTCCCGCCATGGTTAGCGTGGTTATGGGTATACATGTATTTGTTGTTATTACAGGACCCGTCACCCGTATATTCAAGGTGTGTACGACGTATCAGACCTCATCGTGAAGCGTATTGTCCATCCATTACACCATTATGATTTTATTTACTATCATCTAACAGAAGATGGGTAAGACATTTAATGATTCTGTATAATCATTTCCAAACCAAGACATTACAACGGATCTGATAAAAGCAAATGCTGAATACCAGCATATTCCCTTTTGACCAAATATGTTCGGTGCCATCATCACATAATTAGTAATACAGATTTTGTCTTCTGTAACAGCTTTGAAATTTAAAACGCTCAAAGTTAACATTTAGAAAGAAATCGTAGCACTTACCAATCATTCTGTAGAAGAGGTGGGTGTGACTAACCATGAGCATCTGGAAACCGTTGGAGCTTTCCACTTGATGAGAGACATTATATTTGGCGATTGTCAGAAAGGATATTGGTCATTGGCCATGCCCAATTTCAAATCCACGTTCCCTGGACGGAACGTTTCCAGTGTTGCCCTTTGAGCTATCTTACAAAATCACACATTCAGACAATCCTATTACAGACATATTTAGGGGAATATTTTGTCTTATATCCATCATGGTTTTCATAGTTTGGGGTATTTTAAGCTTCAGGGAGTACTGCACAGGATTGGTTCGGGCGTAAAGAAACGAGCCCAGAATGAATGCACATAAGAAGAACCTATATGAGAGAGAATACTTTTGAATTTTCTTTAGAAAGAAGTTTAAGCAAGCCTGTGAGACAATACATGAACATTCCAACCACATAATTGAAGAAAGAAAGAAACTGATGACAAAAGAAAACAAAGGTGACAGAAATCTCGATTTCCTGGATATACTATTAACAGCAAGGGTAAGATTATTTCATTACATTGCATCTCATGATTTAGATGAAGCTAATATATACGAATATAAAAGGATGTAAAAGTTGAAACTTATCAGTTCAAAAACTTCCAATTAGATCTATTTTTTTAAAAGTATTTAATGCGAAAGTATGAACTTCGTTAGTTTCGACTGGTACTTTAAACCATAATGGTTCGAGTGAGCAGTTAACTTAATATAAATATTCTTGAAACAAAACAAAACAAACAGGCCCGAAGGAAGCAATTTCATATGGGGGGGGGGGGGCTAAAGCCTCAGTGTCTGAATATTGAGGGGGGCTAATTTTAATTTTCCCAAATTTTCAGTGTGAAAAAAGGAAAATTTGGTTTTTTGGGGGCTAGCCCCCCCCCCCCCCCTTTTTTTTTCTACGGGCATGACAATGGTTTTGTTTAAAGACTATACATGTGCAAAAACCGTTGTAGATTTTATTAAACATATTTTTTTTAACAAACTTGCCAAAGATATAACCCCATGAACATTCTTTTTGTCAAATCATTAGTTAAGTAGCATTTTTATATGTTTTTGATTATTCTACTTTGTCATCTTTTTACAGACAAAAAAATCAGCATACCTTAGCATTCAAGCAAGATTTCCGTATTTATGATACCCAACACATTCTGATTTATCGTATTCATGACAAATTGTATTTATTCGTGAAAGTCGTCAACATGTCTTCGAATAATACATTTGGTATTCAACATTTAAACGACAACATTTCACTGTAATAATTTGACGAAAGGCCTATGCCTTGATATTAAATGCTATAGGATAAACATATAATCTACACGTCACGAAACTCCGTACTGACATTTTCATCTAACTGATATTCTTTTCCTAGTGTAACACCAATGATTTGCCTTATATATTTAATCCATTTTCTGTCATACATGCTAAACAAATTATAAGAATAAACAAACTTGTTTATAACCAGGAAGGGGATGGAAAAGGACTGGCAAATAAAGAAGTGCGAGACGAAATTGATACATTTATGTTGTTTTGCACACGAAAATTTCAAGAGCTTGGAATGTTACATTATTTGGATTTTTGTGTGTGTAGAAAACGTTGTGGTAAATGAAGAAATTGCTTGTCACAAGCTATTTCTTCATTTACCACAATGTTTTTTTTTTTCAAAGCCTATATTGAGTGCATCGTCGAAATGCGTTACTGTTTCGGAAAGAGTTTTTATTGTATATCCTCAGGATAGCGAGGGAGAAGGATTGACAAATAAAGAAGTACGAGACGAAGTTGATACATTCATGTTTGAGGGACACGACTCCACGGCTAGTACAATATCATGGTGCTTGTATAACCTCGCCAAACATCCAGAGTGGCAAACTAGGTGTAGAGAGGAAATAGTCGAGAAAATAGGAAATAACTCGTTAACCTGGTACGGTTACTTGAACCCTTTCCCAAACAAGACCTTGTTTTGACGTTCCTAATAGAAAAGCGTGGGAAAACATTGAAACAAAAGAAGAAACTGCTGATAACCAGCAGTTTCTCCTTTTGTCTCAATATTTTCTATCCAATATTTTTAACAAATTCTATCTTTAATAACTTCCATTTGGTCATTTGTGGCAGTTTTTTTAGTGGATCATCCTAAAATTTTGCCGTTTGGGAAAGGGTTGAAATATAGAGTTGGCCACCTGATAAATGGGTCCTTTCATCACGTGAGACAAACATAGATCCATATCAGCCTTTTTGATAGTAAAACTACGAGAGGAAATTCGCATCTACAATATTTGCTTCATGATGTAAAGTCTTCATTAGTAATGATGACTTTAATTTCATCCCCTGGTAAATGTTTAAAATGTATGCATTCTATTTCAAATGCCGCAAATGCCATGCAAAGACTTGTAACTAAGATGAGTATAATCACATCATTTCTATGGGTCTCAATATTACATGACAAACATCCATGTTAGAGACGAGTTGTCTTGCTGCAACTTACACTTGTATATTGCTTTTACAATAATTGACAATATCATTTCATGCGATGAAATTAGAATGTTGTTTCTACGTCTTTGGATTATCAAAATAACGAATTATTGTCTACAAGAAAATCTTGTTACGCTTTATTAGTAAGATTAGAAAAGGTAGAACTTCCATTTCACTATGTAATTATAAATCAGCATTTTAAGGTAGAAGACCCATAGTGAGCACCAAAGAGCCAGTAGCGAAATTTGAAAAGTGACAGTAATTCCTAAATTATGTTACATTTATATCCCAAATATAAACATAAGCATTTTGTACGGTTTAGAATTTTGAATTCATGCAAACTTATGAAAATATTTGACAAAAATGTTCAAAATACCTCCCTTGCTTATGAATATAGAGTAAAATGATATTTGTAAATTATTTTCTTCTTGAAACATAATCTAAAATCCGGTACGGTGAATCAACTTATGTGAAGTGTATTTACAAGAGTGTGTAATTAGATGCTTTTCGTACGGCTAGAAAGTTGTGTTTTTCATTATGGGTCTACCTTTTTGGAATTCTATAGAATTATACATTAGCACGGTTCATATCGACAATTACTGTCCATTTGCTTCAGGGATAATCTAAACAAGTTGAGGACTCTACTCATGTGTATTAAGGAGAGCATGCGCCTTTACCCAGCTGTACCCGCTATATCTAGGTGTTTGGAGAGGGACTTGACTCTGTCAGATGGTAGAGTCATTCCTAAAGGTAAAACTTGCCTTGCCTTTTGGATAGCATAAACAATTTGAAATCATATAGTCTGTGTATAAGTGCATGTCGTTGGTGTAATTCTAAAACTGTGTGCATACAACTTGAAGAAACCTGGAGCAAAGACGTTTTAGATGGTACAGAACGTGTGACTATACCAAGTGGTACCTGCTATATAGCTGGATGTCTGATGTCTGACTATCTGATGTTAGAAACATTCTTAGAGGCATACAACGCAGACATAGGTTTATGTATTGTGAGGATAACAATCATACAAATTTTATCAATTCTATTACAAGAAGAGAAGTTTAAAAGGGTTCAAATTCAAAGATTTTGGGATGTTACAAGCGACAAATCGATTGTCCTTAAGGTAGAATAATTCCATTACATCTTTACTATGGTCGTACATTTTCGACAAATGTCGATATTTTCCGTAACTATTTTTAGCAAAAAATTATCTAAATATTACTTCCTTTTGTAAATAAAATTCCCCGAATACACTTATATCTTTTTTCTGGTAGGATGCTCCGTTTAACATCAATTTTTCAGAGACATTTTTCATGTAATTTTATATGATTTTGATTGATATCATCAGTTTGTATGTGATAAGAAACTGTAATATTCATTGAAACTGCCTATTTAGGAAACATATTGTAGATTGTATAAATCTCGTTTCTTCCCTTGGTTCCGGTTGGCTCAATATACCGAGAAAACCTGTAGAAGAACACACACATACATGTACATGTATTCTAATGAAATCTATGATGCGGTCATCAAACGCCTTTCGTTTGAGAACGACGCGTGGATGAGATCATCCCTGTTCTCGCATTCGCACTCGATTTTCATCACTTTTTCGCCGGCGATCCTTATTTAAATGTGCAAACTCGTTGCCAGTTAATTGTAACGTGGTTTGATCTGTCATTTGATCTTTTTGTTAGATTCTTTTTTCCATTTAAGTCCTTAGATTCAATATGCAATCCAGAAGAAGTGGTATAAGGAAGCTGAATATAATAGACTATAAAAAGATTAAGTACAACTGTGTCTTTAGAATTTGCATTATTTTTACAACTAGCGATGTTCAATTGGTTATCAGGTAAAGGGTTAAAATGGTGAAAGTCATATGAAATCGCAACTGATATGTTATCATTTGCCAACTTCTGAAAGTCTAATACAACGTTTGGGTTTTAGTTATAAGCTTATAATTAGATATGGGCTACGGTTCCCTTCATTTGAGGTATGGACTTCTTTTGGGAAAGAAATAGTGCGTTCGAAAGTATGAGGGTACTAAGAATTACGTTTATATATTTTTTTAATTTTGACGGATAAAATGTACATAGTGGATTTTATCGTGTTCCTACATGTATAAGAATAATTTTGATATCGGTTTTAGAGAGTGCATGAACTTCTTTCTGGCACTGTCAACATTTATTTCAGAGGCAAAAATTTCAAACTAGAAAATAAAAAGGCTTTAATTTTAAATAAGCACGCAGTAATTTAACAAAATATCTCTCATATGCGCACAAGGGTCATATCATTTCACATCAGATGATGGGTAAACATGTTTTTGATAATAAAAACCAAAATCTAGACACAGTTAGTGTGTTTATGTCCAAAATTCAGATACTTTTTTGCTTTGAGTGGTGGCTGTCAAATTGGAATTTTGTAAGTTGGGTGTGGGATAAGGGAAAATCAAATTTCTAGTAAACCTCTGGACGAATTTCTGTCATATTGCACATAAAGATGTCTATTTTAATGTACTATCAGACAGAAGCGTTTGTAACCCCAATTTCCAAAGTTGCCATTTGGGGAATTCTACCTTAATACATTATTAACAACCAGGACAGAGAATCCAGGTTTCCCCCGCCACTGGATATTATGAAAAAAGACAGTGTAAGATCATAATGGTGATCATACCATGGTGTGAACAACGATGACACCTAAAACGTTAAAGCCCTTTTTCAAATATAGGCTTAACCCATTACTACGCAGTGACTCTTTTTGACTCCCTACAAGAAAGTGGCTTTTGAAAACAATGTGGAAAATAAAGAAATTGCTTGTGACAAGCAATTTTTCCATATCCCACAATGTTTTCCATCCAAAAAGACCCAAAAAGTAAAAAATTCATTCATTTGAAATTGTCGTCTGCAAGGTCTTTCAATTTGGACCACCCTATTTTTTTGTTTGGTAATGGGTTAAACCGTCTGATGATTGAAACTGAAAATGTCTTCCGATCATCGTCCATAGACGGTCCAACCTGTTACATTTTGTAAAAAAAAATCAGATAGATTTTTGTCTTCAGCCTAAGACATGTTAACACATTTGCAAGACCCACTTTAACAGGGACCGAAGACATATACGTTAATTTGGATCCACATGTAGAGCATTTCCTTATTGACTTGCCGTTGTATTTTTTGTAGATACCAGAGTTGCGGTTTCCCTTTTTGCAGTGCAAAGAGATCCAGAAATATGGGAAAATCCCTTTGTAAGTGTTTCCTGAAAACCACCAATGATTTATTGTCTCACTAATATGTCTTAGTCGCATTCAGTCTTTTAAGCCATATTTCGGCTTATAACCGCGTTTCTAGACAAAAGCATATATCATTTATTTCAAAAAATGCAGATTGTTTAATTTTGTAGTGCAGAAGTTTTGGAAGAAAAATAACCAGTACTTATTCTCATTCCTAACTTTATTTTACAATCACTGTATTTTGTAATCATCACGTTTGTGTGTAAGAGAGTGATATTTTCGATACTTTGTCTAAGGTATCTCTTGTGATAGCAACAATATACCATTGATTAGATCACGTGGATCTCTAAATACGTTCATCGTAAATGGTAAACCTGAATGAAGCACACGTCACTTATCTTGATCGATATGTTTCCCAGGTAGCAAGTGCCACGACATACACGAAAGCCATCTTCCCTGCTATTGGTAAAACAATATGGACTACACATGCTCCTTCGGTTTCATATTCTGTTTCCAATTTTGATTTTCCTGTCATCTGCTGATTCAACTTAACCCATTCGCATATAATGCCACTTTCTACGTCCAACAAGACCAATGCTTTAAGAAAAAAATGTTTGAAAGTGAAACAATCGCTTTTTACAAGCGGCTTCCTTATTTCCCGTAATGAATACATATACGATTATAATACGATTATATCGTGTAAGATCACAAAACATAGTTTTATTCACTCAAAATACCTTTATGGAAATGTGTTGAACATTTCTACTGCGTATTTTTCATTACAGGATTATGATCCGGAAAGGTTTTCGCCAGAGAAGAATATATCATCCGTGTATCATCTACCATTCTCTGTTGGGCCAAGGTTAGTATCTTAAACCTTTTCCAAAACGGCAAATGTTGACATTTTTTTTTAATTTCTAATTAATTGCTAAGATCAAAGAGTACAATGTATGTCTTTACAGGCTTATCTTAGTCTTAACCCTTTCCCCATCTTCGCAAGCCAAGGGTTACTACCTCCACTTTGTTCCTTACGAACCCTTGGCCGCTCGCCTCTATGGAAATCGAAAGTACCACCGTGCGATTTCATTGGACGCGATAACTTTCCCATTATCCAATCAAAACACACTAAACAAGCCGTCTTTGTCAAAACGAAAACGTCACGGCTGACGTGAAAATCGATATCCGTATTTGATGCATCGCCTAACACGTTTTAGTACGAGGCTTTTGATTGGCCAGAAATAGCAACTGCAAAGGGCCGCGACTCTTTATCGCCGAAAGGTGGCATGGTGGTACTTTCGATTTTAATAGAAGCGAGCGGCCAAGGGTTCGTAAGGAACAAAGTGGAGGTAGTAACCCTTGGCTTGCGAAGATGCCCTTTCCCAAACAAGACCTGGTTTTGACGTCCCTAATAGAACAGGCTTGGGAAAACATTGAAACAAAAGAAGAAACTGCTGATAACCAGCAGTTTCTCCTTTTGTCTCAATATTTTCTGTGCCATATTTTACACAAATCATTATCCCCATTTTTGTCATTTGCACCAGCTTTCAAATTGGATCACTCTGAAATTTTGTCGTTTGGGAAAGGGTTAACTGCCTGTCTCTTTGGCCACTTTAGGAAAATGACTTGAACAGCAGAAAAAGGGTTAATTTTGTAAAAATACTGTATTTGTTTGCATAAATCCGACAAATTTAATGTCTTGATAAACATACGTCCTATGCTACATGTATATTTAACCTATTCAAGCCATGCACTGGTGAAAGCTTTTTCATCAGATACAAAAGAAATCGCGAGTTTCTAGTCACATCATTTAACCAGGATCTGGTAAACAGGGCCTTTTTAGCGTTTGAGAACATAACGAATCTAATTTAGACCAGAATTTACAAACGTACAGTTTGATAAAGATCATTGTTTTCCACGGTGGGTAACCCATGTGACTTAGGAAGGGTTCACACCGAAAAAATCGCCCGCTTCTAGGTATGTTTTGTTTAATTTCTAAGGTTATACGCTACGGATGGGAGGGCCATTCGCGGCTCTAACTCACTCTTCTCCGAATCCCGCGGTTTCTTCAAACATTCAAGCGAAAGTTTGTTTCGGTGCACGTGAACGCTTCCCACTTTCGTTTTGCACTTAAAAACACTTTCGCTCGAATATTTGAAGAAACCACTAGATTTGCAGCAGAGTGAGTTAGAGCCGGGAATAGCCCTCTCAAAGGCGCGTTCCGTGCACTTTATCTCATCAAAATTAATATTGTATTAGCTGAGAAATTAAACAAAACATACCTTGAAGCGGGCGATTTTTTCCGTGTGGACGCTTTCCAAAAGTCACGTGGGTTACCCACCGTGTATTCTGGTATAGCTATATTATTGTAGAAACTGAATGAGAACAATATGGATTATACACAGAGGGTCCTTAGACACATGTTTATACAATATTGCTGTATCACAGCAAGAATCCTACTGCTTCCTAGACCAACCCTTTCATTCATATTCCTGTTGCGATCAAAGCTTTTTGCAGACAGTTTTGACAACGCTTTAGCAGGCAGGTTGGACTAAGATCAGGCTACAGTGACAGGCATATTGTTTTAGGCCACAGTGCCTGCTTTGTACTTATTGATTGTGGCAAAAACTTGCGAAAACTTATTGAAATGTCTTTAAGCTTGATAACTTTTTTGGAATTAATTCTAAAGTCGTCAGTACGAGAATATAGATAGGATAATATCTCTCCGACTCGTACATGTTTTGTTTTTAGAACTGTATAGGACAGCAGTTTGTGCTACATTGGTAAACGCTGTAAGCATGTGCCATAGTATCCTCACTGGTGGTGAACTCGGACAAAGCGAGGGACGTTTTTTCGCGATCAATGTATTCCGTCGGTGTTGTTATAAAATATCGTAACTACGGCTTTATCGAAGCCGTAGTTACGAGATTTTATAACAACACTGACAGTTTGTCAATACAAAACGGTAAACCCGGTCTGTTTTTAGAACAAGTTCATTGTCATTAGAAAAAAAAATCTATAACTCACATTAAAACGCAAAATATCTATACCTTGTTGTGGCGAAAATTGTTTTAGTCCACCAACAGTGATCCTAACTTGTCTATATTTTATATGTGTGAGCTGATCATGTCTGTTTATATTTCAGAAACTATAAACGATTCAAAATCTTTTACTAATGAGGGAATAGACCGATAACGGAAAAGAGGGGTGGCAGGATGTATATTTGACTATTTATAGTAACAACTTATACACACTGATACCTGTTCAACCCTAAAATAAACAAAAATAGTTGTATCGATTCTCGTTTAACTTTGAATGTATAATAAATAGGACAACAGTTCGGGCAAACAAAAGTTGGGGTAGTTAAAGACCGGTCATGATACATTGACGTGTGTTTACAAAATTATCATATTTAAACATTACAATTACTAACTACAAACTACTGTAATTTTGCAAGTAATGGTTTGAACCTTGCAGGTGTCTCATACCTGCAAATTTCTAACCAACACCTGCAAAATTGTACATGATTTCTATCGCGATATTATTTTTCTTTTTTCAGAAACTGTATAGGACAACAATTCGCTCTAACACAAGTAAAGGTGGTAATATGTGAGTTGATTAGGAACTTCGAGCTACATCTTGATCCAGACCGAGAAGCTGAACCGGAATGTCTGCTGATACTCAGATCTAAAAATGGACTCTATCTGAAAATAAAACCATTAAATAGTTAATTATTGTGTTCACTTATTTATGTGTGAGGGGAGTTCAAAATGTTTTGAGCCGAACAAAGAAAGGGGTATAGATTCTATATTTGAGCCAGGATCTGGAAAAACGTCCCTTATAGCATTTGAGAACAACATGGTTCCAGGTCAGCCTGTGTATACACACAGACTGACCAGGAACCATGTTGTTCTCCAATAGCTTTCTCGTGGTCTGGAGCAACCATTTGAGAGTAACATGGATACTGGCTAGACTACATCTAGGCACAGATTGATCTAGAAACATGTCTGTCTCAAATGCTACAAGGGACGTTTCTCCAGATCCTGGCTCATTTCTATTCTAGGTAATGGATTTAACTTTAAACTTCACCCTCAAGAGACTTTTCACACAATTCACAACAATCTTTCAAATATATTTCCTATGCTCAAAACTTTTTGATGTCCCCTCGACTACACCATTTTCCCAAATTTTACATCGTATTAATTAATACCAAAAAGGACTCAAGGTTCAGTCGATCGGAAAACATTGGAAATGAAAGAAGAAATTGCTTAGAAATGGAAGCTTATCAATTTTCTACAATATGGTTTATTCCTCTTGGAAAACAAATTCATTTTGTTCATCTGCGATGCGCCGCGGCCATGGCATATGATAGCACTTCTGCCTTTCATTCGAGAGGCCACAGTGCCTGCTTTGTACTTATTGATTGTGGCAAAAACTTGCGAAAACTTATTGAAATGTCTTTAAGCTTGATAACTTTTTTGGAATTAATTCTAAAGTCGTCAGTACGAGAATATAGATAGGATAATATCTCTCCGACTCGTACATGTTTTGTTTTTAGAACTGTATAGGACAGCAGTTTGTGCTACATTGGTAAACGCTGTAAGCATGTGCCATAGTATCCTCACTGGTGGTGAACTCGGCCAAAGCGAGGGACGTTTTTTCGCGATCAATGTATTCCGTCGGTGTTGTTATAAAATATCGTAACTACGGCTTTATCGAAGCCGTAGTTACGAGATTTTATAACAACACTGACAGTTTGTCAATACAAAACGGTAAACCCGGTCTGTTTTTAGAACAAGTTCATTGTCATTAGAAAAAAAAATCTATAACTCACATTAAAACGCAAAATATCTATACCTTGTTGTGGCAAAAATTGTTTTAGTCCACCAACAGTGATCCTAACTTGTCTATATTTTATATGTGTGAGCTGATCATGTCTGTTTATATTTCAGAAACTATAAACGATTCAAAATCTTTTACTAATGAGGGAATAGACCGATAACGGAAAAGAGGGGTGGCAGGATGTATATTTGACTATTTATAGTAACAACTTATACACACTGATACCTGTTCAACCCTAAAATAAACAAAAATATTTGTATCGATTCTCGTTTAACTTTGAATGTATAATAAATAGGACAACAGTTCGGGCAAACAAAAGTTGGGGTAGTTAAAGACCGGTCATGATACATTGACGTGTGTTTACAAAATTATCATATTTAAACATTACAATTACTAACTACAAACTACTGTAATTTTGCAAGTAATGGTTTGAACCTTGCAGGTGTCTCATACCTGCAAATTTCTAACCAACACCTGCAAAATTGTACATGATTTCTATCGCGATATTATTTTTCTTTTTTCAGAAACTGTATAGGACAACAATTCGCTCTAACACAAGTAAAGGTGGTAATATGTCAGTTGATTAGGAACTTCGAGCTACATCTTGATCCAGACCGAGAAGCTGAACCGGAATGTCTGCTGATACTCAGATCTAAAAATGGACTCTATCTGAAAATAAAACCATTAAATAGTTAATTATTGTGTTCACTTATTTATGTGTGAGGGGAGTTCAAAATGTTTTGAGCCGAACAAAGAAAGGGGTATAGATTCTATATTTGAGCCAGGATCTGGAAAAACGTCCCTTATAGCATTTGAGAACAACATGGTTCCAGGTCAGCCTGTGTATACACACAGACTGACCAGGAACCATGTTGTTCTCCAATAGCTTTCTCGTGGTCTGGAGCAACCATTTGAGAGTAACATGGATACTGGCTAGACTACATCTAGGCACAGATTGATCTAGAAACATGTCTGTCTCAAATGCTACAAGGGACGTTTCTCCAGATCCTGGCTCATTTCTATTCTAGGTAATGGATTTAACTTTAAACTTCACCCTCAAGAGACTTTTCACACAATTCACAACAATCTTTCAAATATATTTCCTATGCTCAAAACTTTTTGATGTCCCCTCGACTACACCATTTTCCCAAATTTTACATCGTATTAATTAATACCAAAAAGGACTCAAGGTTCAGTCGATCGGAAAACATTGGAAATGAAAGAAGAAATTGCTTAGAAATGGAAGCTTATCAATTTTCTACAATATGGTTTACTCCTCTTGGAAAACAAATTTATTTTGTTCATCTGCGATGCGCCGCGGCCATGGCATATGATAGCACTTCTGCCTTTCATTCGAGAGGTCCCGGGTTCGATACCCGGCCGCGGCAAATACCCTTACTGACAAAAATGTCACACATCAATGGTTTGATATCGTAAAACTATGTCAGGGAGCAGATGGAGGCTCGGTAAGGGTGTTGTGGTAGCACTGGTATGAGAAAAGACAGGAATCCATGGTTAGGTGCTCCAGCCGCCGCGATATAACCTTAGTAGTTGAACATGACAAAAGAAAAACAATAAACCAAACCAATCGTCTGCGATGCTTTGTATTTGCACTAGCCAATTACTTCTTGTCTCAGAAAGATTAAAAAGATTGATTTTGGTACGAGAAACGACAACTGCAAAGTTTGTGGTGCATTAAACGTACTCGTACATTCCGTGCATTAGTTATTTACATTATATATTTAGCAAAAGTTCTGACGGATCATTTTTTTTAAATCGCATAACCTTTATATTGTCAAATAATTATGTTTGTCCGACAAGTTTCTACACACAACGATAAAATCATCATTTGGATTTCTTTATTGTGTGACCGTGTCATACAAAAATGGGACAAGACAAATTTTTGGATCATGTTGACCTTGAGCCACCAATAACCCCTGTAGTTAGGCGGATATATCAGAAATATGAGGTCCATCATTAATTTTTTCAGGAAAGCACCAAAGTTGGCACACGTGTAGTCTAGACCTATACAAATGATGTGGTAGGTAGAGCCCAAAATTTTAGCCCCAAGATGGCCGCCCAATTGAATTTCAATATGGCCGCCTAGTTTAACCTGTTTTAGGCAATATCTCAGTTATAAGTGTAGATATTGACTTACCTTTTACGTTTTTACAAAAAAGAACCAGCGCATCCAATACAGTCATTTATATATGCATTTGGGATGGCCGTCTTAGACTTCAAAGATGGCCGCCACTAATTACCGTTTTTTACTATCTTTCAAATTATAACAGACACAAATGAATTTCGGATGCCTTACCAAACTTTTTACAAGATATTGCTGCAAAGAAATCATTTACAAATATTTTTTTCATCCATTTTGAATTTCAAGATGTCCGCCGTCGGCATCGCGTCTTCACTTGAAAAAAAACAACTTTAACCTGGTCTATACCTCGGGCACTATTTGAGATACAACCTTGATTTATTACACATGGATACATCCTGGCAAGACCTTTCATTTGGGACCATGACCTTTGACCTAGTGACATTGACCTTGAAGTTTTTCCTACTTTTCAAAAACATTAACCTGGCTTATATCTCGGCCATTTAAATAGATACAGCCTTGATCCTTCACACATGGATACTTCTCAGATGGACCTTTTATTTGGGGCAATGACTTTTGACATAGTGACCTTGACCTTGGAGTTTGACCTACTTTTCCAAAACTTTAACCTGGCCTATATCTCATGCACTGTTATAGATAGAGCCTTGATATTTCACATATGGATACTTCATGCCATGACCTTGGCCTTAAGAACATGGCTTTTGACCCAATGACCTTGATCTTTGACCTTGGACTCTTTTTTGTGACAAGCTTTCGTATAGGCGAGCTATTTTGTCCGCAGACAACTCTTGTTATATCTCTAATCACTATTGACGCAAATAAACTTTCGATGTTTAAACGATCTCTTTGAAGAGCTATTGTTTCAAATTGATTATAGTAGCTCTCTTTTTTATTCTAAGATGACCATTATTAAGACAATGGGCTTTTCCTCTAGAGCACGTATTCATAAATTCGTCCAAATTATGTTTTAAGATTAAATGTAATTAAGGATATTGCATCATGTGTACATTTGAACTTAAGAGTGATAACCACGTTAAGGTTCTACTGGCTGCCATGTTTCAATATGTGCGACATTCAATAAATAGTATTTTTTTAAATATGCGAAATGTTGCTTTTACCTTTTATAAAGAGAGTCTTAAGTATTCGAAGTTGATGATTAAATGTATCATTAAAAAACGCCTTATTTACTGCAATGCTGCCATTCTGAGATAACTGTCGTTTGAAATCATATGTATTTTTATAAACTTATGGCATATTTTCGTTTACACTGTCGAAGCTTATCAGAGGTGGCTACCAAAAGAGAAAGAAAAAAAAACCACAGCAATTATTTGAGAAAGGCATGATAGATACGATTAGTTGCAGATTTGTATCCTATTTCGTGATATTTTTTTTCAAATTAGAGATGGCTGACATGTGAAACTTTATTATTTTTTAAAATGTGATTCTTTTGTTCTTATTTTTCATCATTTACCTTTTTAAGCTAATGGAATTTGATCAAGAACAATATTATTGTTTAAAATAAGATGATACCGTTTGATATGACACGTTTTATACAAAGTACACAATTCTTTATGACAATTGTATTACTTATATGAGAATGCCGTGGATCTGGCTTTGCCCATCGCCATTGCTTGCCATCAACCTGATTGACTACATGCAGTTGTCATCGTCTCTTAAGGCAGGTGGTTGCTGAGAAGAAGCTTCTATCACAAAGTTAGAGCTGTTCCACGATATATAATGGTGGTGGTGGTCAGTGCTGTCAAGGGATCTTACTCAGAACAAATCTTTGGATGACCAAGTAGACGAAACGTTAGTTCCAACTGGGTTGAAATCTTGAACCCAAGGTTATCTTGATAGACACTGATTGATTCCAAAGATACCTATAAATGAAATATGGTCAACACATTGGAAGTGTCTTAATATCTGTAGTGCGACATGGAATTATCTTTAATCATAGCTTTACAAATTCCTTTCAATGATACTTTAAGCTATATTTCTGTGATGTTTTTCTTCGGTATCATAACTGTAAGTGGTTTGCATTTGTGAACACCAAACTGGACATCCTATTACAGATTTCATTTCACATGGCTCAGCTTTAGATTTTATTATCATAAATTACACGTCTGGCCTTTTTAAAATTAACAATTCAGTAATATTTTCTTGTGTACCTGATATAGGCCTGTCTATGTACTACGATATAAGTCTATTTAGTTGGGTCCAATACCCCAATCCCGTGAACATTCTTTGGCTTACATGTTTTGACGATTGATTTGACATCTATAGACCTTTTAGAAAAAATTAGAAACTATGCCCCTCGAGATTTTGCTGGCGTTTTTTGCTACAGGGCCAAATCCAAAATGGCCGCCACCGCCATATTGAAAAATTAACTTTTGAACCAGATCACCTACAAGCAAGTGTAAATACACTTTTCAGACTTTATTTATCAGGAGAAATCTGTTTCTGACATTAGTTTTACACTAAAATGCTGTTTTGACCAAAATTTTCAAGATGGCCACCAGTGTAATGTTGAAAAAATATAATTTAAATACCTTTGAAGTAAATAGCCTAAAATCAAGTGTAAATACACTTTTCTGACTGAATCTATCATTGGGAATCCGATTCTGACATTAATTTTACGTTTAGACGACTTTTTTACCAAAATATACAAGATGGCCGCCAACGCAAATTTGAAAAAGTAACTTTAAAATGATTACTTTTGAACAAGATCATCTACAATCAACTGTAAATATACTTTTCATAGTGAATCTACAATGAAAAATTCATTTCTGACATTAGTTGAACACTTAAATGTTGTTTTGACCAAAATTTTAAAGATGGCCACCAGTGTAACGTAGAAAAATAAAATTTAAAAAAAATCTTTTGAAGTAAATATCCTGAAATAATGTGTAAATACACATTTTTGACTGAATCTATCATGATGAATTCATATTTTTGACCAAAATATACAAGATGGCCGCCAATGCATATTTGAAAAATAACTTTAGATTGATTACTTTTGAATCAGATCACCTACAATCAAATGTACATACATTATTCACACTGAATCAAAAAATGGGAAATCCTATTCTGACATAAGTTTGATTGATACGGTCGGCACAGTCGCTTCAGCCAATCAAAAATATGGACAGTCATAAAAAGCGCACCTTCACTCAATTGGAGGAGGAGGTGAAAGCTTTGGTCTTTTTCGTTAAAGCATTATCAACTTCCAGCATTGATATCTCGACGACTACGCCTGATTATTAAAAATGCGTTGGTTGTTAGAAAGTTTAAATCACATTCTGTAATGAAAGAGTTTTGTTTATGAAATTTAACGATGGATTTTTGAAATATTCTGCCTCAAAAATGGTATCTCGTAACGATAAAGACTGAGTAGGTGCCCGCAATGAAAAAATGAAAGTGAGGCTTTAAGGTCATGCCGACTGATCTAATGCTAGAATGTCGTTTTGAGCAAAATAACGATGGATTGAACAGAAACATATATTGGCACTCTTGCAATTAAATGTTCATGTTAACAAAATGTATCTTTCTTTAGAAACTGCAACTACATGATCTGAATACAAACTTCTGAAACGGTGAAAAGTTGTCACGTTATCTAATCTAAATCAGAGTTTTCAGTATCACTATATTTGGTAGAATCAGATTCCGATGAATTTTTTCCCCTTGCTCATCATTTAATCCATTATCATCCGATTCACACTCGCTTTCATAAGCTTCCTCGAGTGCAGGTAGGGTAACCGGAAGAGCAAGATGTGCATAAAGGACAGGGCGACAGTGGCCACCCCCAATCCATGTCCAAATGGAGACAGATGCTGCTTCACGACAGGGTGACGCATGAGATACTAGTAGGCTAAGTAGTTTGCACGCAGCACATGTTGGCAGAGAATATCTCCATCAGGAGAAAGTCCCAAAAATGTCTTATTTGTCATGGTCTTCCATCCTAATGGCACGAGCCTCAGCCATAGAGGGACTTTTCTTATCCCCAAAGACCACTTCTCGTGTAAACTGAAAGATTTCATCTATCACTTCTCCCTCCATGATGAGATTTTCTCCGCACGGCCGAGCTGCTGCCTTGCTAAAGGGCTCTTCGCCACCTTGTAATATAGGGATATCTTACCCTTGCCGTAGAAACCGGAGTTTGCATCACAACCGGTCATACAAGGAAACTGCACAATACAGTCTGCCATCTCGTCAACAACCAGTACACTACAAGAGATCATATTGTGTTTTCTCTTGATGCAAAACATACCAGGTTGCTGATGTGAGAGGAATGCGGTCGTTACATATGCATCGGTATCAGCTACATCAATTACAACAGGGTCATTACAGCCTGACCCTAGCAGTGCGTACATGAGAATAATATGCTATCCGCCTCGCATTGATCAAAGCTGTAGTCAACCATTGGTTGCTGGGTTGGCAGATTCGTACAGCGGGTGCCAACGGAGTACACAATCTCTTTATCAACTGTCTGTGCTGCGGGAGTCAGGCTGTAATGACCCTGCCATGAAGCAGCATTCATCCCAACTCAGACATGGATGGGAGATGGTGGGTGGTCGCCCTGTCCGCTATGCACGTCTTGCTCTTCCGATTACCCTGCCTGCACTCGAGGATGCTTATGAAAACAAGTGTAGGCTAAATCGTATGACGACGAAACAAATGATGTGCAGGGGGTAATAATTCATCGGAATCTGATTCTACCGAATACAGTGATACTGAAAACTCCGATTCAGATTAGATAACGTGACAACTTTTCACTGTTTCAGAAGTTTGTTTTCATATCATGTAGTTGCACTTTCTAAAGATAGATACAACTTGTAATCATGAACAATGAATTGTCGGGGTGCCATTTTATGTTCTGTTCACTCCATCATATGGCTTCCATTGTTGATACACTTGGTTGTAGGTGATCTGGTTCAAAATTTATAGATTTAAAGTTTTTTTTTTTCAAATTCGAATTGGCAGCCATCTGGTATATTTTGGTCAAAAATGAATTTAGAGTAGATTTAATGTCAGAGTCGGATTTATCAGGAAAGATTCAGTCATAAAAGTGTATTTACACATTATTTCAGGATATTTACTTGAAAAGTTTATTGAATTTTATTTTTCTACGTTACACTGGCGGCCATCTTAAAAAGTTTGGGTCAAAACAATATTGAAGTGTTCATCTAATGTCAGAAATGAATTTTTCGTGATAGATTCACTATGAAAAGTATATTTGCAGTTGATTGTAGATGATCTTGTTCAAAAGTAATCATTTTAAAGTTACTTTTTCAAATTTGCGTTGGCGGCCATCTTGTATATTTTGGTAAAAAAAAGACGTCTAAACGTAAAATTAATGTCAGAATCGGATTCCCAATGATAGATTCAGTCAGAAAGTGTATTTACACTTGATTTTAGGCTATTTACTTCAAAAGTTATTTAAATTATATTTTTTCAACATTACACTGGCGGCCATCTTGAAAATTTTGGTCAAAGCAGCATTTTAGTTTAAAACTAATGTCAGAAACAGATTTCTCCTGATAAATAAAGTCTGAAAAGTGTATTTACACTTGCTTGTAGGTGATCTGGTTCAAAAGTTAATTTTTCAATATGGCGGCGGCGGCCATTTTGGATTTGGCCCTGTAGCAAAAAACGCCAGCAAAATCTCGAGGGGCATGGTTTCTAATTTTTTTCTAAAAGGTCTTTAGGTGTCAAATCAATCGTCAAAACATGTTAGCCAAAGAATGGTCACGGGATTGGGGTATTGGACCCAATTATATTTGAAATACATGTGCATTTAAATGTTACGCTATAATGCGAAATATGAACACATCTTTTGTAAAGGTCAGTGTCAGGTCAAATGAAATCCGTAATACATGCATGAAGATCTATAAGTGACTTTATTTGATCTGCTAGTCTTCAAAGCATTGAGGGTAGACATGTGCATGATATAGTACTTCCAAGTCTTTTCGTGGCCATCTCTGGTGAGCTTCCATTGTGTCAGTTCATTATGTAAATAGTGGTATACGAGTATACATGCATTGTGCAACTATATAAATGAGACATTTATAATTAAGTAAATCTAAATATGTATAAGCATATTCCAACTCTTTGTATCAATATTCAAGTAATTCTGTATACATTTAAAGGATTATTATTCATTTAATGGGATCAATCTGAGAACATGGCAGCCAGAAGGAACTTCTGGTGTTGTCATTTTTTACTTGGAATATTAACATTGAACAATATTTCCACTAGTTTTGTATTCAAAACACATTAATGACATATTTGCTTTAAAAATAATTATGTCAACTATAGTGTGCAGTAACAAAGATAAAATGAATAGAAAACCAGGCCCTCTTAATGATGGCCATCTTGAAATTCAAAATGAATGAATCAAATTTATTTTAAAATGATTTCTTTGTGGCAATACCCTTTAAAAAGTTTGGTAAGGCATCCGAAATTCATTTGTGTCGGTTGTAATTTGAAAGATAGTAAAAACAGTAATCAGTAGCGGCCATCTTTGAAATCTAAGACGGCCATCCCAAATAAAAAAAGGAAGAGCTATTATAATCAATTTGAAAAAAGCCTCTTTGAAACAATAGCTCTTCAAAGAGTTTGTTTAAACATCGAAAGTTTATTTACACCTATAATGATTAGAGATATAAAAAAACAGTAATTTGTGGCGGCCATCTGTGGAATCTAAGATGACGACCTCAAATGTATATATGAATGACTTTTTTGGACCCACTGGTTATTTAAATATAGGTGAGCACACAAAAAGTAAACCATAATATGGGATAAAACACAGGTGTTTAATGAATGGAAAATCAGGTTCTCTTAATGGCGGCCATCTTGAAATTCAAAATGAATGAAAAAATATTTGTAAATGATTTCTTTGCAGCAATATCTTGTAAAAAGTTTAGTAAGGCATCCGAAATTCATTTGTGTCAGTTATAATTTGAAAGATAGTAAAACAGTAATTAGTGGCGCCCATCTTTGAAATCTAAGACGGCCATACCAAATGCATATGTAAGTGACTGTATTGGATCCGCTGGTACATTTTTTGTAAAAACGTAAAGGGTAAGTCAATATCTACACTTATAACTGAGATATTGCCTATAACAGGTTAAATTAGGCGGCCATATTGAAATCCAATTTGGCTACCATCTAGGGGCTAAAATTTTTGGCTCTGCCTACCACATCATTTGTATGGGTCTAGACTACACGTGTGCCAAATGTGGTGCTTTCCTGAAAAAAAAATAATGATCATATGCCATATCCGCCTAACTACTGCTCCCCTCTTGAAGGGTATGATTTTCCGAAAGCTTATAACAAATGCTACAAGATGAGCGTTGTTTGCACTCTGGCCGTTTGGGCTTTTGGCTGTAACCCTTATCTAAAACCCTTAACCCTTTTGAGTTTTTCATTTAAATATACAGACAATTATTTGGTCATATCTTGATTGAATTTTAATCTACATATGTCAAAATGGTATCAAATGCAAGCTTATGACTTGCTTTTCAATTTGTAGTTATTTTATGCAAATTAGCTCATTTGCATATTCATGAATATTAATGATTTTCCTTAAAATTGCTAATTTTTAATAAAGATTTGGTTAATACTTTCAAAATGAAGACGTTTCTGCCCAGGGGAAATTTTGAAAACATGGTTATTCTTAAAGTACATTTTATTACAAATATTTTGAGCCTTGTTTGCACTCTGGTGGTTGGGGCTTTTCGCCGTAACCCTTATCCAAACCCTTAACCCTACCAAATTGTTCATTTAAATTTTGAAAATGAATTTGGTCATATCTTTGTTGAATATTTACACACAGGTGTCAGAATGGTATCAAATGAAAGCATATGACTTGCTTTTTCATTTTCAGTTATGTTATGCAAATTAGCTCATTTGCAAATTCATGAATATTAATGATTTTTCCTAAATTGCGATTTTCGACGAAAATTTGTTAAATACTTTCCAAAACAAAGCATTTTTGTGCAGGGGAATTATGTTAGCAAAGTTAATCTTCAAGAAAATTATATAAAAAACATTTTTAGCGATGTTTGCACTTTGACCATTTGGGCTTTTGGCCAAATCCTTTATCTAAACCCTTAACCCTATAAAATTGTTAATTCATTTCAAAATGTTTTTGGTCATATCTTGATTGAATATTGACCTACAGATGTTAGAATGGTATCAAATGAAAGCTTATGGCTTGCTTAATAATGTGCTATAAATTTTATGCAAAATACCTTATTTGCATATTTATGAATATTAATGACATTAGTTAAAACTGTGACCTTTTTTGCGAATATTTGGTAAACACTTTCAAAAACATTGTGTTTAAAGAACAGTTTATAAGAAACATTTTGAGCAATGTTTGCACTCTGGCGATGGGGGCCTTTGGCGGTGACCCTTATCTAAACCCTTAACCCCATCAAATTGTTCATTCAAATTTTCAAAACGTTTTTGGTCATAGCTTGATTAAGTATTGACCTACTGATATCAGAATGGTATCAAATGAAAGCTTATGACTGGCTCTTCCATGTGCTATTATTTTCTCATGTATATTACAGTTGCATTGCCATATATATTGATGATTTTCCTTAAAATTGTGATTTTTGAGCGAAAATGTGTTAAATACTATCAGAAACAGTGCGTTTCTGTTCAAGGGCATTATGCAAACATGATTTATTTTAAAGAACATTATATAAATAACACTTTAAGCAATGTTCACACTGTGGCATTTGGGTCTTTTAGTCAAACCCCTTATCTAAACCCTCAACCCTATCAAATTGTTCATTCAAATTTTCAAAACGTTTTTTGTCATATCTTGATTAAATATTGATCTACAAACGTCAAAATGGTATCAAATGAAAGCTAGTGAATTGCTTGTATATTTGCAATTACTTCATGTCGATTTGCTCATGTACATACCGTCGCTTTTCTACGAAAACCTCGTATCTGCAGCTTAAAACAAGCTGCAGATACGAGGCTTTTGTAGAAAAGCGACGATATTCATAAATACTATTGATTCTTAAATATTTGGGACAAAAACACATTTATTGTGGAAATCCATAAAATGTATTCCATTTGACAGTGCTATATGTTATATAGTAATCCTGTTATGTTATGTACATTGTAACCCTGTTATGTTTAGTACAATAAATGTTGATGATTCTTTGCATTAAATAGACTTTCTAGTATTGATCTATGTCGGTTTCTATCATGATAAACTTGCCCAACTCCCACAGTTTGAGTAATTCCAAGTGTGTTGTGAATAATTTTTGGTCAAATTGTTCTAGAACAGTGCAATAAGTAAGTGTCTTAATATGGGATTTCACATGCTGATCTAAACCTGGTAGCATAGTTGTAGCATTTAAATATCAGGAAAGTATTGAACTGAAGATATCAATGGCCATCTAATGCCATCCTGGAAAACATATGCCATATTGAAAGAGATTGTATGCGTATCGCAAGGGAACTATTTTCAATTTATTGTGAGGTGGTACTATGCTGAAAGCACATATTAGAAATATGTGTAGATTAGGAAGAATATGAATATACAGTCGGCACTCGTTGTGTCGAAGTCAGAGGAGCCGTCAAAATACCTCGACATATCCGGAGTTCGAGTAAACCGATTTTGACCGGTTTTTGTTTGAACATCATTTGGCCTATTTGTTGCTAATCAAGTACGTTCATGATTGAAATATAGCAAGAAAGGGAAAGAAATTGCTCGAAACGAGCAATTTCTACCCTTTTCCTACTAAATTTCAATGGCTATATTTATTTTATAATAATTTTGTTCGAACTTTTTAAAATCTGTTGAAGAGGACGGGACCAAACATTCACTTCGACTTAAGCGGAAATTCGACTTATCCGATGTCGACATAAGGAGTGTCGACTGTACATTCAGCATGGGCTGCCGGTAGTATCGATTAGTTCACATCTGTTCTGATCTGATACAGACAAATAAATGCATCATAATGAATGCAATAATCTTTTGATCACAACCAGTAATTGTCTGTACTCTAGCTACATACATACATCCCATACATCTCTTGATTTTATGCATCTGATACATAGGCTTTACATATTGCACCCCGTCCCTGATCTGTCAGCTACATATTAAATACCCTTAAGGCCAACAAATTGACTTGACTATGAGGAAAACACAAGGAAGGACTCTCCAGATGGAGAAAAACCATGCTGTTTTCTCCATGTGAATGGCAAAAATAAGGCCTTGATAATTGATTAACAATGTTATTTTGCTATATGTATGCGATTTGTCTACATTCCAGGATCTCTGTTCAGCCATAAAACTTAAAAGAATAATTGGAATGATTAATTTTATATGTGTATTCGAATAAAGTCCCACAGTTTAGACACATTTTGTATCATTCTATGGCATATGATAAAATGTTTATGTTTAAAGTCCTATTTTGCGGCAATTTTGGATTCATGTAGCAGTTTTACAAAGGATAACATTCTGTCAACTAAACTAGATTTAAGCAAGAACACCAATACAATAAAAGAAATCAATTCAACTTATTTGCACTTAAAACAATAAAGATTAAAAAGATCAAGTGGAAACTAAATACATACATTGAAAATAAGATTTATAGGAACAAAATATAATGGGTTCCACACTTTAAAATCACTGTTACTTCCAAACAAAACATCATATAGATTTCAAACAAGGCTTAGATGTTGTTAAAAGAGTGAAATGGATATTAGATGGTTGAAAACTCACGAGAAAGAAAAAAACGGACCTTTTGGTATGTATTTAAAATAAAAAAAAAACCTTGCAAAACAATAAAAAAAATAGACAAATCATTATATGCAAGCTTATGCAAATGAGCTAATTTGCATAAAATATCTGCATATCAAAGAATAAGTCATTAGCTTTTATTTGATACCATTCCTACATCTGTAGGTCAATATTCAATCAAGATATGACCAACATGTTTTGAAAATTTAAGTGAACAATTTTATAGGGTTAAGGGTTTAGATAAGGGTTTTGACCAAAGGCCCCAACCGCCGGAGTGCAAACATCTCTCAAAATGTTTCAAATAAAAATGTTCTTTAAGATAAACCATGTTTACATGAGTCCCCCAGAACATAAACACAGTGTTTTTGAAACTATTTACCAAATAATAGCAAAAATGTCTCATTTTTTAGTAAAATCATTAATATTCATGAATATGCAAATGAGGTAATTTGCATAAAATTAATGGTAAATTATTGAGCTAGTCACAACCTTTCATTTGATACCATTATAACATCTATAAGTCAATATTCAATCAAGATATGACCAAAAACGTTTTTAAATGATTGAACAATTTATAGGGTTAAGGGTTTAGATAAGGGTTTTGGCCAAAAACCCAACGGTCAAAGCGCAAACATCGCTCAAAACGTCTCTTGCATAATTTTCTTTAAGATTTGCTATGTTTACATAATTCCCCTGCACAAAAACGCCTCGTTTTGAAAGTATTTACAAATTTTTTGTCGAAAATCGCAATTTTAGGAAAAATCATTAATATTCATGAATATGCAAATGAGCTAATTTGCATAACTAACTGAAATGAAAGAGCAAGTCATAAGCTTTCATTTGATACCATTCTGACACCTGTGTATAAATATTCAATCAAGATATGACCAAATTCATTTTCAAAATTTAAATGAACAATTTGGTAGGGTTAAGGGTTTGGATAAGGGTTACGGCGAAAATCCCCAACCGCCAGAGTGCAAACAAGGCTCAAAATGTTTCTAATGAAATATACTTTAAGATAAACCATGTTTACAAAATTCCCCTTGGACAGAAACACCTTGTTTTAGAAGTTATTTATCAAATTTTCGCCCAAAAATGCAAATTTTAAGGGAAATCATTAATATTCATGCATATGCAAATGAGATAATTTGCATAAAATAACTACAAAATAAAGAGCAAGTCATAAGCTTTCATTTGATACCACTTTGATGTAACTTGTGATCTTTTTCACAGGCGGCAATCACGTGACTTTGTTTTAATAGGTTTTCTAACGTTTGTTAAAAAACACTCGGTACGTATAGTCTATCGGTTATAACCGTAGACTTGTATACAAATACTAAAAAGCAAATACAAGTTTTAACATTTACCGAACCATTTTTTGTGAGCTATACGAGCGAATTAATGCCCTTACTTGTTTATTCTTTTAAGAGAAAGTATTTGTGCTGGTTCATTTTCAACAACACGAAGTAAAATGTTTGTATACAAGTCTACAGTAATAAACTTTGAGTTATACACATTTTTCTCAAATTTTTAATCAAATACTTAACACTCAATATTGAGATACGTGCCATTCGATACGTCGTACTCTCCGGTCTATTTCGATACAAAGATCTTCCCTCAAACCCCTGTCAAAGCTTGGTATCAAAATAAACCATAGATTACGAAGTAAGTACCTCATTACTGAGAGTTAAGTATGCGATTTAAAATTTGAGAAAATGTGTACTTACCGAATGTTTTGTTTACATAAGTTAGGAAAGCATATAATAACAAAAACACTCGATTGCCGCCTGTTTTTCTTTTTTAAAATCATTTTTGTTTGAATTGATTTTGAAAGCTGGTTAATTGTGTGACTGAAGTCTGAAAAATCTTAATCCTTATCTAACGTAGCAAGGGCTGTTTGCGTACAACGTAAAACGCAAACATGCAAAGAAAAAGTATATCTTTCAACGTCAAGGTCACAAGGTCAAATTTAATGGTCTCAAATGAGAGGTATTTGTGGAATCTGTCTTGGTGTAGATATCAAGGCTACATCACAAACTTTTCATAAGATATAGACAATAAGTTTTTTTTTGCCAAAGTACATCACATCGGAGCCCAGTCCCTAATTGATAGTTTTGCTTAAAGCAGCATGTGAGTCAGCTTCATGCTAACGTACTTACTTAGTCGCCCGAAGACGACCAACCACATGTTCACGCCATATTTTCTGTCGTTCATCAGTGATGCCAGCCCAGTTGAGTTCGTTGCCCGAGTGCCCTTCCTCAGATCATCCAGGCATATTTCCTCTGGTCTCCCTCGACTTCTGTGTCCATGGCTTGGCTCCTACTGTACCAGTGAATGTGCGCTGAGCTCCCGATGGCGATGACAGTGACCCGCGAGCTGCGTTCTTCGGGAAGCAATCTTGGCTCTCATTTGTATTTGTATACATCTTTTCAAAAGCGTTGAGGAGATTTTGGGTATACCATATGCTCGGAGGATGCGCATCATTTTGCCTCGGTGGATAGAGTCGGATGTATTCTTGAAGTCGATAAAGGTGATTATGACATTGACACACCGTACAGCCAGCAGGGGGTGGGGTGGTTGGAGATTTAGTCTTAAAAAAAGTACCACAAAAACATCCGATGTCCCGGATTCCTCTGGAAAATTAATGGTATGTATACATGTATGTCAATCTACATTGTTTGTATATTACAAATTGTTTGCACATTAAAAATAACCACCTTTTCTTGGTATATGCGAATGCAGATCTGTCGACGTCGACAATCACTAATATTTCCAAATCTGTCTTCTCCAGCAACTCCATAAAATCGAATCTGTTCACGAGGCAACTTATTTTGACTACATGTCGTCTTTCAGAACACACAGTATGTTTGTTGTTTGGTTTTACGGCTTCAAATTTGGAAGAAATATCGTTGTGTGATTAAACTTTAACCGTGTACAAGTAGAAATGGCACGTATTGAGCCATTTTCTACAAACCCGTTAAAACTAAAATCGGTTATAATCACTCCAAACCATTAGATATCTTGTTATCTATAATTTATCACGACAAACACTAGTCTGGTTCCCTGTCGTACTATGTATTTTAGTACGTCAGGCAACTTCTGAAAATGGCCGCCTCCAGTTGGGTAGTTTAATTACAAAGATAAAGAGCAAAGTTCTTTAGTGTTGTGAGCAGGGAAGGGTCATTAGAAGAGTAGATAGGTTTCGGTATATCTTAAATAATGATTTAAAACCGTTTCATTTCGGGTTAGCGTTGAGGTCATGTAAAACTTTTATTGCTAGTATTAAAAATATACCGAAACCTATCTACTCTTCTAATGACCCTTCCCTGCTCACAAAATTAAAGAACTTTGTTCTTTACCTTTGTTAAAATAACAGCCCAGTGGACGGCGGCATGATTGAAGTGTGCCTGACCAATAACGCAGTATTAGGGGCAGGTAAGCCAGACTAGACAAACACGTGCTAACACATGGTTCTGCAGTGAAATATGATATCCTCGCAGCCGAATTTTCGGTTTAAATCGCTTTTAGAATTCAGATGCTGTTATTTTAATTGGTCAGAAGAATATGTCATTGCATATGACCCGTACCGATACCTGTCAGATGCCAGTGTAAGTTAACACCGGATTTTAATCAAGTTAAAGCATAGACTAGTACAATGTCAGTATGAAAACAAAACGTTGTCTGGTATTATACAAAACTCTGCCCTTTTTTGGTTGTCAATAATTATTCTTTTGTTGTGATAGATATCTCCTTAATGTAGTCCACCCCTAGTGGGATCCACACGATTTCGTAAATTATTCGCGTGATGTCGTAAATATTCGGCAGTGGAACGTTCCACTGCCGAATGTTTACAGCGTCGCTCGAATACAGTCCCTGGACTAGGCTCCATTTGACTGAAACCGACTGATATGTGGGACTGATAACACAGAGCACTGTGAAGGTGCTAGTTGGGGAGCCTAGTCTCCTATCTGAATAGGTTCAGCAATAAATCGGATGTAAACGACGTCGCAATGAACATTCCGACGTTATGCGATTCTCAATAGGGGTGGACTACCTGAAGCATTGAAACATGGATAATAGTATTTACACTAGGAAAAGCGTCGATTGAACAATATTGTTGTGGTATGTCGAACAAGAAGACTGTATGACGGAACCCTCTGTTATAAAACCGCACCTAATGCCATAAGAACAATTCTTATCAGTAGGATTTGTTTTGTAAGACTGTCGTAGACTTATATACAGGCGTTTATTTTGGTACATCGGACCCCAGATTTAGATATAAATCGAGTTTTGAAAAGGAGGTATGTTAAGTTTATTTATTAATTTGGCAATCACCCTTTAAATAACATAACATTTGCCTATTAACAATAGGGATATAAATTGTGAGTGTACGAGTATTGTGCTAAAAATAGATCGGTTATAACTATTTACATGTATATAGATAGAGTTTCATCATTGGTAGCCCAGCCTTGAGCTGGGCTACCTTTGTAACGATTTTAAAATATTAACGTGCAGAGTTAGGAAGGCGATTATTTTACAACATACTCGACATTTTTGTTGAAGATGGTTAAATTGTACGTTGATAATGATTGTTACATAAATAACATGTTTGTTTTATATGATTACACCATTTACGAGGAAATACAATGCATAAAACTTGCATTTGTTTACTATTTTAATTTCCCCCCTGATGCGAATTACTAACCGCTTAATCATGTGACCGGATCGGTCCATAGAAATACCGAAACACACGAAGAACTATAACACATCATGTTAACTATTGTTGTTTATGCTTAATAACAGCAAAAAGAGAATTTTGTATGAAGTGTTGAATAAATAACGGTAATATATATTCGCTATGAACTGATCCATTCTAAAATCGATACTGTAAATGTGTTTTGGTATTTACTAATGGGTTTCGTTATTTTTATGGACCAACTCAGGGGCGATAACCAATCTAATCTGATAAATACTACTATATTTAAATTTTGTTTAAGTATCGCGTAATACAAGTGCCGCTGTGGTCTAATGGATAGTGTGCTAGGCTTACCAAAGCCTGAACACATTTGTTCCATAGGTTCGAGACCCACTCACGATAGTTTTTTTTTTCTCTTTTGTATATTTTCAAATCAATAAGAAAGTTTTCATGAATTCTTCAAATACGCTTTACTTTTTTATGAGATATGCCCGTGTATAGTTTGTTAGGCGACCATTGTACAAAATGTTCGACCTATTTGTTGAAAATGGTTGAAATGTATGTCGATAAGGATTATTAAAATAAAAGCAGATTTTCTTGACATGTTAAGACATTCACGAGGAAATATACTGCATAAAATATGAATTTATTTATTGTTTCATATCCTTCAATTTCGATAGGGACAAATCCAAATTGTGCAAATAGTTTAAACTTTTATAAGCATTTTCAAATGTAAAAGGTAGAGTGGTCCAGTGGTTACGACAACGGACTAAGAGTTCATCATAGCTTATAAGTCATGAGGTCAAATCTCACTAGCGCTCTATTTTTTCATATTCTTTTACATAATATTATTTTTCCATTTGTTTTAGTTCAGCTGCTGATCATGAGCAGTTCATTGAGCATTCAAAACATGATTGGTTCTGTGAACTTTAATTTTGTATTTTATCGAATGCTATGGTATGATTATTTTATACTCATGTCAGTGAATGTAAGCCCTTTAACATTTTTCTAAACAAGCTTTGAATTTTAAGCTTCATACAGGAAAAGGCTTGGACAACATAGAGGCGAAAGAAAAATGCTGGTAACAACGTGCCCGTATTATCAACGATCTTACGACCACGATTTTGTGTAAACTGTGTAACAAAACATCTAATTGCACGAGAAATCAGATTGGGCCAATCAGGTTTGCTGTTTCAAGTAATTACGCAAGAACAAATCGTACGACCGTTGATCGTTGATAATACGGACCCCTGCATTTTTTTCTGTTTGCCAAAATATTTCCATGGTATGTTGAACCCTTTATCAATTCAAATTAACTTAAATTTTGCTATTTTGGAAATGATTATATCAGTTTAAACCAGAATGCTTCAAAGGGGCACGCGACAAGATAAAACGCGGAATGACGCCTTTGCAGTCGCGGTAGCGACATGACATGGAAATTGCTTTTGGTCGAGCTTGAAATTCTTCATTTTTTTAAATATTAGCTGCATTTATAAGTATTTGATATTGACGTTAGATAAATGTGAATTCATATTACGACCACCAAGTTATCGTAATAGCAATCTCCATTTCGGCGCCATCAGCTCCATTTCTCCGATATAGCTAAATAAGTCTCATTGTGAACTTTAGGGAAAATGACTCGATTGACCATATGGTTGACATTATTAGCAAGCAAATAGTCAAATATGGATCCTCATCGGCTAGTGCATACATACCGTCTGATCAACACCCATGATTGGCTCTCAAAGCTTCTTCAAAACATGTAGTAGATTCAAACTGACAGAATGTCGTTTTGTATTTTGGCATGTTTTAAAATCATTTGCCACGCCAATTTATTTTTCTACCGGGTACATCAAGAATATAACTGATGTAAAATATAAAGATATAAAATATATAGCAGACAAATGTATAAAAACAGTGTTTATGGATGACCTATACTAATTTACTTCGTCTTGCTCAAGCTATGGTTACAGAATGTACCATGTCCAAAATAAGATAGATCTCGTCTTGACACCCCTAATAAGTAAAATAAGGGATATAATAATAGTGAGAAAATATGTGGGATCTGAGAAATCCAGATATATTCAGAAATGTTTTATTTTCTACTAATATTTCTATACTACATGTATGACATACACTTTTGACATGGATTGTTTTTGTCGTGTACATTGAAATTGAAACTGTTGGATTCTTGCCACTTGCTAAATGATTTAGTCCACAAATTTAGTCAAACAAACAAACAAACATTATTACCACTGCCAATTTGATCTGCACCTATCGAAGTCTCAACGTTTGTAATAGCATACTGGTACGCCAAATCAAATGCATATATCAAGACCATATATCACGCCGCGGGTTCGATCCCCCGCTTCTCCAGTCTTTCGAGACTTTAAACCGAGGTCCCGTCTCCATATGACCTTAGCTGTTGAGTGGGACATGAAACTCCATACAATCCATATATCACGACTAAACATTGGTATCACAGACACTTAATTTTAAAGATTTCTTTTAACCATTCTAGACACATAGTTCTTATTCGATCTGACATAAACATCGGTAATTAGAGCCTGTTCCCATCATTTTCAAATAGACACCGTGCAGAAACGTTTTGAATTATTGCTGGCCAAAAGATTCTGGGCTACTTTGGATGCTATGCATCAAAAATTTGTCTTGTTCTGTTTGTAAGAATATACGTCACTGTTTACTTCATTATCGCGTTGGCTGCAGCACCTAACCGCAGATTTCAGGTATTTATCTCGCTAGTACTATAACAACATCCAATCCGAGCCTTCAAAGGTTTTTTTCACATAGATGATTGTCAAATGTCAGAATGGATATTGACCGATCCAGGGTTCAAACTCAGGGCCCTTTGAATTAGATACTCCAACGTTACCAGAGAAAATTAAAATATAAAGTGATCATTACATTTGCATGAGCTTCGAACTTGAAAAATGACCTTTGTGGTATTTGATTTAAAAACAGCATTCAAGCCGTAGATACGAGCATTTATAACAACACCTACGGAAATACTATTATTTGTCCGAAATCACGTCACAATTAAATGAATAAAATCCTTCTCTATTTATTTGCGACGTTTGAAAACGACATAACAACAGCTGATCTAAGCCGTCCTTTTGTCGAACGCAGTCGACACAATGTTCGTACAATTAGGACGATTGCAAAAGTAGTGTTGTCATTATTAATTTGCTGTTTATGCTTCCACATCTTCCAACATTCTAAATTGTTGTTGAATGGCAAAATGTTATAATGCAGCATAATTCAGTAATGAGCCTTTTCTTATTCGTTACGTATAGCGCTATCTTATCTGTTGTTACCAAGAATCTGGAAAAATGCCACAAATAACCCTCTCCCAGCAAAACGTATGACCAGTCTTATTTGAAAGTTGTTGGTAACGACGGTTTTAATGTTGATAAAGAAAGGATGTGTGTATATGTAGAATAAAGCCCAGCCAAATTGAAACGAAAGGATAAATGCTGATGATCAGCATTTTCTTTTTGTTTCAATGTTTTTATAGCTTTTTAATCTCGGGACCTAGACTCTTCTCGTGATACTATCATTTTACGACAAGTTTATAAGGACCCACGCAATTTTCGAACATTGTTTCATTGTATTAAATAACGGTATGTATCCTAATCAGCATGTACGTATGCACAGGCTGATCTGGATCCATGTTGGTCTTAAATGCCACAGGGGACCTTTTTCTAGATCCTGGTTATAACAACATTCTTGAACTTGACCTGATGACCCGTTGCAAGATCGTTCTTGATAGCTAGAAACTTAAAGATATCAAAGCTCTGAGAATTTTGCCATATGGCAAAACATTTCTGATAACAAAATTAAATCCCTTGACGCTAATTTATTTTGCCTCAAAACAATTTGCCTAATCGAATTTAATAGATTAAATGTGTTTTTATTCATCACTGAATTTTGAAAATTCGATTGATTAAAAAAATTGTTAAATAACGCATTTCCACATAATTCTCTGACAGAAAATGTCGCTTTTAAACAAAAACCTCGTAACTACAGCCTGATTCAAGCTGCAGTTACGAGTTTTTTTTTTTTTTTTTTTTTTTTTTTTTTTTTTTTTTTTTGTTGAAAAGCGACGAATTATTATATTAGAAGGGTGTACGTAAAACAAGCGGTCGGTTAAACATTGCCCAAACAACGAAATAATTATGGTAGTCCAAATTGAAAGATCCTGCAGATGACAATTTGTATGCTACTACAGGTAAAATTAAGGTAAACTTTGTCAATTACATAGCTGAGAAAACATTGAGACAAAATAAGAAAATGCTGATTATCAGCATTTTCTTCTTTTGTCTAGATACTGGCCCATGAATTTTCTAATAGGGACGCAAAAACTAGGCCTTGTTTGGGGAATGGTTAATTTGTTTGGTAAAACATTTACTATATGGACACTCGTTGTATCGAAGTCAGAGGGACAGTCAAAATACCTCCACATATCCGGAGATCGAATCATCCGGATTAGCTCAAGTTTAATTCAATTAACATTTGACCAATCTATTTTTTTGCCCATCAAGTGCCTTCATAATTGAAATATAGAAGGAAAAGGAAAGAAATTGCTCGAGACGAGCAATTTCCGTCCTTTTCCAACTTAATTTCAATGGTTGTATTTCGAAATCATTTCGTTTAAGCTATTTGATAATTGAGGACGGGACCTGCCCTGCGTTCAGTAAGACAAAACGTTAGCTATCAGTTAGCCGTTTCATTCGAAATACTCGGTCAATTCTGTCTAATTTGGGTCAAATAAGTTGCGAATGTTGTTAACGTTAGCTAACAGTTTGTCTACTGAACGCATGTAAGACTTTCTCTCCGACTTAAGGTATCAAGCCCCTAATTAAAACACCACTTTCTAGCCATACGAAATGCATCAAATTACACACATTGTAAATACACTTCACATAAGTTGATTCACCGTGCCGGATTTCAAGATTATGCTTCAAGAAGAAAATAATTTACAAATATTATTTTAGTCTATAATCATATGCAAGGGAGGTAATTTTGAACATGTTTGTCAAATATTTCCATAAGTATGCATTAATTCAAAATTCTAAACCGTACAAGACGATTATACTTATATTTGGAATGGAAATGTAACACAGTTTAGGAATTACTGGCACGTTTCCAGTTTTGCCGCTGGCTCTTTGGTGCTTATTAGGGGTTGCATACCTTAAGGTATCCAACCCCTCAAAGGCACCAAAGAGCCAGAGGCAAAATTTGAAAGGTACAAACATTCCCTAAACTGTGTAACACTTCCATTCTAAATACAAACATGAGCATTTTGTACGGATTAGAATTTTGAATTAATGCATACTTATGGAAATTTTTGACATAAATGTTCAAAATTACCTCCCTTGCATATGAATATAGAATAAAATAATATTTGTAAATTATTTTGTTCTTGAAGCATAATCTTGAGATCAGACACGGTGAATCAACTTATAAATGTGAAGTGTATTCACAAGTGTGTGAAGTTTGATGCATTTTGTACGGCTAGAAATTGGTCATTTTTTAAGGGTCTGTAAACCTTAAGCGGAAATTCGACTCATTCGATGTCGGGATAACGAGTGCCGACTGTAGAATGTTCCGTTTCGCTTATTTTAGATCGGATGACGAAGACGTGCTGTGTGATCGGGGCCGGTGTTGCCGGACTAGCGGCCACCAAACAATGTCTAGAAGAGGGGATCAAACCCACGTGTTTTGAGAAGGACGACGACATAGGTACCAACACTTTCATAGAATCGTGAAACACAATTATTAGTGAATGACTTGCGTACCTTATAAACAGTTGAAAGTCAAATGCTTGCAAATACAATGTAGTTTGTGACGACGAATCTTCCAAAGGTGTTCTAATAGAGAAACCGTTCGTGGGATAAGCATTTTCAATGGACCTTGATGGGCAACATATTGACCATTGAAAATACAAGCATGAATCAAATGTTCCGAGGATGCTAGTTGTGTCAGTGTCTAAAGTATATTGACTCATGCTACATCATTAGGTGTAAGAGCAACATATTGTTTTAAGCTGCATTTACGAGTTTTTGTATTGAAAATTAGCGATTGTAACTTCTATTGGGCACTGGCTACCCAAAAACTCTTTCTAGCTATAAAAATTGCGCGAGTCAGTAAAGAATACTTGAATGATAGGCTAAGATGATCTTGGTATGAACTTTCGCTGGATAGAAACGATCTGGATATCTATCTTGTGTTACATGTAGGCTACTCTTTAAGCTTTGGTAGGCTATCGGCGACATGGTTTCTTTTAAATCCTTTTACATGTATATCGTCGCTTATCGACTAACCTACCGACTGCAACTGCTTTAAAGCTCTAATTACGAGGTTTTTGAAGACAAGTGACAACATATTAATTTTAGGTGGACTGTGGAACTACCGATCAAGCTGCGCGGATGACGAGCCAAGCCTCTACAACTCTTGTAGTATCAACACCAGTAAAGAGATGACGTGTTATAGCGACTTTCCCATCCCGAAAGAGTTCCCAAACTTCATGCACCATTCACACTTTAAAAAGTACCTAGACCTGTATGCCGACAACTTCGGGCTTAGGAAGCATATCAAGCTACAGGTAAACATAGCATTGGCTTTTTTCCGAACACCATAACTACAGATTGACTAAAGTTCTAGTTAAGAAGTTTTCGAAGAAAAGCAATGATATTGAAAAGAGGAAATACATGTTTACGTACCTGTTCAATAGTTTTAAATAAAACAATGAAAAGACAAATACTAATGAACAGAATTAAGTGTGTCCACCAATGTTTGGTATCAGTCGTTCCGCATCCTGGTTCAAATGTGCTTGGCTTGTTTTCTAATGGATTGATAAATGACTACATGTGAGCACGGAAAATATGATACTTACCAGAAATCGGCTTGCTTTAACACATTCCAATACAAGCTAAGCTTTTTTGAATGTTAGGCATACAAATAGCTATTTCTTTTTTCTTTTTATCTTACAAATTTTCTTGTATCGACATCAATATTTCTCGCACGACACTGCCAACAAGCCATCAACTTTGATAGTCATAAAGTCGTGTTGTTTAGATTAAGATTTAAGAAGATATTTTATCACTCTAGACATGCGTAGAAAAGGTAGAAAAGGCTGACAACTTTGAGGAGACAGGTCAATGGATAGTAACCACAAAGGATGTGGTAAAAGGAAAGCTCAACAAGGAGAAATATGACTTTGTGATGGTGTGTAATGGACATCTAACAGAACCAAACAGACCAAACATTGAGGGACTGGATAAATTTAAAGGAAAAGTAATCCACACACATCATTTCAAAGTACGTATTATATGATTATTGCTGTTTTCCCGTTTTACAATGGTATGTAATGGTATTAAGAACAACTGCTATGGAGTAAAACTACTCTCCATTGCCGAGCTCTTTGGATTAAACCATCAAATATGACCTCTGCAGCTTTCGGTACGCCAACAGCCTATTTGGTCGTCATAATCTAATTATAGCACACCATTTGAATTATCGAATCAAAATCATTCAGTTTTATCTTGCATGATCATTACGTATACATTACGTCGCTTCTATTTTTGGCTAAAGCCGGTAAAATTTGAATTATCGAATCAAAATCATTCAGTTTGATCTGGTTTGATTACGTATACATTACGTCGCTTCTATGTTTGGCTGAAGCCGGTAATTTGAAGCGTCAGCCAATGAAAGTTTGTATCAGCTTTTTGAATTGTTTTGTTGTGTATCGCCAACGATTGGATACTGAAATCCCGCCAAGGCCCCGAGATTAGACGTGAAATGACCCCGCGAGA
Source organism: Fragum sueziense (assembly GCA_963680895.1). Lineage (NCBI taxonomy): Eukaryota > Metazoa > Mollusca > Bivalvia > Cardiida > Cardiidae > Fragum > Fragum sueziense. The sequence continues at coordinate 71,397,015 of OY804593.1, forward strand.
ACAGAGCTCATTCTATCGAAATGGAATGTAAAGATAATGTGCTCTGTTCATAAGAGAGTAGAGTAAAACAGGTAGACGTTGTCTTCTAAATGAGTCTAACTCCGGATATGTCGAGGGATTTTGACGGCCTCTCTGACTTCAACACATCGGTTGTCGACTTTAAACGAGTAAAGGTCTGGTTTAAGGGCTTTATAGATTTAAAGCGTTTGATAGGTCATGTTTCAAGACCACACCCACAGGTTGCAATCACGTGACTTTGTTGCGATATGCTTTCCTAACTTAAGTTAACAAAAACACTCGGTAAATACACATTTTTCTCAAACTTTAAATCAAATACTTAAGTCTCAGTATTGAGATGCGTACCATTCGATACGTCGTAATCTCACGGCATTCAAAAGTACTTTGCACGAATGTTCTCAGCTTTGACAGGGATTTGAGGGATAATCTTGGTATCAAAATAAACCGGAGAGTACGACGTATCGAATGGTACGTATCTCAATATTGAGTGTTAAGTATTTGATTTAAAGTTTTAGGTTTTAGAAAAAGTGTACTTACCGAGTGCTTTGTTTACAAAACTTAAGAAAACATATCACAACAAAGTCACGTGATTGCCACCTGTGACACTGTAGGCCTACCTAATGCAGAATAATTATGCTTTCTTATAGATCCTGAAGTAGCCTTTAGAGAAAAACGTGGTTCCTGATTAGACTTGTGTCCTGGAATCATGTTGGGCTCAAATGCTATTAGGAAATTTTTTCCAGATCAAAGCTCAAATAATTTATTCGCAGGATTTCCGTGGTTATGAGAATCTGAACGTACTAGTGGTTGGTATCGGTAATTCAGCTGCAGACGTGTCATGTGAACTTAGTAGACATGCAAAACATGTAAGTGTGTTTGGCGTATACTACGCACAACTTTATAATTTGTTGACAGCTGGACATTTCCAAATACAAACGACTTTTTTGCACTGTTATAAATTGCCAGACGACCAAATTCAAGGCTGTTTTAATTTTAACAAACATCGAAGAATTAATTTTTAAGACACGATCAAAATATCAACTAATATTAAGACAGGTTAATCAATGCAGGATAAAAGAATAATATTATTTTGACGTGCCTATTTGGAATAGATGCTAGTCCATGAAAACATTTAAAGAAAAGAATAAATTGCTCATGATAACCATTTTCACTTGACCCTCATTAACACTTGAACTCGCCGTATTGTAGGTTTACGTGAGTACAAGACGAGGAACATATTGTATACAGAGAGCAGCAGACTTCGGTGTACCATACGATCATTTGGCCATCACTAGATTCAGACAAAAACTGCCCTGGAATCTGATGAGACCATATCACTTCTACAAGATAAATCATCGTTATCGACACAAGAATTACGGTCTCTCTCCAAACTTCAATTTCGAGGGCGCTGCGGTAACCATCAGCGACGACCTTCCGAACCGTGTGTTATTGGGTACAATCTCCATTCATGATGACGTCAAGTATTTCACGGAAAATGGCGCCGTTTTCAAGGACGGATCAGAGGTCAAGGACATCGATGTCGTCATTCTCGGGACAGGATATGTCTACAGTTTTCCGTTCCTGGACGATTCCATAATACAACGTGACGGACACTTTTCGTATCTTTACAAGTTAGTCTGGCCCACTGAATTAAACCCTTCTACCCTAGCAGTAATTGGTCTTGTCCAACCTTTCGGTCCACTTCCTCCAGTACTTGAAGCACAGGCACGATGGGCTGGAAGAGTATTTGCAAAGGGATCCGAACTACCGTCGATTGGAAAGCGTCAAGAGGCTGTGGAAAAATGGCGCGATTTTGTCAAGAAGAAGTATGTGGATTCCCCGAGGTACACCACACAGATATACTTCATCCAGTACATCGACGAGCTTATGGAGTTTATCGGATGTAAACCTAGAGTGTGGCATCTCTTCTTTACGGACATAAAGCTCTGGTATGAGGTGATGTTTTGCCCGGCCACCCCTCCACAATGGCGACTTGACGGCCCGGGTAAATGGGATGGGGCTAGAAATGCCATCAGCAACGTGGAGCAGAAAACGTGGTATCCCATGCAGACGAGAAAATCGGGTCAAGGCGAAACTGATGGATTATGGGATGGTTGGATTAATCTTTTTAAAAAGATTATCATCCTTTTCTTATTTTTCATGTTTGTAATGGTGTTTATGACGAACGGCTACCACACATTTCTCGTGAATGTATGAATGAACCATGGACTGGAAAAGAATGTGCAGTAACGGTGACATGACGGGGAACACGTGACATAACATTCTTGTTATCTTTCAACATTTCTTTGTACAAATGACATGATATATGATTTGAATTAGCGACAGTGGGTAATCCAGGGATTTTGCTGGATGCAAGTATCTACAAAGACCTACTGGTTAAAAAGATATTTTTGACACTATTTGATCAACTGATTTTTAAAAAATGTACCACATTCAACTTATCCTGGTGTTTTTTCTGCCTTCTCTGATTCAAAACGCATTCAAATAATTCAAGTATTGACACATTTTTTGACGATTTTCTGAAATTGTTATGTCTCGTGATTCCCTACCGGGGTGAGGAATAAGCTTGTATTCTGATAAAGTTGTAGCAATGTCCAAGTTGGTCAACTTGAAACATACAAATGCGGAGTACCACCCTATCTATCCATTTTCTGGCTCGTTTGCTTTCCTGTACAAGTTAAAGTGGCAATGAAGAAAAAATACACATATATCTTAATAACACTTATTTAGTTATTTACCATCCATTCAACTAAAATACATCTATAACTTTGTCGTTTGTGAAATGGTGTCATCCGATTTGGCCCAAAGCTCATCTCTCATTGCTGGGATTAACCCTTTACGGAAAGCAATATCGAGTACCTCCTCGGATGTCTCCAGCTCTGGATACTGGTGCAAGGCCCACATCAGGTACACCTTGAACTCACTCCAGTCCACATATCCGTCATTATCCATATCGAGAGCTTGCAGGGCTTTTAGAGTATCCGAACAACGATAGCACGAGAAATAGGGAGCCATGAAACCATTATAGAAGGAATCAAATTGCAGCATTTCGTCACCCTGGACCTCGTCCTGCAGGTCCCACTGGTCCCATTGTTGTCGTATTTCCTTCAAGATTCGCTTTGCGTGAGGTTGTTTAACCTCTTCAGCTGCTATGATATCTCTCATGGTTTCGGTGACCTCGCCACCAGCACGATCGAAGAGTATAGCAAGGCCAAACTTACTCATGTACTCTTCTTTCCTGAAAAATATAAGAACAGTAAACAGAACATAGATTATCTATTTCAAAGTAGGACGCTGATTGGAAATACTTTATATACGTCCATTATTTAGTATTGTATTTTTTTCCATCAAGCTATTAAAGATGGTTTGAAATTATTTCCTATTGGTTTAACCCTCTCCCAAACAAGACCTGGTTTTGACGTCCCTAATGTAAAAGGCTAGGGAAAACATTGAGACAAAAGAAGAAACTGCTGATAACCAGCAATTTCTCCTTTTGCCTCAATATTTTCTGTGTCATATTTTACACAAATCTTATCTTTAATAACATCAGTTTTGTCATTTGAGGCAGTTCTTGAAGTGGATCACCACAAAATTGTGTTGTTTGGGAAAGGGTTAAATTTAATTCGAAAATGAAATTTATGTGGGTGTCAATATATCGTGCACCCTCCGTTTTTTGTACTTCAGAATGACTTTAACCCTTTCCCAAACGGAGAAGTTTTAGGGTTATCCACTTCAAAAACTGTCACAAATGACAAAATGTAAGTTTTTAAAGATAGAATTTGTGTAAAAAAATGGCATAGAAACTATTGAGACAAAAGGATAAACTGCTGGTTATCAGCAGTTTCTTCTTTTGTTTCAATAGTTTCCCAAACTGTTTCTATTAGAGACGTCAAAACCAGGTCTTTTTTGGGATAGGGTTAAAGCATGCGGTTCAATATATACGATGAAAAAAGCACGTCTGATATTTGACGTTTTATAGACCAGTCAATTAAAAGAAGTGTTGTTCTGTAATAACTTCTGTACAACCTATATCAACTGCAAGATAACATCACGAATCCTTATAATTCTCATTTGGAGATAAGCTGAACTGGTTACATGGTCATTTGTTTCAAGTACCTTTGACATAATGTAAAGTACCTGTTGTTGCGTAAGTCGCCAAGCATCACTTCTTTCATGTTGCCGGCAATTTCAATATTAAATTGATCGTCTTCTCCAAACTCATCTATCAGTCGCTTTTTAATCATTTCTGGGGATGCTATAGTAGTCATTCGTATCAGTGCTTCTTCACCGAAGAACGCCGCCATATCGAAATCACCTTTAGACATGTCCAAGACCATATATAGAGCTCTCTCGCCATAAACTGGTTGTTTTATATACGGTTTATTGCCCGTTGTTAGAATCGTTACGTTGACTGCAGCTTCTCGTAGTTTAGTGCAGTTATACTTTTGAAGGACTTTCTTGTTTCCCAGACGAATCAGATTCATCAATGTTACACACGACGATGCATTTCCCATTGCAGCCCCCTCGATGATGATACTCGCCCAAACACCATTACAACCATTGACCAATGCCTGTAACGTAATAAATGTCAATTGTGTAAATCATTCGCATGGTTATGTGTGAGGCTACTAAATGCTTACTGAAGAGATGACTAATGACTAATGAACAAATACATTCGCTAAATGTTATTATTTAAAATGCAATGAATAACGACGGGCTCGCTGAAAGACAACAAACTATTCAAAAGTTTAAAAAGTTGTTCTTAAATGGATTTCCGAGTTCGTTTTTATCTGTACGTTCTTTCTGGAGCAAAGTGGTCATATTTTTTATGTCAAACTTAGGGGACAATTATTCAGGTCGAATAGTATATGATAATAATTCAAAGTATTAGTTAAGATTTATCCACTTATCTGCTGAATGCATTCAATATGTCGCAATATGGTGACAGAGTATTTATGTGTTTACATAATTAAAGGGATATTTCATCCCCATTTCAATTTTTTGAAGTATGTCTTTTTGCCAAGAATGGTTCATCTAATGGGTATAAGTGCTATCAGTTTTTTTAAGTTGTTTCTGATAAGCGAAAAACGCGCCTTTAAAGTTGAGACTGTAACGACCAATTCTATATACATCTGAACTGTTGTGGACAACAATTTGTTCAATTTTAACACAAAAATATATAGTTCTCGTAAACGGCGCAATATTTTGGCTCGACGTTTACAGAATCTTCATAAGAAAATATGCTCGTTTAGATAAAAATAAAATAGACAAAATTCTGAAATGTCACAATGTTTGGTAAAAAGGCCAATCGTAAGCTTCATCAACTGTGAAATTGCTTGTAAAGGGCATAATACATCAGGAATTCATATGAGCTACTGAAGAAAATATTGAATATCTTCTTATAGAAGAAGTACATGACCCTTTCATCACTGGTTACCGTTACACAAGGTCACTGGTATTGATTCCCAATTCATCGACAGGTAAGGATGTTCTTGAAATATTTTGACCTTAGATACATAATATTTGTTGTATATTCTTAACAATTAACCCGCTGAAAACTAAATGAAGTTGTACTTATGATATACCTCAAGTGCGGTGATCTCGCTACACTGGTATTTTTCATGCACGTGAACAAGTAGGTGTCCATCCCAACCATTGTCGTCCATCACTTGTCGAATATACCTGGCCCATGCTCCTACCTCTTCTGGAAGAGACTTCCCACTAGGTTCCTCAAACAAAACAGCGAACGGTCGGTGACGTTGAGACAACTTTGCAAGAAAATCTACAACGTAAAAAAGGCGCTCGGCATGACACTCCATGACGTCCGGAATATCACGAAAGTTGACAGCGACCTTGGCCTTTTCGTTTAGATTTTCAGAGCACCAAATAATCCACTTCATAAGAAGGCCAGAAAGGTCGTCAACTGTTATTTTGGTAAAGTCATACACGGTATCGCCCAAGTCGATCTCTAATATAACGTTATACAGACCGAACTCCTTCATCTTAAGTAGACCTACCGGCACGGTATCCATGTCGGGTACTCTGTCCTTAGCCCCTAGAAAATATACACACATTTTCATAAGCATTGTTTCATTCCTTCTTTTTTACTTGTTTGTTTGAAGTCTTCCTAGATACTGCTATGAAGTCCTTCATTTGAGAAATTTCTTTATTTTCTATTTTGTATTACATTTTCTAATATCTGAATAGACTGTCTTGCGTTGAAATAACACTTTTATTTTTATGCCTTAACTGGGAAACGTTTTCCTTAATTCAATGGAATTGGCTTCTTCTCTTTTTGACTAAGTCCATAATAAAAGGAATATAGATCTATACTGACACGCAAAAGAACGTGTAAAACCTGGTTACAGCAAAATAGCGTACTTTTATCAAAGCAAAATAATATCATATGTGGTATCAAAATTTGCGAAATGGTTTGCTAAAAAAGTTGCAGATTTGTGGCATTTCATTCATTTGTGTTTCCGTTCTCGCTTACTTCATTACACGTTATGGCAGGTCTATATACTGTCTCGGGCACTTACATTGATCTATAGACGTAGGGTATACGCAAGATACAATGTTTATATGAAAATACTGAAGCAAATGTTAACCCTCATAAATAAAATGCCACATCTACAACAATTATTTTTTATCCTCTGTTATTTATTTTAATTGCACGTTTAACGAACGTCTGTTAACGGTCAAATTTCCGTCAAATTGAAACCATACTTCAGTTGACACATTTGTGTAAATTTTGATACCACATATTAAACTATTTTGCTTAAATAAGTGTACTCTATTTTCCTATAGCCAAGTGAACACAATGTTTTGCGTGTCAGTATATATTATCTTAATATGCAGTCAAATATAAAAATACGAAAACAATCTACATTGGTACCTTCGGTTATTTCAGAGAAAGCCCACAGACCATCTCTGTTTTCTCCTCGATCAACGAGTTGTTGACAGAATACGTCACACACTCGGGTCATGTGATTGAACGAAGCTATGACGTAATGACCAAATCCGCATTTCTTCACTTCCTCATATACCGCCATCTTGTTTTCCGTGGTGTGTCCTCGGAGTGCACCAACCGTGCTCTCTCTTATAGAGTTGTCCATCACGAAAAAATCAAGATCACGTAATCGCTGTAGCCTCGCAGATATTTTCTTCTTGTCTTCGGCATAAGACTGAGACAGTTTTTTGAAACGGTCCATCTGTCGAAATAGAAACGAGACAAAAGAAAATTCAGTCTTTCTTAAACAACATAATTTTATGCACAGTCGTATTTAGCGCTTCTGCAAACCGCAAAATGGATACATCACTGGAAATCTAATTTGAATAGAACATGGTACAGAAATAATTGGAGAACACGGAGAAAATGCTGGTGACAAAGCAAGTCCTTAAAGTGACATTTCACATTTATTTCATTTTTTAAAAGTATGTCTTGATGCAAAGATTGTTTATTTTAATGGGTAGACATGCTATCAGTTTTTTGAAGTTGTTATTTATAAGCGAAAAAAACGCCTTTAAAGTTGAGTCAGAAATGACGAATTCCCTATAAATCTGAACTGTTGTCCACAACACTTTGTTTAATTTTAGCACAACATTATATATTTCTCGTAAACGGTTCAATATTTTGACTTGAAATGTTCAGAAATTTCATAAGAAAAGATGCTCTTTCAGATAAAATAGAAGTAAATTTTATCTAAAAATAATAGTGAAATGTCATTTTAAGTACAGTATCTTTTTTAAAGAGCAAGAAATGCGGTCTAACAAGATGGTCTGTGCTTTTCGAATATAGTTCTGCCCGGCATAAATGCACCCATTTTCACAAAGGCTCATTCAATACACTCACAATTATATAGGCAAATGTTAAATGTCGTTTTGGAAGTCTAAAAAATGTCAGAAAATCACAAAAAAAAATCATTTTCGGGGCAGTCATTTTTGTTAGCAACGGATACTGATAATATAAACACATCTTGTGTTTCATGTCAACCCATTACACATTGATTCTTTTTTTTTGTACTCCCTTCAAGATAATAGCTTTGGAAAACATTGTGGAAAATGAAGACATTGCTTGTGACATGCAATTTCTTCATTTTTCCGGTCGCGGCCTTAGCGCAGTTGGTAGAGCATCTGACCCTCATTCGATAGGTCCCGGGTTCGATACCCGGCCGCGGCTAATACCCTTTCTGACAAAATTGTCACTCACCAATGGGTTTGAAATCGTTAACCTAAGTGTGCGAGCAGCTGGAGGCTCGGTAAGTGTGTTGTTGTAGTACTGGTTTGAGAAACAACAGGAATCCATGGGTAGGTGCTTCAGCCGCCGCGATATGACCCTGGTAGTTGAACACGGCGTAAAACCCCAATAAAGTCAAACTCTTCATTTTTCCACAATATATTCTAATAAAAAAGACCAAAAAGTGTTGAACGCCATTCAATTAAAAAAATTGTCGTCTGCAACAACTTTGAATTTGGAGGAGTCTTAATTTTTACCTTCTGGTAATGGGTTAAAGAGATTACGACGCACTAATCCGAGGACACTTACCTTGTTCATTATAATCCCCATAATTTTGGTGCAATTTTACTTGTCTTTATGGTAAAATGCCTTTATGGTAAAATGCCAGAGATTTGTAATAACGGAACTTTCAAACGACGGTTCTTAAGAAAGTTGCTGACAACATTTTTAACACTGGTCAATTGATGCTTTTATTATCTGGTAATGTTTAAAAGATTTACATCATGCCAAAAATTCCAGGCGTTTTTTGCCTTCTTTTCTTCAAGACGTTTACAAATCGGTCACATATATTTTAATTTATTGCAGATTTTCTGCTTTTAGTGCTTGTAAGTGTTAGTGATCCCACGCAATCACTTATAATCCTACTAATCTATAGTGCAAGTACGACAGTTTGGTACACGTTAACGATTTTTTGCCATTGACCAATATGGGAAAAGCGTTTATTATATCAACGATATTTTACATGCGTTGGTTTGAATTTTGCAAGTGTAAGGCACCTGCAAAATTCGAACCATCGCATGAAAAATTACAGTAGTTTACAACCATATCTCACGATGTTTACATACGTAATGTTCCGTAATATAATGACAGATTACATTGTGAAAAAAAAACGTAATTACTGGCGCCTTGTTAATAATTAGGTTAGTCATGTATGAAGTATCAGAATCTATTATTCAACAAGGACGAATTTCCGAATGATGAATCGCGGCAATTAGAAAACAGATACGTAAAACGTCCTTCAATTCTATTTGAAAAAAGGCGGTCATAACACGGCAGGGAAATCCGTGTTACAACATTTTCAGAATTTTAAAATGATTCCGTTGATATATGACCGACTTGAAAAGGGTTTGATGTAAAGAAGGCGGGGATATGCCATACATTTTTTCGTATTCTGAAAGAATGATATTTTATACTGCGTCTGATAAAACATAATTGGTTGGACGTCAATAACTTTTTATCAATTGCTGTTTAGAAGTCATCCAAATCCAGAAAATCCATGCCATTGCTTCCTCTTCTCTGCTTCAACTCATTTTCGAATTGATCATATAATTATTAACATACTTAATGAGAAAAAACATATAGGTAAAAATAGTCACTTGATTTCCTGCCGAGATAATGTTCATGTCGTATAGAGAAAACATCAATTAGAAACAAGTCTTAGTATTAGAAATGCTTTAAGTTAAACGCCTCTTCCAATTGCTGGAGCAAGTAGTCATGGATTCCTGTCATTGCTGATACTAGTACTACACATCCAGCTGTTCTCCCACATAGGTAAATTATTATCAAACGATTGGTGCGATACAATTTTGTCAGAAAGGATATGCTTTCCGCGGCCAGGGATCGGACCCGGGACATCGAGTATGACATTCCGATGCGCTACCAACTGTGCTATAACCGCGGTTAGAGATGCTAACGGTGACATTATATACAGCCTATCACCAACCAGAACAAGCAAAGAAACTAGATAACTTAAAATCTGGAACATCCATTATCACTGCTGGTGAACTCGGCCAAAGCGATGGACGTTTTTTACTACAACAAGGTATGTACAGATATTTTGCGTTTAAATATGAGTTTAAAGATCTGATTGGATAGTTTTTCTAATAACAATGAATTTGTTCTAAAAATAGACCGAGTTTACCAATATGTATGGACAAACCGTCGGTGTTGTTATAAAATATCGTAACTACGGCTTCGATGAAGCCGTAGTTACGATATTTTATAACAACACCGACGGAATACAATGGTCGCGAAAAAACGTCCCACGCTTTGGCCGAGTTCACCACCAGTGATTATAACTATGTGATTGTTAATCTATAAAATCGACGGCATCATACGGTTGATATTGAAAAAAAAAACACATGGGACATTTAATTAACTTATCATTGATAACATACTAAAATAGCTAATAAACCCTTTCCAAAATGGTAAAAAGATACAACTGTCCTCTTTTTGAAATCTGCTTTAGATGGCAAAATTGCTGTTAAAAATGTAATCATGTGTGTATTTTAGCCTAGAATATATTAAGACAAAAGGAGAAAATGCTGGTTATCAGCATTTTCTTCTCTTGTCTCATGTTTCCCAAGCCTTTTCAACTAGCGACGTCTAAATCAGGTCTTGTTTAGGAAAGGGTAAATTTGTTCTAACGACATTTTCGATCATAACTAGTATTGTTACGCCGTCTCACATCATAGCATTGCACTTCTGTATACATGTATAGATTTGTATGTACTTTAGTGCCGTATTTTTTTAACAAATCAAAACTGGTCAAAACTTCTAACGCGTCACTGGATATTTGTCACAAAATATAAATGTGCACTGTACATCGCCAAACATAATTACAATGATTTTTGTATGTCAGTGAATAGTATAACTATTTGCATAGAAATAATGATGAAAATGTTACCAATATTCGAACCAGAAATTACCGGAATTGACACACGTTTTACAATACCGTGAATTTCGATTTTAACTTTTGTGTTGGGGTATTTTGCAGAGAATATGTTCGTACATTAAAATATCGATAGGAATTAGTTTAACTTTCGAAAGGGATGTATAGCTCACGATAATCGACCTGGCAGAGCAGCCCTAGCAAATAGCTAGGATGTTCTGCCAGGTCATTGATCGTGGGGTATATATTTATGAGTCTACTATCAATGTTGATAGGCAAATAAAAAGAAAAGAGTTTTAAATCATTATCTATTAGCGTTCGGGACTTTATGTCCGGAAAGCTAACGTCACAATCCTAGTGTAACCTTCCGTCTCGACCCGTCCAGTCGCGTCTTCAAAAACTTTAACCTGGTCTATATCTCAGGCGCATTAGATATACAGCCTTCATAAATCACACATGGGAACATCCTGCTAAGACCTTTCATTTGCGACCATGACCTTTGATTTAGTGACATAGACCTTGAAGTTTGACCTACTTTTAAAAAGCTTTCACCTGGACTATAGCTTATGTACTATTATTGATAGAGTCTTGATATTTCACATATGGATATGTGTAAATTATGCCATAACATTGACAACGAGACGGTGACCATGACCTTTGACCTAGTGACCTTGACCTTTGACATTGAACGCCTTTTTGCACCAAGCTCTTGTATAGGCGGGCTACGTTGTCCACGGACAACTCTTGTTTCATGAAATCCAAAACTTTTAAAAATGCACAAATCAAAACGGCGCGTTAGACGTTTTGACAAGTAGATCTACACCCTTTCCAAAATGGCAAAAACATACAATTGTTCCCTTTTGAAAACTGCTTTCTAATAGGCCTGTCCCACCTAACCGAATTTGTACACCGAATGCGTACCGAACTTTATTCGGTGTATTCGTTAAAGGTTCGTTCCACAAACGTTTTGTGTTCGGTATGTTTACGGTGCCATTCGGTGCTTTTCGTCGACATTACGCGGTGTTCGCAGACGCCTAAAAAAGTTTTTGAGCATGCACAAAATTTTTCAACGAATACAGCGAATAAAACTTTCGGAATGGGTTCGGTAATCGTTCGCAGAGGGATCGGTAGGCTTGCGTCTGGCATTCGTTACTTTCGTTTTGGTGTCGGTAATAATTCGCAGGATAATTCCTGTTCGGTATGTTCGTTATGATCTCACCGAAGGACTAGCGTTTGCACTCCGATGAAGGTGCGTTTCTTTACCGATCTGGCCGAAAAGGTTAAACGAACCGCTAACGAAGACACCGATCCTGACGATGCCATTCCGAATATGACGTTATATTCGTAACTCAAACGGTAGGGGTTCGTTGATGTTTGGGAACGAATTTGGGGTATATTTCGGAGAAACATCGTTGGATGTTCGACACATTCGCTACAAGTTCGTTACGTGTTCGGTGTATGGTCGGTATACAATCGTTGAAAACCAAAGTTCACCGAATAAAAATGACAACGAACACCGCGAATGTCGCACTTGACATTCGGTACGAATTCGGTGCCACTATTCGGTTAGGTGGGACAGGCCTATAAAGATGACAAAATGGTTTTTGATAAATGTAAATAAGTGTGCGTATTTAATCCATGGAAATATTGAGATAGCATTATCAGCATTTTCTTCTTTTGTCTCAGTGTTTTTCAAAGCCTTATCAAATAAGGACATCTAACAAAGAACAAAAGTTAATTTAACTAGCTCAAACGTCTAAATTAAATAGCGACGCCTCGTATATGTATGATTATGACACATTTTCTTTGATCGGTAGGGTTGAGTGTCTATAAAAAGGTGGTGGGGAAATTGTGTGAAAGTTTTGCTCTTTTCACGTTCGATGTATTGAAAACGTGAGACTGAGTTAAGGAAGATGTGTCAGAAATTGCTGGATTCATCGTGAAGGTTTGAGCGTCTAGAAACCATTTATAAATCTTATTTTAACGGGTTAGCACATGCTTATTTTGGTTATGTTTGATTCCTATTGGCTATGTTGGATTTCTATTACAGGGTCACTTCCTGATTAAAGGCTAGTATTAACCAATAACAGACCTTTTCAGGGGCGTAGACAGAAACTTTGTTATTTTGAAGCCTTATGCGTATTGTCGAGTCATTTTGACGTATTTTAGTGCCCAAAAACAGGAAAGCTCTAGATGGAAAATATTGTGGTTAATGAAGAAATTGCTTGTGACAAGCAATTTCTTCATTTCTCACAATGTTTTTCTACCTAGATAGACCATAAATCTAAAATTACATTCGCTTGAAATTTTCGTCCGTAACATTTTTGAATTTGGAAGATTCAAAATGTTTATCATATGGTTATAGGTTGTTGGGGTTCCGGGGCATCTAGGGACTGTTTTCACAATTTTTCTTTGAAAGACCACTGGACACACGTGAAGTTGAAGCCCGGGGTTCCAGGCATCCGCCTAGATACGCGCCTGCTTTTCATTTCCCACCCCTAATGCCTTTTGGCAAGCGTGCAAGCTTAATCCATAACTGTACAGTGACGCCTTTTGACTACCTGACTAAAGAAGGCTTTGGAAAACATTGTGGAAAAATGAAGAAATTGCTTTATTTTCAACAATGTTTTCAAACCTAAAATGAAAATATTCTTAAATTTTTATCAACTTGAAATTGTCGTCTGCAACAATTTTCAAATAGGAATAGTCAGAATTTTCCCGTCTGGTAATGGGTTAATACTGGTTACCGCTCCTGATACCACAACATGTACTTTACTTTTTTCGTAAATGCAGGAGAGCTTTTTGAATGGGCGGGAACTTTAAACATCAACTGGTAAAAAAACTCGTGTATATTCCCGACATTGTTACACCATTATCTGCCCCTAACTATTCAAATCGTTGTTGATCGAGACCAGGCTCGGAGGAAGGGAGGGGGGCGTCCGTGGCCGAATGGATAGAGTCGCTGACTCAGGATCACTTGCCCCTCACCTCTGTTGGTTCGAATCCCGCCAGGGACGTATGAACTTTCATGTGACGAAGCTATCCAGCTGGCTTGCGGAACGTCGGTGGTTCTACCCAGATGCTCACTTGGGGTCTTCCTCCACCATTCAAAGCTGGAAACAGGTCAAAAGAAGGGAGTTCCTTCCTGGGCACGCACAGTCTACTACTCGGTCATATGGGCAACCGGCAACCGAGGATAAATAACCTAAAACAATACAATAGACCAGGCTCGGAGTTAGCACATTCCGATTTGAATTAGATCTAAATGACACAATGTCCAATGTTGTTTTATGTGTGATATGAAATAGCAAGTCTCGTGACTTATGTGATCAATATAGACCAGATTCGCATGTGCATGTATGTGTACACTCTGACAAATTATTAATACCATGGTCACTATCCCTATCTAGACTTAATTTATATTTTCTTGGTAGAACAAACTACGGAAACAAAGAGGCAACAGAAAAAAATATATAGGTAGATTCTATCTAGCATTTTATCATCTTGCTTAAATAATGTCTGTGCTATAGTTTACACGAATCTTTTTTTTTTATTAATCATGACGTGGAGTCGCGTGACACAACAATTGCAATGGGCCTTACTGCGTTGAAACCGTCAAGGTGACCATTTTGAAAATGGTTAGAAGCATAGAATGCGCGAAAACGCTGGAGATATGTTGAATGAAAAGTATCTTTAAAGTGACATTTCAGAATATTTTTTACATGAATTTTACTTTTATTTTGTCTGAAAGAGCTTATTTTCTTCTGAAAATTCTGAAAAATTTCAAGCCAAAATATTGAGCCGTTCACGAGAAATATATATTTTTTGTGCTAAAATTAAACAAATTGTTGTGGACAACAGTTCAGATTTATATAGAATTCGCCATTTCTGTCTCAACTTTAAAGGCGTTTGTTTCTTTTTTTTTTTTTTTTTTTTTTTTTTTTTTTTTTTTTTTTTTTTAGATCATGAATAACAACTTCAAAAAAACTTATAGCACTTCTACGCATTAGAATTAAAACAATCTTTGCACCAAGACATATTTTTAAAAATGAAATAAATGTGAAATGTCACTTTAACAAATCAGCTGATAAGGAGCAATTGGCGACCAACAGAAATTTTGTGATTGCGTCCTGTGGGAAAGGGTTCACAGAAAACAATACTTTTTGCAGGGGCAAAGTTCGTCGGGAATGCAGCAAGAACCATTTCCCATATCCGATCTATTTTTGTAAATTGTGTTTTTTTTTTTTTTTTTTTTTTTTTTTTTTTTTTTTTTTTTTTTTTTTTTTTTTTACCTATTAGATCTATTTTACCGAAAACGATTGAATGCAAAAAGAACACCAATAATAATAAAGTACATTTTACGGATATAAAATACAACACGTATTTTTAAAAACGTTTCCCAAACAACTTTGTGAACCGCCGTAATTAAAAGGCTACTGCAAACAATAAAACGACGTCAATTGGGGGTATGATTTGTGTACAATATACCAGAGAAATTATTGAGGCAAATGGAAAATGATTGTTATCAGCATTTTCTTCTATTGGGTTAATGTTTTCCCAAGCCTCTTCAACGGAGCCGTCATGACCGAGTTTTATTTCGAGAAAAAGCTAAATACGTCGTAAACAGTCAAACAGAGTTACATATGAAATATACTCCCCGTCATAATAAAGTAGCCACCTATCTTATGACAAATAGTCGGCAATGGTACGTGTATTAAAATCAAACCGAAATAAATACAAAACATTTCTAGCATGTCAAGTAAAACACTTTACTTGAAGTATCGAGAACAACCAAATTGACCCATCAGCTATGGTAGCTTGGTTGTAGTTCCATGAAATCTGCAACTGATACAGGATACGCTACTGAAATTCGGGGCCGTATATAGGGCTAGAAAGGGGGACAAGATTAATAAGGTTGTTTGTTTCTTATTACTGTTTTTATTCAAAATGCCTAGTGACTAAAAAGCGCTTTTCATTACACCCAAGGCCCTTTCAAAATGTCGGTTTCCGGTTTTAGCCCAACCAACCCATAATTTCCCTGAAAATGTTCTATTCATTTAAATTTGGTTCCTGATCGGTCTTTAGCAAGTTCCTGATTAAGAAGATGATTTCCTTTACTTTACCCACCAACCACTTCCGGTTGTTATCAAATCTTCAATTTTGAGACATGCTAAACTGGAAGAGATTATTTTTCATAGATCTCTAACATTCTAACGGAGTGATTGTATGCAAAATTAAAATGGGATTTTTGTTTGTGGTTCAATAGTGTCAACTTATGCAGAAAATGACAGTTATAAGTGAACAAATTTGAATGTTATATCCAAAATTACTGTTTTGACCCCACATTGCAACCCAACATGTTTCCAGGCATGTTGAAAGCATTTTTCTATTGAGGTTTAAAAAGGACCAATTAGGAATGCACGTGACTTTGTAAAAACTAAAAGACGCAAGGAATTGTTAAAATTAGGGTTATTTGAAAAGTGGATACTTTTTATGACGGGGAGTATATTAACTTTGCTTTTAAAATGCAATAATTCATAAATTGTTCATGAAACCCTATGTTGTGGTACTCATTAGAATCGTCTCGCCGAAAAGATTCCAATGAGTACCACAGCATAGGATTTGGATTTGACATATCAATTCGGATTTTTTATTATAAAAATAGACAAAAAGTAGAAAATGCTTAATAGTATTATTAGGAAAGAGAATAAAATGCTGTCAACATTTTCTTTGTTGGCTCAATATTTTCTTTGCTATATTAATACACAAATATTTTCTTTCATTCATTCATTTTGTCGTGTTCGGCGACTTTGAAAATGGATTGCCCTAAAAATCCTGCCTGTTAGGAAAGCTTCTATATATATTCATACCCTATATGAATACATAATTTTGCAATATGATATAAATCACAAATGTGGTGTTCCGAGATCCTCACCCATTTTATGTGGCTTAATAAACTATAATGAAATGCAAAAGTAATTTTACACCTAGCTTTGATTTGAATTCATCAAATTCTAATGTTTTGAAAATGATTGTGTTATAAATATGAAATATGCCATTTTCCGAGAGAAATGTGGAGTACAGGAGAGTGCTCCTCCTTTCTTGTCGATACTGTTACCATGGCATTCATAAATTGGTCAAATTGAATAATCAGAGTTTAGATTACCTTATTCGAATAAGAAAAATGGGAAAAATAATAGATGCCTAGAATATATTTGTATGTGCTGATAATTTGAGAGAAATGTATCAAATTAATCAAAAGTTATGCCTGTTTCTGTCTACAGGGTATCGATTCCTGGAAATTTCTTCGAATTAACTCGGCATCCAGAGGACAGTCCAATATTTTAAATTTGGCAGCGAAAGGGTTAAGATATCAAAAATAATATAAACATATAGTCGTGAAGATTATCATACATTTGCTTTGAAATTAAGAAAATACTTTTTTTCTAAAACTGTAAAGTTACTTTTGACATAAGTTACATAAAAGATCAAAAATAATTTTAGAAGAAATAACTTACGTTCAAATGGAAAAACAAACTTCACGAAACTCTCTTGTAATCGGCTCTGTATTACAACTGATGCATTTAATTTCTATTTGGGAGATAAATTATGATGCAGCCGGGCATAATAGGCCTAGATGGCACGCAAAAACAGGACCGATGTACATAGAGATATAGAGAATAGATGGTTCATGTCTTGGATGGGTCAAGTTTATTTGGCGAGCGGAGGAATGTATCTGGCGAACCGAAGGTGAGCCAGATAAATTCCGCAGCCGAGCCAAATAAACTTGACCCATCCAAGACATGAACCATCTATTCTATTTATCCTGTTACGCAAATTAAAAAAGGAGAAATGGATGGCAACTTACAAGGTTTTTTCATTCAATGACAGAAAGTGTACCTTTAATGAGTATTGGAGAAAACCCCTTTAAAGTAGGGTGTAAACAGGTTGAAAATACAAAAAGTAGTTCGACATTAAATGTGGATTTTATTGCATTTTCGCTGCAATTCTGACAAAATTAAGATTGAAAAATGTAAAACATTTAATAATCAACAATTGATTGTACAATTCTATCCAAAATTTCTCTGGTTTAAATCATCCGCCAGACTAAAGTTAGGCGACAATCTCGCCGAGAAAGGCTGCAAGTGTCAACAACAATCCAACAACAAAACGTGGTTTAAACAGGATTACCAGTGTATACATTCAATGTCTGGACATTTAAAATTGCTCCGGAAAACACTGAATTGAGGTGCATTAATTGTGAGATGTTTGTGCTTTGTGAGGAAATACCAGGCACACTCGTTGGATCAAATGAAGTGCGTGGTGGGTGGGGTAAATTCTGTCCGTTACGCAGACAAACGTTGTCAGAGGTGTCAACATTTATCCCAGAAGCTGAGGGATTGGTGACAGGCCTGGTGCATGGATGTGGTTCATTAGGATCAGGATCAGGAATAGTGGACGATTTATTGCCGGTAAGTGTATTGGATAAAATATTTGAGCAAGCCTTGTGGGTTTTTTCAGACATGCTAGAATAATTAAGCACAGATTGTAAATTTTTATGTCCACTGATTTGCATAATGTCTGTGGGCGCGATGCCAGAATCCCTCAGCTTCTGGACTAAATGTTTCCTGGCTGAATGATTGGTTAGCCTTTTCCCAGAATCTAAACCCCCATCAATTGCCATTTGTTTCAGTAATTGAGATAACTTCTTTTGACCCACAATCATTTTCATGAACCATGCTGGTGACCTATCATTTGTTACTTGCGCACTTGTTTTAGGGGCGATGTAGAATGGAGCATTTGGAAAACAATAATCTTGCGGTCTTCTTTTAGCATAGATTTTATACATTGTTATCGGACATCTGTCCACACAGTCTGGTAAAGCAAATATTTTCGGTGAAACGTCCCGAACATCATTTACATTCTCGCCACTTCTCGTTTTTGTCTGTCGTTCATTCAGCTGGAGGTACTCGGCACCATCCGATCCCCTTTTTTATTCTACATCTCCCCACCTGAAATAGATTTTTTTTTAAATTTCAAGTCTAGGCCTTTATATAGAATTTATTAAAGGAAGTTTTCTTTTTTTCATTTGTAATATAATGGGAGATTATGTTACACATTCACAGTTTCAGATTATAGATAGATCTAGTGCCATTCATTTTATTGCTACTCAGAAAAAAGCATGTCATTGTGTCGTGAATAACATTAAGCTTTTAATTTTCTTTCTTTTGCAGATGATACTGGCAAACAAAAGCAGAAAACACCCTATCCTAGACCTACAAAGTTCAAAAGGGATCTAGAAAATGAATGAAAGAGAAAAATCTCTTGTAAGTAAAAGCTTTGAATTTGACCACATGCTTTTTTTTCTGGGAAATGGCACTTCCCTCATTAAATGCTGTTTTATCTGGACTGAAAGAGTTTAGAAATCTTACAGAAAGACTTTGGAAATCTTTATTGAGAATGAAAAAATTGTTTGTGACAAACATTTCTTCATTACCAACAATATTTTCTACACAGGAAGGCAAAAAAGGAAAAAAATCTAATTTATTTAAGTATTACAATTATTTACACATTATTAAGGTAGAATACCCTTAATGTGGCCATTTTTAGGTTATTACTTATCTGATTTTCCATGCGATTTTGCAGCGCCGACGAACCTATTCGGGTGCGGTCTTAAACATTCGGTGGTGGAAGTTCCACTGACGAATGTATTCGACTTCGCCCGAATCGTTCCAATTGATACTTCTCATCAGGGGTAGACTACCTTAATGCAATGTTGTACATTTTTCTTGTGTTTGTTTTATCTCTTCTGCAAGTATCCATTTCAGTGGTTCATTTAAAACCTCTGAATCCCTTCCTGATAAATGGATATGCCACTGAATATAAATTTTTATTTCCTCATTATTTGCAGAGCATTAATATTGATGGGTTTAAATAAAGGAGCCCTTCAATTTAAAACTACATTGTATTTACATTTTTCACAATTTTTATTTAAAAAAAGATGCAATGAATAAAACAATTCATTTGCTGAATGATTTATCTTCCAATTCCTTAATAATTCTAGAAAAGTTTTTTTTAATCCTTGATGATTTACACACTTCTCTGATGTACATGTATCTTAAAAGTGACTCTTTCCCAAATGACAAGATTTTGGTTGTTTCAGATTTAAAACTGTTAACCCCTTCGCTGCCAGGGTACGGCATATGCCGTCCAGCAAAATTGTCGCTATAGTGCCAGGGTACGGCATATGCCGTTCGCTCGCGTGGCTGAGAAAACCCCTCGATATTTTGTTCTATCTTTAGACCGAGTCGTAACGTGACTGAAAATTTGACCAATGATAATTTATCTTCGATTTATTTTACCTAAAAATAGAAAAATCGTCATAGATTAACATAAAAATAGCATAAATCTTGGGATTTTGACTTTGGAAATTGAAAGTCAAACAAGATGGCGGACGGCAAAACACATGTGGTGCAAAAAAGTGAAAAATGCGTCTTGAAAGCTCAAATTATGTACGATGAATGCGGTTGTATTAATATAACAAGACAATGTACCAGCTGATTATTCTATTAACTTTGAAATGGAATGTTCGTTGGAGTTAGACGAGGAAAGTGAAAACAATGTTCGGGCTGGTGGTAAGCTTTTCGGCATTTCGTCATTTTTTTCAGTTGTCAAAGTTCAAGATAGCAAAATGTAACATTGTGTGACTCAAAATCGACTAAAATATATTCACTGGATAGCATTTTAATTATCTTTCGGAAAATATAAGGTTTTATATAGTTTAATTGAAAATTCTTTTAGTTATTAGTTGATTTATTACACTGCCGTCATTTTCCTAATTTCTTGAAAAATGGCCTGGCAAATACGAACCAATTTTCCAATATTTCTCTGGCATCGAAAGGGTTAAATAGACTTAAATGAAAATATAATTTGTGTAGTATGCTGCACAGAAAATATGGAGGGAAAAGGAGAATGTGCTGATTATCAGAAATTTCTTGTTTCATGTTTTAATCAAATAAATTCTAAAACCAGGTCTTGTTGTGGGGATAGGCTTAAAGCAAACATTTAAACTAAAAGAATTGTTTAGAAAGGATTGGGAGTTTATTTTATTTTTCTGTTTCTCTTTCTTTCCAGAATCTGAGTTTCTATACAGCAAAGGCCATGAACTGATATTGTTGTAAAATGTTTCCAGTCTAGGTTTTGTCACTTTTGTGTAAGACCAGTCTAAAGATGTTTTGTGACGTCATTGGATATACGTCATTTTTAGATCACGTGAGCGTTGTTCTTCATGGAATGTTTTGGAAGCTGTCAAGCAAGATTAAAGAAGATTCCAATCTAAAAAGCTTTAATTCCTGTTATTAACCCACCGCAACAATGGCGTCAGAAGTGTGTGTATAGGTTTGTAGTTGAACAGGTGCCGTAGAAGAGGTGAATCTTTGGAACCAAGCTGCAACCTTGAAGTGAAGACTTGACAGCTGACGGAAGTTTCAACTTGCTTTATTTTTTAATTTATTTTGGACAATCCAAGGTAAAGCCAGTTATTTCATTTACATTTACAATTACCCTGCGCTACATTGTAAACATCGCCGGCCACAAAAGTGTTCACTGCGAATACTTGACGTAAATAAGATTGGAAAGTAAATAAAAACCACATGACAGAGCGAGACCTTTCAAATCTTCTAGAGAGAAACCCCCTGCAGGTTCCTTGTCGGGATAATTCTTACACCGCCGTTCTCCTTTCTGACAGTAAGGGCAAACGACTTCAAACTGTTGTTGATGACATAAATAATGATTTCCCTTTAGAATTCCTGTGTGAGTCCGGCTCTTCCTCTTTTGATTGCAAACGGAGGCTTCTGAACGAATACAGCGCCATACAGAATAAATACGGAAAGCCATTATTTGTTTACGTTTGGGCTGGAACCTGTGACATTACCAAGAAAGTCAGCAAAGGGCAGATCGATCTACGTTCTTTTGATGACAGTGTAGTTCAGCAAACAGTCAAGAACTATTTCTCCATTAAGGAGTTTGTTTTGAAAAACGAGGGCCGTATAAAATTCATAGGTGTTCCAGTCTATTCGATTAGTAAGTACAATCAGTTTAGAGGAGGGTCGTACAAAACGTCCGAAAAACAAGATTCAGAAGTTATAAGGCAGGTAACCCTACTTAACCAGCATATATCTGAAATAAATTCCCAACTAGGTTCTACAACCCTTAGGTTTAATGCAGATCTTGTGAGATCCCACAAAAAGAAGAATACATTCAACTTAAACCTACTCATTGACGGGCTACACCCAGGATATCTCCTTGCTGAGAAGTGGTTAAGAAAGTTGCAGATTGACATTGTGAAAACTTGCTACCCGAATTTGCAGGATTCAATTTCAATTGACCCCCAAGAGTACCTAGCATTTGCATCCAACAACACCAATGCCTAGGATGGAGAAAGAAAAAGGTAAACAACAACAACAACAACAACAACAACAACAACAACAACAAGCTGATGCACAGAATAAAGGCATATCTGCTGACTCTGGGTTATTAATAACTTCTTTGATAGATTCATTTCAGCAATCCCAAACTGAACTTATTTCAAAATTGTTTCATAGGTTTGAAGAAAGCCAGAGGGAACTATTTCACTCTTTTCAGTCGGCAGAAAACACTCGCGATCATAATCTACCTCGTTCGTCAACACCTGTACCGAGTCAGTCAGAGTATACATATCAACCTTCCCAGCAGGCAGATCAAGGAAATGGGAGTAGGTCCAATCTAATGCCATTTCAAGATGAGTTAAGAGTGATCGAGAACCACGAAAGGACAAGGGGTCAAGGGCCAAGTGCTAATCAAAGTCATACCTTTCGTACAAATTTAACCCGTCCAGAAATGCCCAGTCCAAAATTGCCAATCTATGAAGGGAAGGAAGAAATTGATATGTTCCTTACACCATTTGAAAAGATAGCAGATAGAAGTGGGTGGAGTGAGCAAGATAAAATTGATAGGATATACCAGTGCTTGAAAGGACCTGCAATGAAGTACCTGTGTACACTACCACGGGAAGTAAGCGAAAGCTATAGAGCCCTGAAGGGAAGCCTGATAAATAGATTCGGGAGAAAAGAACCCCCTACTTCTGTTCGGAGAAAGCTTTCGGAAATCAAACAACAATCGGGGGAATTAAATGAAGAATTCGCTGAAGAAATTAGGAGACTTATCACCAGAGCATATCCTGGAGTAGGCCTGGATCTCAGAGACCAAATTGCTGCGGAAACATTCCTTAAGGGCTACAGAAACCCCAAAATTGCATATGAGACCATGAATAAAAACCCTAGTTCTCTAAATGAAGCTTTGGATCTTGTTACTTTCCTAGAACACAACTACAAAGCTACTTTAGGAAAAGATGAGAAAAAAGATAGAACAAGAAGAGTAAGCTGGCAGGATGACGTAATTGAAAAGGATGAAGGAGAAAACACCCCTTGTCTCAACAGAGTAAACTCATATAAACCAAATTATGTAACAATACGAGATTTAGATTCCAGGCTAAGGAAAATAGAAGAAACTTTGGAACGTTTAGAAGTTAACAACAAAGTGGTAGACACACGGTCAGCAAGTCCACATAGAGAGCCTTCAAAAAATAAAGCGTGCTATGGTTGTGGAAAAGAAGGTCATTTTCTGAAGGAATGCCGGTCAAGATCTCCCAGTCCTAGAAGAAGCAATGTTAATCTACAAAGTGTCACAGAAAATAAATCTATCAAGATTACCCATATGGATTCAGATCAGCATGGAATATTAGTTGACATAAAGGTAAATGACATAGAAACAGTTGCAGTAGTTGACACCGGGGCAGATGCAACAGTTATTTCAGATAGGTTGGCTAAAAATGCAAATATAATAAAGGGACCCAACACAAAATCCATCCAATTACTGAATGCAAAAGATGGGTCCGAAATGACTGCATTTGGAGGAGTCACTGCGACTATCCAAATCGCTAATAGGTCCATTAAATGGCCCGTTTTTGTTGCACCGATCCGAGATGACATGCTTTTAGGGATTGATTTCTTGAGAGAGACAGATTCAAAGATTTTGACAAAGCAAGGTGATCTTATTGTTGGAGAGGAACTTGTAACCGGAAGAGGGAGCTACGGAATCAGTTCATGTGGAGTAGTAGCTGAGAAAGATGAAATTATACCACCTGCTTCAGAAAAATTGATCGTTGGGAGGGTCTTATTACCAAGAAACGATGGAAACTATGTGCTTGATCCCGCCAATGTAGATAGTGGGCTAAGAATAGGATCTGTGCTTGTAAAAGCAGGGAAACAAATTCCAATTAGAGTTTTAAATCTAGAAGATAATGAGGTAAAGATCAAGAAAAATACTCACTTGGGGAAGGTCACGGAACTAGATGAAGAAGTGAAGCAGAGTGTCCCAGTAGATGAAGATGTAGGCAATGATCAAGAGTTAGAAGACCCCCCAAAACATCTTGAAGCCCTTTTTCAAGATGCATCAAATGGACTCAACCTACACCAAAAGAGACTTCTTACCCAACTTCTCAACCAATACGCTGATGTGTTCGCAAAGGATGATCTTGATCTAGGATGTTTTAACTCAGTCCAACACAAAATACCAACAGGATCTCACAGCCCAGTTCGCCAACCAGCAAGAAGAACACCTTTGGCATTTCAAGAAGAAGAGGACAGTCACTTAGACAAAATGCTTCAATCCGGAGTTGTTGTTCCCTCCAAGTCTGATTGGGCTTCACCTGTGGTTTTGGTAAGGAAGAAAGATGGAGGGGTAAGATGGTGTGTTGATTACAGGAAACTGAATGAATGTACATCAAAGGATGCATACCCCTTGCCTAAAATTGAAGAATGTCTAGACACTTTGAGTGGTTCTTGCATGTTCAGTACATTGGACTTAATGAGCGGATACTATCAGGTGGAACTTGATGAAGATGACAGAGCCAAAACAGCTTTCATTGTCAAAAGAGGTCTGTACGAATATACACGAATGCCATTTGGGCTTTGCAACGCGCCATCTACATTCCAGCGAGCTATGGAACTGGTTCTACGGGGGATTCAATGGGATATAGTGTTGGTTTATTTAGATGACATAATTGTTACTGGTCGCACATTCCAAGAACACATTCAGAGATTATCTGAAGTTCTGCAGCGGTTCAAAGAGGTTGGTCTGAAATTGAAGCCGTCCAAGTGTAAACTTTTCCAGAGCAGGGTTGTATTTTAGGGCATACAGTAAGCGAGAGAGGTATTGAAACAAATCCTGGTTTAATTGATGATGTTGTAGCATGGCCATCCCCACAGAATAAAAAGGCATTACAGTCAATTCTTGGCTTGACAAATTACTATAGAAAATTCATCCAAAATTATGCCAGTATTGCAGCCCCATTATACTCACTACTAAAGAAAGGAGCACCATTCATCTGGGACAATGAACAAGAAAGCGCGTTTCGGTCCTTAAAGAGCATTCTGACAAAGCCATGCATACTTGCTTACCCAAAACAGGAAGGACGTTTTGTTCTTGACACTGATGCGTCAAATTTCAGTATTGGTGCAGTGTTATCCCAAGAACAGGACGGCAAAGAAAGAGTAATTGCTTACGCAAGCAAGTCCCTTGGTCCAGCCCAGCGTAGATATTGTGTAACCAGGAAAGAGCTGCTTTCAATTGTTGTGTTCACTAACCAATTCAAACATTACCTTCTTGGCAGGCAGTTTATTATCAGGACAGATCACGGGTCGCTTGCTTGGTTATTCCGGTTTAAGAATCCACAAGGGCAGCTTGCGAGGTGGCTAGAGGAAATGAGTCAATTCTCCTTTGTTATTCAGCATCGACCGGGTATATCGCATGGAAATGCAGACGGTATGTCGCGTAAAGAGCAAATAGGATATTGTGACTGCTACATAGCGGGGAAGGATGTCACATCATTACCATGCGGTGGATGTAGCCATTGTAAACGACTTCACGAAAGTTGGGCCCAGTTTGAAAATGATGTGGATTATGTTATGCCTGTAGCGATAAGAAGAATGAACGAATCACTTGTGGTACAGGAATTATCAGAACCTACCTGCAACTGGATGGCAACACACGAAGCAAACGAGATAAAGGCAGCACAGCGCAGTGATAAGGATATAAAGGTGGTCCTGAGTTGGTTGGAATCCAGGTCATTACCATCAAACGTTGAAATAAGGTCAGAAAGCAAAACTCTGCGTCATTATTGGCTAGTGTATGATCAATTTACATTGGTAGATGACATCCTTTATTATAGATGGGAGCAGCAAGGTAGTTATCAAGCAAAGCTTGTCGTTCCGAAGGTGTATAGACGTGAAGTTCTAGAATTCTGTCATAACCTGCCAACATCCGGGCATCAAGGTGTAGAGAGAACTATCGAAAGAGCTGCTAAAAGTTTTTATTGGCATGAAATGAAGAATGATGTCCGTAATTATGTTGAAACATGCTGTCAATGTGCTACACAGAAAAAAAGACAAGTGTTACACGCAAGGCTCCACTCCAAAATTACTTCTACGGGGCACCAATGGACAGAATTCAGCTGGACATCCTTGGTCCGCTACCTGAGAGTTCGAATGGGAATAAATACATACTTGTCATCATTGACCAATTCACCAAATGGGTTGAAGCGTTCCCGTTGCCACACCAAGGAAGTGAATTAGTCGCGCAGAAATTGGTCAAAGAATTTATTGCTAGATTTGGGGTACCGCTGGAACTTCACACCGACCAGGGCAGCAATTTCCAGAGTGAACTGTTTCGAGGTGTATGCAAACTCTTGCAAGTAGCACAAACCCGCACCACCCCATTTCATCCAGCATCCAACGGGCAAGTCGAAAGGTTTAATCGGACTCTTCTTCAGATGATTAGGTGTTTCCTAGAAGATGGCCAAAAGAGTTGGGATGATCAGTTACCACTGCTCCTATCCGCATACCGTAGTACACCTCATAGTGCCACAAGGTTTACACCTAATAAACTCATGTTTGGAAGAGAAGTTTACCAGCCACAAGATGTAATATTTCATACACCAGCTACTGCAAGAGAGGAGAATTCCTACCCAGAATATGTGGCAAAGTTAGAGGAAGACATTGTCAATGCTGAAAACCTCGCAAGGAAACATATGAAAGAAGCAAAACAGACTCAAAAGAGGATTCATGACCTTAATGTTGTGGGGAAGTCTTATGGAGTTGGAGATTTAGTCTACATTCTGAATACTGCCAAAAAGAAAGGTTTATCTCCAAAATTGCAGAGTGTGTATAAAGGACCCTTCATTATCTCAAAGGTTTTTGGTCCCGTTATATACGAAGTGGTTAACAACAAGATACGTAAGACCCTGCATCACAATAAGTTGAAGCCATACAAGTCAGAATACATACCAGGATGGGTAGCGCGCATAAGTGAAGCTGTTTGTGAGAGTTCACAGCGAATTCTTGCAAGTAGTAACCCTCCAAATGATGAACCTCAGGACCTACCCAACTGTACGAGTTCACAGCGAATTCTTGCAGATGGGGATCAACTTTCTGACGTAAGCCGGCAACAGTCCATCCATACCATGCCCTGTTTGAGTTCACAGCGAATTCCAAATGGGGAACAGTCCGGTCCGACACCTATCACAAGATCCGGGAGGAAGGTTATACAGCCGACGCGAATGGACCTGTGAATAAGCTTGCATAAGAAAAACTGTACTAGGACTGATATTCGAAACTGCATAGATTGTTGTATATGTGTAGTTGTGTGCACTATGATTGTATTTATTCTAATGTGTTCTAATTAGATTGGACTGAAGCTGTGCGGACTGTGCGAATAAATAGAAAATAATCAAAAATTAATGGAACATTAAGAATAATATTAACATGTAAAACAAGTTCACAGAAATCGAAATGATAAGTTCATGTAGTTATTTCAGATATTTATAATGCAAACAAGTTAATTCAAATATGAAATATCTTTACCAACTTGAATATGTATACTCTACTTTCGAAAAATTCATGGATAGCTCAATACTCAAGAGGACTTGAATCCCTTAAAAATAAGGGGAGAATAGTGTTGTAAAATGTTTCCAGTCTAGGTTTTGTCACTTTTGTGTAAGACCAGTCTAAAGATGTTTTGTGACGTCATTGGATATACGTCATTTTTAGATCACGTGAGCGTTGTTCTTCATGGAATGTTTTGGAAGCTGTCAAGCAAGATTAAAGAAGATTCCAATCTAAAAAGCTTTAATTCCTGTTATTAACCCACCGCAACAATATTCATCTCAACTGATGGTTCTCTTTTGTCCCTCTAAGGCCAAAATGGACAACATTGTTAAACCACACAGTGTTCAACAGGCTTTTGGCGGTGGCAGGACCAAGTACACCTTTCTGATACAGAATCTCTATCTCTTCATCCGTGATTGGGCTAGAGCGCATGGGTTTGTTACCCTTGCCCAAACGTTTCAGACTCTTCTGTTTTGCCTTCAAAGTATCTCTTGTTAGTGTAAATGTGTTTGAGCTTTGATCTCCCATAATTTTATGCGGGTATCTCTGTCTTTGCAGTTTTCTGTCAATGCTGGACACTAAATTGCGCAATGAACTAGGCTCATATTCATCTCCCGATGGTTTCTTGACAGATAAGATGAAGCCAGCAAGATACTCATCTAGCTGTTCAGGTTCAATTTCGTGGATCTCTCTTTCTTCATTTTTAGTACTTAGGTATCTCTTGAATTTGTTAACATCAGTAAGGGTTTTTTTAAGAGTGTTTTTGTTCGTTTCTGTTTCAATAAATTTAGTTATATCTTCTGTAGTTATGTTTCTAAATTCTTCAACGTTACAGCTAGTAGAGTTTACCGAAGTGCTGGTTGACTGATTAAGTTCGGCATTTACGAGCGTTGCCGTCTCGACGCCGATCTCCCTCTCCACATCTTCTACATTCACTTCCTCGACATTTATTGGACATAAAAACTCCTCCCAGATCACATTGAATGTACTGGGGCTTAATTCGTCGTTGCTCATCGTTTGTTTTCGATTTTTTTGCAAGTGACAGCGAAACTGACAGCGATCTTTGTTTGTAAACAAACTCAATGACAGCTGCAGACGAACTCTATTATTATTGTATTCATGCATCATAAAACATTTAAACGACGAAGTATTTATAAAAGGGGAGGTTATACTCGTCATTTTAGGGTAGAATTGGAGAAAAATAAACGAAAGAAATGCTGTTAAATAGCTATTTATTGCCGCTGAATAAGAAATCAGTAAGAAAGTAGTTCCGGTAGCTCACGTGCTCATGTAGCATAATAAAGCATGTCACGTGATCAGGGGGTAGGATAAAGCTAAGTTTATCCTACCCCCTGTTATCGGGCAGAATATTTAGATAGTGACAGGATAAAAATACTTCGCTGCGAGTGGTGTGTCCTTCCTTGCAATAAGAGGAGCCCAATGAGAAAAGTCTTTCAAGATGTCAAATAATTTGGTTCATTGGGGTTTTACGCCGTTTTCAAGTACCATGTCATATCGTTGCGGCTGGATCACCTAACCATTGTTTCCTGTTGTTTCTCATATCAGTACTACCACAACACACTAGCCGAGCCTCAAGCTGCTCGCCTACACAGGTTCACAATATCAAACGATTGGTGGGTGAAATTATTGTCAGAAAAGACATTTGCTTCGGCCGGTATCGAACACGGGACCTCTCGAGTGAAAGGCAGTGAAAGGCAGATTCGCTACCAACTGCGCTATAGCCGCGGCTAAAATTGCAAGTAATAAAACTACTACTACACAACGCCTGTTATTGATGCCCTGTTAGGAACACATTAGAGAAAGGTAGAAACGTTTGGTCTGAAACGCTCTAATGGCCTCGTATATTAGATCGTATTCGTCTCATATACTTAACATCAGGAATAACGCACCACGTTTTCTTGTTTTATATTTTTTCAACGGAATCATTCATTTTCTTGACAGAGTATTATTCGGTATATTGCGTTTTTATTCTCCTGAAAGGGTGTGGCTAAGCCAAAAGGTTATTCGACGAGTTTACTTCTCGATACCTTGATTAACATAAGGAAAAAAACGTGCGGCACGAGCATGAAAACATTTCGAATTTGAAAGACTGTGCAATTGTAAAACGTGTTATTAAAAAACCTCGTAAATACAGCTTGATTCAAGCTGCAGTTACAATAATTTGCAATAACACCGACGATTTACCGCTAATTGAAAAGGCTGTTTCTCCTCAATCTTCAATGTAATAACCGTTTACTAGGCTCCGCCCTTTCTCCCGAAAAAAATCAGAATATATACGCCTTACACTAGGCATGCACACAAAACACTCTTAAGGACAAAACCCATTCATCCGTGACGCTAGCCGTCCAAACTTTGTAAACAGGTTTTCTGCACCACTGTATGGAAACTACTGTATGTATAGTTAGCTGGGTTTTCCGAAGTCAAAATAAAAATGGCGGACGGGATTTCTGTATAAGGTAGGTGTCATGTATTTTTGGTCACATACTATTGAATATGTTCTTTCGTGCAACTTGACGGATATCAGCGTGAAGGCAATTGGTTGGAGAACCAATAAATATAGCCCCCTTTTTACGAATTTGCCTCGTTTGACTGTAATGTTTGAATGAACACAGTGTCGTGTTGACCTTGAAATCCGAAGCGATATATTTTGAAAAATCGGTCTGTATTTCCGAATTCCTAATGTTCCTGTCAACAACACAGGGCTAGATGGGTGGAGAAATTGATATTCTTACCTGAAATGTTTAGACAGATCGTCTGTGTAGTCTACATTTGTTGTAATTACACTTTGAAAATCCGAATGCTGTACAGCTGTGTGCAAACCGAAACTAACCCGGTGTACAGCTGGGTGAAATTGTTTTTCTGTATGTGTGGGTGCAATATCTAACCCGAAAACACTGTATGTTTGGGTTTTTCTGGATAAAATCAGATACATGATTCCGAAACTCTTTTGTGTTGAACTATCGAAATATATATTCCAAACTATCCAAACGATTTTCATTAATGAGACATTTCACATATAATTTCTCATAAATTTCACCTTTTCTTTTATCTGAATGAACTGAATTTCTTATGAAAATTCTGAAAAGTTCAAACCAAAGTTTTGCGCCGTTTAAGAGACATTTATTTAATCTTGAAATTAAACTCATTGATGGATGCCACAGTTAAAATGTAAATGAAATTTGTCCTTTTCGTCTCAACTTTAAAGGCGTTTCTTTTACTTATCAGCAACATTTTCAAACAACTGATAACATTTTTTAAAAACGCATTAGAATAATCGACCTTGGCATCAAGACATACCTTTCAAAATGAACTAGCAATGTTATGTCTTTTTAGTGTGCTTCAGAAAACGTATGAAATCGATAATCTTACTTCAGTCTTTCTGTATATTTTTTTTTTCATTATCGTTTTCGTTCTGTGGCACACCCAAAGTGAATATTCACACCATCTTTTTATAACTGGTATCGGACTATCCCACAAATGAAAATATACACATAATTATATAATAACTAAATCAAGTATATCATGCTTTTTTTTCAAAGTGTAATTACAACCAAAGTAAAATTACACAGACGAAATATTGAAACATATCCCTTAAGCTTAACTACGGTATCAATTTCTGCACCCATCTAGTCGTGTGCTGTTTTCAGGAAAATTAGGCATTCAGAAATACATTCCGTTTTTAGCCTAACATTTTTTTTAATTTTTCAAAATCCTAAAATTATTGAAACCTGAATCCGACATTTTTAACATTTCTTAGACTGGATTTTGGCAATTACCCTATACACTAGAAGCTTAATAACCCGACTTGACCATTTTAGTCAGAGACTTTTACATAACATTTACTAGAACTTGAAAAGGAGTGATATTGGCTTGATTCATAAGACACAATTAACTATGTCATTGTCCGCAGACAGAAATTATGTAGGCCTTTATTTTTCCGACTGACATACGCAGTAACTACCACTCCATTGTATCGGTCTATCCACTGTATCGGTCTATTTGCAAATTTCGTGATACAAAGATCGTACTGCCACCTTCAGACTATTTACATTAACAACTAGGTTACTGCATCTTTCCAGCACCGACTTTATTATATATCTATTCATCAGGTTATAATTATTCAAACATTTTAAAACTTGGTTAAATTGAACAGGTATGTTAAAAGTGATAAAAAATATTGAAACTTTGTTATTTTCCAAAAATGTGTACACCTATTTGTCAAAAGGATACTGCGGATCCAATTAAAATACTTTTTGATGCTGTTTGTCAGTCATTATTTTAACTTTTTCAACATTCAATCACAATGCACTGATATAATGGGGTGACGCCATTATTCACCAAATTTGATAGAGCTGTCGATTGTTGACATATTTGTACTATAGAACTGGGATTTTGACAATTACTTTTTGATATAACAGAAGTAAAAATGTTATTTTACAAGAAGACATGATATGAATAAGGAAAATTATTTATTTTCATGGCTTTCATTTGTTAAATATAAGTAGACCGATACAAAGGGGTTCCAGGCTACTGCGATCTTTCGATGTGTGGCCATAAAACGGTAAATATTTTTTTCATACAAAATTGAAATATAGAATTAATGCTGTTGAACATAATATGCCAGTGGCGGATCCAGGATTTCGATGATTGGGGTTCAAATATATACGAATAAGGGCGTGGGGAAGTTACTGGTACATACATACACTTATTTTGTATATTATTGTTATATATTGTTTAATGGTAGCTCGAGTAAAATATATATTCATAATGTTGACAAAAAAAGGAAACTATCTCATGGAAGTAAACTTGACATAGATACATTCAAAAGCTTTTGTGAACAAAAACAAAACAAGAAACAAGATAGCACTTTACATTAACCTATTCATTAAATGATATCTATTTTAGAAGGTTGGTTCGCAAATAAAATCTCGCTGGGGAAGGGGCAGTTACGCCGGATGTAACGAAATATGTCTCAACTACATAATATTAAAAGTTGTATGACCTTGAACAACGTTAGCTTCCCCCTAATTACGTGGGGAATATGATAAAAAAAATAACAATAGTATTACATGTATATTACATGTACCACATATCATTTCAATAATTTTAGGATTTTGAAAAATTAAAAAAAATGTTAGGCTAAAAAACGGAATGTATTTCTGAATGCCTAATTTTCCTGAAAAAAATACACGACTAGATGGGTGCAGAAATTGATACCGTAGTTAAGCTTAAGGGATATGTTTCAATATTTCGTCTGTGTAATTTTACTTTGGTTGTAATTACACTTTGAAAAAAAGCATGATATACTTGATTTAGTTATTATATAATTATCTGTATATTTTCATTTGTGGGATAGTCCGATACCAGTTATAAAAAGATGGTGTGAATATTCACTTTGGGTGTGCCACAGAACCAAAACGATAATGGAAAAAATATACAGAAAGATTGAAGTAAGATTATCGATTTCATACGTTTTCTGAAGCACACTAAAAAGACATAACATTGCTAGTTCATTTTGAAAGGTATGTCTTGATGCCAAGGTCGATTATTCTAATGCGTTTTTAAAAAACGTTCTCAGTTGTTTGAAAATGTTGCTGATAAGTAAAAGAAACGCCTTTAAAGTTGAGACGAAAAGGACACATTTCATTTACATTTTAACTGTGGCATCCACCAATGAGTTTAATTTCAAGATTAAATAAATGTCTCTTAAACGGCGCAAAACTTTGGTTTGAACTTTTCAGAATTTTCATAAGAAATTCAGTTCATTCAGATAAAAAAAAGGTGAAATTTATGTGAAATTATATGTGAAATGTCTCTTTAATGAAAATCGTTTGGATAGTTTGGAATATATATTTCGATAGTTCAACACAAAAGAGTTTCGGAATCATGTATCTGATTTTATCCAGAAAAACCCAAACATACAGTGTTTTCGGGTTAGATATTGCACCCACACATACAGAAAAACAGTTTCACCCAGCTGTACACCGGGTTAGTTTCGGTTTGCACACAGCTGTACAGCATGCGAATTTTCAAAGTGTAATTTCACCAAATGTAGACTACACAGACGATCTGTCGAAACATTTCATGTAAGAATATCAATTTCTCCACCCATCTAGCCCTGTGTTGTTGACAGGAACATTAGGAATTCGGAAATACAGACCGATTTTTCAAAATATATCGCTTCGGATTTCAAGGTCAACACGACACTGTGTTCATTCAAACATTACAGTCAAACGAGGCAAATTCGTAAAAAGGGGGCTATATTTATTGGTTCTCCAACCAATTGCCTTCACGCTGATATCCGTCAAGTTGCATGAAAGAACATATTCAATAGTATGTGACCAAAAATACATGACACCTACCTTGTACAGAAATCCCGTCCGCCATTTTTATTTTGACTTCGGAAAACCCAGCTAACTATACATACAGTAGTTTCCATACAGTGTGCACGTGCCGCAGTGCTGACCTCGTGCACAAACCAGTCGGTTTATGTGGTACCCAAACATTTCATCGATCGGAAATTTTCTATGCTATAAACGATTCCAAGACTTTCACGTGGTGAACGTAATCGTGCTATTGGGATGTTGGAGGTAGTGATGACCTCACGCGCTATTGTACACACGATGAGATTTCGTCACAAGACTATTGGCCGGCTTAGAGAACGTTTCCAACAAACCGGTGCACTGCTGGACTGCCTGGGAAGGGGTGCGCCAAATGTCCCAACTGCAGCTCAAACATGCACACAGGTTAAAGTGCAAAGTGATACAGGGATAGTAGAGAGTCATTCCAAATGTCAGAATCCAAAATGTGATCAGTTCCATGCGTCGACGAAGCACAGACTGTATTGCTCGGCAAAGTGGTCTCACGCAGCACTGATTTTGTGACTTTTACTTTAGAGGGTAGTCACACTTGCGCGTTTGTCACGCCTAATTGCTTTTAGGTAGCGTAACAATTTTTTGATCAGAAACGAATAAACTGATAGCAGTTCGGGTTGTGGTTTTACAGTTTGAAAAAATAACACAATAAAAAGTTATAGTGAAAAATGTTAGTGGTGCGTTATTTCTGAGGCTCAGAATATTTCGTCGGTCACGGTAGGAAATGTCATAACTACAGCTTTAATAAGCTGTAGTTACGATATTTTTGAACGTGGCCGACGATATGTAATTCTAGCCATTCATAATTAGCTAATGCTGCGGAATCGTAGATGCGACTTTTGTCCTACAATTGCATGGAGGGGAATCACATGTCACGACATTTTAGAAAGTTTTCAATAATTCAACAATTTTGTTACTGTTATGATAAAAAATATATAAGGCTGAATACGCAGAACCTTTTAAATATCAGCAAATGATAAGCTATTAACGATTAGCAAAATGTTGGTTGGTCACTAAAAACTTTTTCTGTCAGCTATTCTTTTAACAGGTCTAAAACACCAATCTAATCCATGGCGTATTTCCGCCTCCTCTGCTTCAAATCAATAAAACTGAATTCTATTCGGTCATATGTTAAGAGAATTATTGATTTTTTTCAATTGTTGATCACGTGAATCCTCGCCGTGAATTGGTTCATAAACGGCTTCAATCATGTTTGCGAATAATCTTGCTCATTTGTGACCCGTCAAGCTAAAAAGGACCTTATAGGAAGTGTGCAGAGTATCGACCCTAGTCAGTCTGCGCAGTCCGCGCAGCCAGACTAGGGTCGATACTTTTCAATTTTATGTAATTTTCTTACTACATGTTCATTTTTCGAATACGGGATCTGGTTAACCTGTGCTGAGTCTGATATAAGCTTGTCAAAATTTGGATTTTGGAGTTCGGATAAGGTCCTTTTTAGACATGTCACATTTGATGGGCGTTGATTAGACTAAGAATAGAGAGTCGGAGCTACACATAAGAGAAATCTAACTTATTTACCCTTTCTCAAACGGCAAAATTTTAGGGTGGCCAAATTCAAAAACTGCCACAAATGACAAAAAGGAAGATATTAAAGATAGAATTTGTGTAAAATATGGCATAGAAAATATTGAGACAAAAGGGGAAACTGCTGGTCATCAGCCTAAACCTTTTCTATTAGGGGCGTCAAAAGCAGGTATTGTTTGGGAAAGGATTAAAATCGAAACCCTATTTTGTGGGTACTCATCTGAATCGTTTCTGTGAGGGGTGCATGATCCATGTACGATATGCTACTTACAGAACATGCTGAAATACTGTACATCTGACTGCATGGGTGCGAATTTGTCATACTAATCGGTATTATCCGGTAAGTATGTAATTAATTTGATTTGTAAAGTAACGATTCCATGATTTAAATTACTAGTATACATCGCTGCTTTTCATCAAAAGCCTCTTCTAAGCTGCACTGCAGCTACGAGGAATTTGATGAAAGGCGCCGATATGATGAACAGACTTTTAAAATACTTAACTAAGGTTATTTATATGTCGCATTCTAAAAAAATGAACAGATCGTAATACAGGAAAAGGCTACATTTAGAAAGTTATCTTAGAGTAAAGCAAGTGGATCCTACTAGGGTCGAAACTTTTTCGCATGTCCTTTTTTTAGCACGAATGATAACAAACGCATATTTCCGCATTGTGTAGATAACCGTAAGCGCCAGCATGTTTTTGAAACTGATAACTGATAAGTCACTTTGATGGATCTTGCCATGCAGGTTTTTTCGGGAAGTAATGGGTTATGTCTTAAGATTATCAAAAATAAGATACAGAAAATTATTGGTAAAAATGCACGACCTACTTTTACGGAACGAACCGTGGTACTACAAAACTAGGTATTTGGCTGAATAAAAGTCGAACCTTTAGCATCGTACATTCCCATTTGGTAAATACTTTGGATTTCGACAAGTAGATCTATTAATTCATGCTTAAGTGTTCCAGCCGACGCAATAAGACCATAGCAGTTGAAAGCGGTCTTAAAGTGACATTTCACTTTTATTTCATTTTTTAAAAGTATGTCTTGATGCAAAGATTGTTTATTCTAATGCGTAGAAATGCTTTCAGTTTTCAGAAGTTGTTATTTATAAGCGAAATATAAGCCTTTAAAGTTGAGACAAAAATGACAAATTCTATATAAATCTGAACTGTTGTCCACAACAATTTGTTTCATTTTAGCACAAAAATATATATTACTCGTAAACGGTTCAATATTTTGGCTTGCCATTTTCAGAGTTTTCATAAGAAAAGATGCCCCTTCAGATAGAATAAAAGTAAAATTTTAAGAAAAAATAATTGTGAAATGTCACTTTAAACTAAAAATCAATCAATCAAAAACAACTTATAATTAAATTTAGAATAGTAGATCTAGTTGAAAACGGAACCAGAAAATGCATTTCTGGTACCGATTATTTAAGATCATTTTATCGATGCAACAAAAAAAACTCGTAACTGCAGCTTTTAAACCCTTTCCCAAACGACAAAATTTTAGGGTGATCCACTTCCAAACCTGACAAAATGGATATTATTAAAGATAGGATTGGTGCAAAATATGGCACAGACCAGACAATATTGAGATAAAAAGAGAAACTGCTGGTTATCAGCAGTTTCCTCATTTGTCTCAATGTTTTCCCTAGCCGCTTCCATTAGGGACGTCAAAACCAGGTCTTGTTTATGGAAAGGGTAAAATACGTTGCAGTTACGGGGGGGGGGGGTTGAAAAGCGTGTCTTTTTCACTTGGCGTGTAATTTGGCGTTTCACATCGTGTCATTGGAATTGGTGAGGAAAGTATGCCTAGAAAAACATTGAGACAAAAGGAAATAGTTCAACCTCTTAGTCTATCTTTATATTTCTGATTTACATGTATAACTAAGACCAAACTTCCTCGATGAGATATCAGACTGAAGCTACATAGAAGTTTACCGTTCTTACTAAAATTATTACACTGCTACATGTAATATACTGACTGACTTTAAAAACGCATCACTTATTTTTTTCAAATATTTTCTTAATCATTGTCAAAAAAATCAAAATTGTAGTTCCGATATACATTGCAACCAATAAGAGACGATATGCAATAAAATTTATTGCAGTCAGTTACCACGTTTTTTCGCACGACGTCGACGTGCAAAATATGGATAACGTCTACGTAATTACACCTTAGGTGGCCAACTGCATTTTTGTTTTCATATTCCATATCCCAATGGTCAGAGAGTACTTTTATTTCTCAATCAATTCTATTACACAAAGATTAAAGCTAAGACCAAAGTTCGATGAGCATTCACAAATTGTTGGATTATCCTAAGCGGGTTTGTCAATGAGAATGAGTGAGACGTTTAAATGTGAATCAATCAACAATTTCTCACTTTCATTATCACAGCCAATAAATAGGGATTGCTGCTAAGCATCAGCGTCACGATCAGCCGTTTATAACGAGCCAACGTCAAGATAATAACATACGTCAAAGTCACTTACGTTATTGGTTTACAACAACGGTTTCCTCTGCAATTGTAAAGCAGAGGCGTTGCTATTGACAAACTCGTGCCTAATCAGAAAATTAACGAAAAAGATATTGCTGTTTTTACTACTGGTGACTATACCCGTGACTGATACTTACAGAAAGTCATCGTCGGATCAGGTTGCGTTGGGCCTTGACATGCCAAAAAACGGAAGCCAATACATGGTACATAAATTCAAACCCAAACAAATAAAGATTTTGCTTAAACTCAAGGGTCAACGCGTTCACGACTGAGGAACGTTTTTGATACTCAGAGTGGAATTACTCGTTTTTAAATGGAGAAAACTGTCAAAATCCTCATACCGCCTCTCTTTAGACGGCTATAAATCAGCCATTGAAACGAGTTTTTGTTTGAAACTTTCAGGAAATGTTGGAAATATGTCAAGCTTTTCTTTAAATATACTAAACTACATAGTTGATTATGTCTTTTGCACATTATTTGCCAGATGAACTTCAGTGATGCGTTTTTAAAGTCAGTCGGTATATAAGGATTAATGGCTGGTTGAATTAGTATATATGACTCCCTTCACAATACCTCCGTAATAGTAAACGATATGGAAAACATAGATACAAAGGAGGAAATGCTGAAAGTCAGCATTTTCTCTTTTTGTCTCAATATTTGTTTGCCACTTTGTCCACGATCCTAAAGCTCATTAACATCCATTTTGTAGTCTGTTGCAACTGGAATAGAGTCACTCTAAGATTGGTCGTTTAGGAAAGAGTCACAAAATAATCATGTCTCTTGTGCTTTTATCATCGTTTTAGTTTTCACTGTTGAATATCGTCCCTTCCATAGACGTCTAGAGCACGGTAAAATGTATTGTTCTTCTGTATGAGTTGTCCATTTGCCTACAACGAAGACAAGGACTTCATTCCTATTCAATAGTGCCAATAAATATTGACAAAAAGTAATGCATGGTTACATTACAACATGACGAAACTGCATAACCAAATATACTCAACACTATGTGAAATACATGACATACTCTAGGTCAGCCTTTTCGTAAGCATTTATAGGTCTCGAAAATGACCTGGTAGAACATCTATAACTCTTAGCTGAAGACGCTTTGCCTGGTCATTTATCCAGACCTACACCAACAATTGATTGATCAATCCAATATGAAACACCATGCAGTCGACAAAGTTGTTCTGAATGCGCATGCGTGTATTATAAATAGAAAGTGTTCAGAGAAAATGAGACGAGAAAGCATCTTTTTCAATGAACATTTTAAGACCAAGTGTTTACCGATAAAGTACAAGGACAAAGCAAATTTTAGTTTAATGAGTACAATTGTACTTTTTATCAGCATTTTCTTTTCTTTTCTACTGAATAATTCATGTTGCAACTTAAGGATTACAACCCATCATTAACTACAAAACACACCGTTCATATTCGGACCTCATCCTGTAGCAACAGCAATTGACGAGGATGTTCCTTGTCAATTTTCGTTGCTAAGCATAACGCCCTGAAATTGCCGAGGATATCCCTCGTTAATTTTCGACGTCACGGATGACGCCCGAAAATTCACGAATCGTTTGGTATCCAATTATGGGTTGTAATCCTTAAACTACTTACTTGTACATAGACTTATTGCAAGTCCTGTTAGCAATGACGTCATGAATCCAATCAAAGCGAAGTAAATATAGGAAATGTCATAAATCGCTAGATGATCGGAACCCTGAGTTGGATCTCTAAAATAAAATTAATGGTGAAGCTTATTTAAGTAAGACTTTGACATACAGACAAAATATTGTGACATAAAAATATGATCTATACTATCCTAAAGCCTTGGTCTTTTCTTGTATAAGTCTTATGTATGGAATTAAAATGAATTTCAATCAAAGCAGTATTGCAGCTGGTGCATAAAACGTATTTGACTAATCACACAAGTGGCGCATGCTCGATCTTGTGCTAGCCAAGGCTTTCTAATGCGACTTTTGACCGAACACTAGTCCCGATATGACTTAAGCTGTTCTTACTGGTTACCATGATTCGATTCAATCATGGTTTATCAAAACTGGTCTTCTGTGGATGCAAAGAAACGGATAAAAAAATGGCGCCTCAGCAGATGAAAAATTTGAAGAAAAAAAAAAACATTGTGATAAATGTAGATGTTGCTTTTGAAAGTAGTTTCCTCATTTTCCACAATGTTCTCTTCCCAGAAAGACCAATAAAGGTAAAGGCCTGTCTCCACTAGGATGCCGATCACTTGCCGAAGGGTTGCAGATGAAAAAAAGCTAACTTCGGGAAGCCTTCGGGATGAAAATAGGCGTAGCTTGACCTTCGGATTCCCTTCGGCTTTGGTACGCGGAACTGTATGCGAATGGTTGCCAAAGGCATGTCGAAACCTTACCGAAGTATGCAGATCCAATGCGGAAGTTTGCCGATCGGTTCAGGATTATTAGCCGAATGTTTCCCGATCACGCAGAATGGCTGCCGATCACATTCAGAACATGCGGAAGAGTCTAAGAATCAATGCCGATATATTACCGATGTTAATTCCTAGCTACATATAGGACAGTTGAGTGATACATTTTCAGTTCACGCAAATTATGGCTGTGAGAGACATAGAATTTGCTTTGGCTCTACAGGCTGCAATGATTGGTTTGGCCCTACATTTACGTAGGCGGCAAAGACGACAATGTCGGTGGTGGGTTCGACGAAAGAAGGTTACAATATGGCCAATATAATACATAAATGCAAGAATTACGGGACGAAGATATGTCATAATTATAGTGGTACATATTATGTATTTGAGAATCACCCCTAGAATGTATGACGACATACTTCGGCGTCTTGCGCCTCGAGTTCAGAACAGGAACACGAGTTTCCGCAACGCGATTCAAGCTAGTTGGCCTTGAGCTCGCTGTGACATTGAGATACATGGCAACCGGAGACTGTTATGCTTCGTTAGCCTGTGACTTCCGTATTGGCAAGCAAAGTATTATGTAGAATTGTACCAGAAGTGTGTACTGTACCCCTTGATCAGTATAAAGACGCGTACATGG
Organism: Fragum sueziense; assembly: GCA_963680895.1. NCBI lineage: Eukaryota > Metazoa > Mollusca > Bivalvia > Cardiida > Cardiidae > Fragum > Fragum sueziense. The sequence continues at coordinate 71,438,437 of OY804593.1, forward strand.
TTATTCCAAGTACTCCTGACGAATAGCGACAAGTTGCCACTCAGTTCGAGCGAAAGTGGAATATGCCCCATACGCTCGGTGCCCTCGATGGTAAACATGTGGCAATTAAGAAGCCTTTTTGGTTCGGGTAGATTGTACCATAATTACAAGGGCTTCTTCAGTACAGTCCTTTTAGCGTTGATTGGTGCCAATTATAAGTTCATCTGATGTGATCTAGGTGGTTTGGGAGACATGTTGGATTGCCAAATATTCAATGACTCTGAATTTAAAGAGTGCATGAATGATAATTCGATCGGTTTCCCACCACCTTCGACAATCACCAATGGCGACAGGAACATACCTTACTACCTAGTTGCAGATGGTGCATTTCCTATGAGGACCAACCTGATGAAGCCATGTACGCGACACAACCTCAGCCATAGTCAAAAGGTTCTCAACTATCGGCTCTCTAGATCTAGAAGAATAGTTGAAAAATGCATTTGGCATTTTGTCAGCTGATATGTTTACGATTATCCACCCATTTGGTGAGAGACAAATGTCTGAAAGGATATTAGCCACAGTCGGGGATCGAGCTTGAGAGTCAATGATTGAAGTCTGACGCGCTACCAACTGCGCTATGGCCGCGATCTGCATCACACAGAACGGTTCAGATAAATTATGTCTGTAGCAATCTTGAGGTCCAAGATCACAATATACGTAGATATTTTGAATAAAGCCCCCTTTTGTGAAATTGTCAAATTTCAAAACCTCTGATAATAATCACATGATGAGACTAGATGCTTCTGATGAAAATCCAACTTTATCCATAAATGTGGTGGAAGTTGTGTTTATATGATGTGGACACACGCACGTAGAGACGGACAGACAGACGGACAGAGAGCGTAAATACCAATATGTAATACGTCGACCTTCGGCAACCTTTCCTGGACCGTTCGGGATAACCCAATGAATTTAATGCAGTTAGATAGGGCCCGATGAGTTGCAGATGGTCCCGAAAGGTTCCCGAAGCTTTCAGAAAGGGATGCCGACGACCCGGAAGCTTTCCCGAAGCGTTCCCGAAATAAAAGATCGGCGTCCAAATTTTAAAACTTTTAAAATTTGGATTAATCCCGAAGGGTTCCCGAAGCATTCCTGAAGCTTTAAGATGGCTTCCAGAAGGGTTGAAGAAGGGTTCCCGATCATCCCGAAGGTGTGCCGAATCATCCCGATTCTGACATTTTTTCGATCGGGAACCCTTCGGCAACCCTTCCGCGTCCTAGTGGAGACGAGGTCTAAACAAAATATTTACTAGAAATGGTCGTCTGCATCATCTCAAAATTTTCACCAGTATTGTAAAATGACAAAGTACGTAAACTCACTCATTATTTATGTCTGTAGGTGTATACGGCAATGTTGAAGTTGTGTTTATATTCAAATATTTAATTCCGCCATCAACTGCCTGAAGAATGTTTTCTGAGAAAGTGTCATTACTCCCGGAGCAACCAGTTACCGGATTAAAAGGTGACATCGGAGTGCTTCTTCCATACAGTACCGAACCCAGCGCAATCCATGCATTTAACCCGATACCAATAATACTGCCCGCGAGAGCGCCCTAAAATAAAACAGAATATGAACCGGGATCTTGAAAAAAATTCCCTTGTAGTATTTGAGAAAACCATGTTTCCAGATCAGCATGTGCCTAAGCTGATCTTAATCAAGATCAATACTGTGCTCTCATAATTACTGCAAGTCGTAAAGAAACTATTTGATAAAAAACGGGGATCTACATCAGATCCTTTAAGGGCCTTTTCCACATTCCGGCTCATATGTTTGTTGTGCAAATAAGCTTTAGTTTCGTAAATACATTCATTTCGGTGAACACCTACTACAAGATAGGACAGAGAATTAACTAACTCCCGAACAGCAACTTTCAATAGGATGGTCCAAATTCATTGATGTTACAGAAAGAAATTCACGTGAAAGGAATTAAACATTGTGTTACTAGTCACAAGTAACTTGTCAAAGAGCATCATTATGAGGGAATGGAAAAAAATTCAGTGATTCGTGTAACCAACAGCATTTTCAACGTTTTGCGAAACCTTTTACCTTGTACAATATTTCAGATTTTATAGCCATTTGTAAGGTTTCCATATGCATATTTTTAATTTGGATCGACTTGAACTTTTTAGGGGGATAATTAATGCAGACAAACGAACGGAAAGATTATAACTTACTATTTTATTAGCCTGTGGAAAGATTGCGCCTAGAAACATGATACCTGCCACGGGCCCGCCTGTCGCTCCCATACACGTGTTTCCGATCTGAAATACCGTAACTGTATCATTAAATCATTCCCATACAGTGCATTTTAAGACGCCCTTTAATCCTTTCCCAAACAAGACCTTGTTTTGACGTCCCTTATAGAAAAGGCTTTGGAAAACATTGAGACAAAAGAAGAAACTGCTGATAACCAGCAGTTTCTCCTTTTGACTCAATATTTTCTATGCCATATTTTACATGAATCTTATATCAACATGCATTTTGTCATCTGTGTCAGCTTTTGCGTTGGTCCACCCTAAAATTTGGCGTTTTGGGAAAGGGTTAAGGTAAATGTTTGGGCAAACATTGTCTAGAATGAAGAAATTGCTTATGACAAGCAATTTTTTTTTTCATTTTCAAAAATGGATTTTATTTTCTTAAAATTTCTTCAACTTTAAATTGTCGTCGCAACACTTTCAATTTGTGATAATGGTAATGGGTTAATCCAATCGATCATATCTGCTTTGGACAGAATGTGGAAAAACGAGAGCAAGAAGAAGATATTGACTATTCATATTTTTACTTTACACGTTAATAGGCCTGTCCCACCTAACCGAATTTTTACACCGAATGCGTACCGAATATAATTCGGTGTATTCGTATTAAAGATTCGTTCCACAAACGGTTTGTGTTCGGTATGTTTACGGTGCCATTCGGTGCTTTTCGTCGACATTACGCGGTGTTCGCAGACGCATAAAAAAGTTTTTGAGCATGCACAAATTTTTTCAACGAATGCAGCGAATCAAAATTTTGGAATGAGTTCGGTAATCGTTCGCAGAGGGATCGGTAGGCTTGCGTCTGGCATTCGTTACTTTCGTTTTGGTGTCGGTAATAATTCGCCGACGAATTCCTGTTCGGTATGTTCGTTATGATCTCACCGAAGGACTAGCGTTTGCACTCCGATAAAGGTGCGTTTATTTACCGATCTGGCCGAAAAGGTAAACGAACCGCTAACGAAACACACCGATCCTGACGATGCCATTCCAAATATGACGTTATATTCGTTACTCAAACGGGGTTCGTTGATGTTTGGGAACGAATTGAGGTATATTTCGGAGAAACATCGTTGGATGTTCGACACATTCGCTACAAGTTCGTTACGTGTTCGGTGTATGGTCGGTACACAATCGTTGAAAACCAAAGTTCACCGAATAAAATGACAACGAACACTGCGAATTTCGCACTTGCCATTCGGTACGAATTCGCTACGAATCTTCGGTTAGGTGGGACAGGCCTATTATGATTTCCCATGTACATGTATTTGTCCTATATTCGTTTATGCTTTAGACACCATTGTAATTATTTGTCTGCAAACCACTGAATGATATTTTCAAAAGTTGAATCAGGTTGAAAAGTTCGGCTGTCCCCTATACCATTTGAGTGTAATGTTGATTTAGAATAGCATATTCAGTCAAAAGAACCTCGATTAGGGAGCGATTACTTTTATCATTGAGAATGTTACATCGCTGCTTTTCAACGAAATTCTCGTAACTGTAACTTAAGACAAGCTGCATTTACGAGGTTTCGTTGAAAAGCGCCTATATGTATACTTAACCTGTGTGATGGGTCCGTGTAAATATTTAGCTAGGTATGCCAACCCAACTGCAACAACTCCATAAACCAAAACTAGAATAAAAAATGGAAATGTTTAATAAATGTTTTAAAGTAATTCTCTAATTTTATAATCTATTCAGATGCATGCCTTTTGTCACGAATTTTGGTGAAGCATTAAGGTAATAAAATTGAAACGCAAAACGAAGTCATACTTTTACAGTAGATCTAAATGTTACATGCAAAAAGTAAATTAATTCAATCAGCTGAATACTCGAATGATGTCTAATTAATTATGTGTACCACAATTATTCTATTTGAAAATGTCCTTAAAAGCCTGGTCACACGTTTAATTATACGTCCACATCACGGCCGTAGCACGTTAAAAAATGGACATTTGTACAGTATATTTTTGGACGTGACGCGGATGTGCTGTGGACGCGAATTTATACATGTATGTGCCTAGGCTTGACTTAGCTGTTTAGAAGAATTTTAAATGACCGTCATACCTAAAGCTTTTGCGATAAGTGTTTTTCTGCTTTGTGGATAATTTACTAAGCATCCGGCCAGTATATCTTGAAGTGTGTTTGCTGCCATTGCGTTGATTCCAGAAGACAAGGAACTACAAATAAAAATGATAGTTTGTTAACCCTTTCCCAAACGACAAAATTTTAGGGTGATTCGCTTCAAAAACTGCTACATGTACAAATGCACAAAATGGATGCTATTAAAGATAATATTTGAGTTAAATATGGCACAGAAAATATTGAGACAAAAGGAGAAACTGTTGGTTATCAGTAGTTTCTTCTTTTGTTTCAATGTTTTCCCAAGCCTTTTCTATAAGGGACGTCAAAACCAGGTCTTGTTTGGGAAAGGGTTAAAGATAGATGGCAACATATTCAACACTATCAAATCTAAGGCACAAACTACAGCAGGGACAAGGTAAGAATCGAGAAGATCGAATGTTTACAATTTTTGGTTTAAGGGGGAATGCTCCAGTTTCCTAAATTTTTTCCCAATAATAGAATTTATTCATATTTTGTATGTTGAAATTACATGTTATTGCCAATTGAAAAATAAAATAAAAACGGGTGGTCAGCGGTCTTATTTGAATTTTATTGGCATTCGTATCACATAACCCTGCATCGAAAAAATGCACAATTTCTTGCACCTGTCCAAGGTCACTAAAATGCTAATAAAAAGCTTTATATTCATCGTTTAGTCCCGAAAACGGATTTAAAGTAACGTCTTACATTTATTACGAACAGAAAACCCAAAATATGTGTTATTATAAATGCGTAAATGTATAAAACAGCATGCTCACGTGTTCGGTTAGATCAACGAAGCTGGAGTGTTTTATGTCAAAATTTGCATATTTTTGGAAATATTTCAAGTTCTACATAATAGAATTTGAAAAAAACTCCCTCATTGTATTAAGCAACATGTCCTGGTAATAATTCAAAAAGAAAATAGGTCAGCGCACTTATTAGTGAATTACGGCAATTTTTATCAGCTACACATGAATAAAATGACGCAAAACAATGGTACCTGCATACACACTTACGACTGTCTTGCTCTAAATATTCGATTTCCATCTTGAGAAAATCAGTTTTGCATAATAAATACACTTTTACCGTCGAAAATGGTAAATTGTAATGATGTGTTATATTATTGAAAATCTGGTAGCGAAACATATTGGTACGAAACATATAAATTACTACAGTAAAGTCCGAGTGTTCCGAAAAACTGGAGCATTCCCCCTTATATTTCCCTTTTTCCAATGATCTACATGTGTATAGATATTTATTTGACGCTATTACATTACACTGCCATGCTAAGGCAGTTCGAAGTGATAAAATTAAAAAGAAGTTCCCGAATCTGTACATGTATGTTTTATAGTCCAACCATAATGAGATTCACACGAATTTTGTGTAGGGACGTCGTTAACATGCGAACTACGTTGTCTAACCTATTCGGGCTACGTCGTAGACATTTGACGGCGGAACATTCCACCGCCGAATGTTTACGACGTCGTCCGAATAATTCCTACTTCTCATGAATTTCATTAGGGGTGAATTACCTTAAAGCACCACTGAAGAGAGCAGCTATGAATATACCAGCCAGGCCAGGTGCGTCTTGTAAAACCATCATCACAAAATACGGCACAACCTTTTGTCAAAACAAAAAAAGAAAAAAAATACATGTAAATAAAAAATATATTGAGTTGTATTCATTTGCCGTTTTAGATGACAAGTAAAATGTCTTTTAAAGCATTAAAGTCAATGTCGACACTACTCAAGTAACATCGCTGATTTCCGAGACACGCCAATTATATTTTTTCCCAGCGTCATTATGCGTCATCGATACCAGGTTATGCTAAATGAGCCGAGATCTGGCAGGAAGTTCCCTAAGTTTAATAAGTAATTGAGACAACCATCTTTTTAGATTAAACTTTAATCGAATGCATTCTGATCAGGGTCCATTCCGCTGTATAAATGTGTGTAAAACTGGCGAACGAAGAAGCTTTTGGAGAACAACTTCGATCTTGATCTAGATGCATATTGGTCTCAAATGTCATAAGTGCCATTTTCCAGGTCATACTCTCCAACGCCGAAGTCTATTGATTAACCATCAAATATGACCTCTGCCGTTTTTGGTACACCAACAGCCTATTTGGTCGTCATAATCTAATTATAGCACATCATTTGAATTATCGAATCAAAATCAATCAGTTTTATCTTGCATGATCATTACGTATACATTACGTCGCTTCTATTTTAGCTGAAGCCGGTAACATTTGAATTATCGAATCAAACTCGTTCAGTTTTATCTTGTTTAATTACGTATACATTACGTCGCTTCTATTTTTGGCTGAAGCCGGTAATTTGAAGCGTCAGCCAATGAAAACTTGTATCAAAAATTTCAATTGTTTATCAGTTTATTGTCAACGATTGGATGCCGAAATCCCGCCAAGGCCCCGAGATTAGACGTGAAATGACCCCGCGAGAACAGAGCTCATTCTATCGAAATGGAATGAAGAGATCATGTGCTCTGTTCTTAAGAGAGTATCCAGGTCATTGCTCAACTGTGTATAATTCGTCGGTTTTCAACGAAAACCTCGTAACTGCAGCTTAAACCAAGCTGCAGTTACGAGATTTTCGTTGAAAAGCAGCAATATGTTACGTAACATTATCATTTTAGATCAAAGTGTGAAAGGCAGATTTCTCATAATATAACACTACCTGTTTAATGATGATAAACAAGGTTATCATACATGTGTCTGTTTACATGAACGAACATTTTAATAGACCCGGAATTACACTTATCAATAGAAATCTGCACAATTAGCTGTTATATTATCTCATTTATCAAACTCGACATAAAAAATAAACAAGAAATATAAAGTTAGATCCTATGATTTTTCAGATACTGTGACGTCGCGCGCGGTATTGCGGCACTAAAATATAACGTCAAACTAGCGAACGTCAATTGCGTAACGTTAAGTTTTTGCGTAGACGGTTGTGTTGTGCTTTTAATGTTTACTCTCTATATAACCTAAACTGATTTATAAAGACAGGACCACGTTTTAAGAAATACTCCACTGTTTCCATCTTTTGTCTTTCTATAGCTTTTCCGCCACTTTAATTAGTTCTTTTTTCGTCTAAAAAATGCGCCAATTATATAAATTCAAGATTACGTCAAATGAAAAAGGTTTACGTTTATAAAGGATGGGTTGCAATAAGGGTTCAAAAAATAGATTTTCTTTAAATTCTGTGAATTGATAGGGTTACATAATATCTTTAATTTGTATGTGTAAAAATTCTGATGAGGGCTTATTTTTGGAGATAATGGCTAACAAAGTGGGTGGGGTAAATTGACACGAGAAGCATTTTTTTACTTTGAAGTTAAATAACCTTTTCTGTATGGATCAGATCGAAGTGAAATTTTGCACGTACTTTCAATGTACTAAGGACAGAATATTTTAAGAATAACTAATCATGTATATCAGTTTGTTGATTTTCTGTATTCGTCCTTCTGTCGATCTCAGATTTTGCTTATTTTTGATGTACTAACTTTACGAAACTATCTCTACAAACTTTATTTTTGTATGAATTGACATGCTATTTTGTGAACATGATCCTTTATGATGTAGCTAGATATGTATAAACTTTGAGTCAAATCCATTGCAAAGAACCAAAGTTATTTGACCTTGACCTTCAAAGGTAATTCTAAAAAGTCACTTTTTATATTTTTCAGCTATATCTTGATATAAAAATGGTCTTATAAAGTATATTTCAATAAATAAAGTCACAGGTATAATATTCTTACTGTTTTAAGTTTGTTCAATGTAAATTTTAAAGTAGAACTTGACCTTGACATACAGAACAATAATGACTTTTAAAAAGGAAATTGTCCACTTGCCCTTTACAAATCCTTGTTATTATGTGCAAAAAAGTCAGCATCAATCGTGAATTTTCCACTGAACTAAGTAATTACAACGAGGATATAATGAAAATAACTTTATTTGCTTAAAATTTACTTCATATACCAATTTTCATGATAAATTTTCACTCAAAATCTTATAATTTAATATTTTAGAATAACCTTTGAAGGTCAAGGTCAAATAACTTTGGTTCTATGCAATGAATTTGACTCAAAGTTTACACATATCTAGCTACATCATGAAGGATCATGTTTACAAAATATCATGTCAATTCATACAAAAATAAAGTTTGTAGAGATAGTTTCGTAAAGTTAGTGCATCAAAAATAAGCAAAATCTGAGATCGACAGAAGGACGAATACAGAAAATCAACAAACTGATATACATGATTAATTATTCCGAAAATATTCTGTCCTTAGTACATTGAAATTACGTGCAAAATTTCACTTCGATCTGATCCATACAGAAAAAGTTATTTAACTTCAAAGTAAAAAATGCTTCTCGTGTCAATTTACCCCACCCACTTTGTTAGCCATTATCTCCAAAAATAAGCCCTCATCAGAATTTTTACACATACAAATTAAAGATATTATGTAACCCTATCAATTCACAGAATTTAAAGAAAATCTATTTTTTGAACCCTTATTGCAACCCATCCTTTTCTGTCCACACGAACAAATTTGAATATCTCTTATACATTTCGTTATTTTGCGTCGAAATGTTGATATGATCAACAAGGAAAAAAATGGTATTTCCACATTGAAATTAAATGTTTGTATGGATAAGAGAACTTGTATTTTTTAAACACTAAAGGGTAAAAAGGTAGAGTTTTCAACGACAAGAAACAATTTCTGTCCGCACGCATTTTATATAATTACTGTTTCGTTTATCATGCTAACTGATTTTCTTCCACATATTGTAGAAAAAGAGAAAAATAGTGTTTTTCATATCAAGTTTGGTTGCATTTGAGTCATTAATTAACAATATATTCAACAAAATTGTCATTTTTTCTGCGACGTAATTTCAATTGTTACACTGCGATTTTTTGGTAAACAAACTAGGCTAATTTGCGTAATCGACGTAGATGTTCTTTCCGTTCGGCAGAACATTTTACAGCATTTCCACTGTCACAAGATATTGTGTTTGGTGTTACTTAATCGCAAAATTGTTTATAGATATCCGTCGCTCTTGAACATTAATTTTGTTACATGTTACATGCGTTTTTTTCGCCGAATTTACGAAAAAAATTCTTTTTATCAAATTTGTACAAAATAAGAACTTGAAATGAGTATAATATTGAAACATATCACGGCTTCACTCTTATTCTTATATATGACAAAGTTAAGAGAACGAAAACGATTCCTACACAAATCAGTTATGAATCACGGAGGGTAGCGTTTTTTGAAAAGTGACGCAATACCGTGCGCGACGTCTATCTGGTTTCCTTTTTTTATCCTGTCACTAGCTTAATATTCTGCCCAATAATAGGGGGTATGATAAACTTAGCTTTATCATACCCTCTATCACGTGACATGCTTTATTATGCTACATGACCACGTGGTATGCCGAAACTACTTTTAATCTTATCCGAAGGTTAGCGTCGATCTCGAAATCCCTGTTTTAATAACAAAACTTACACATATTGTTCGCAAAGTCGCCTATTTTTGAGTAGCAAAAATCATCACAATCAAATAATTCTGCGTATTCAATCAATATTCTGGGCCCAAACTTACAAAAAACGCCAAATTAAGTTCACTCGTAATTCGAGGCAAGTGGTCTACAGAAAACGAGAAACAGATAGCACAAATGACACTTTTTCTTTCCCTTGTCTGAAAAATGAACCAAATGCCCTACTAACAGAATCCGCACCTGGATTGTTGACCTACATCTTAAAAATCGATGACGTAGTTTAAAGTTTGGATGACGTAATACACACCGTGGTTTCTGGGAATCGAAGCGATGTTTGTTTACAACAAGACAGTGCAGGAAAAACAAGGAAGGATTTGGTTTTGCAGGAGGAGGTCAGAGATCTGTGGTTTGTTATCGTGTTTCAAGACAACTTTAGTGCCTGTTTTTATTCTCCATGCTTTAGTTATTTTGAAATAATGCCTTCATTACCACGCACAACACATGTTTGCTTCGTTGGAGAGGGTCTTAAAATGGACGACATCGGAGAAAATACAGAAAACATTAGATTTTACAGCTAAATCCAGGAGCGAGGAATTTAAAGTTGGGACGAATAATGAACTCAATGATTTGTGGTATGCGCTTCATGTTCTTGTTGTACAGTTTAAAACCTTTTCGAGTTTTAATTTTATCTGTTTTTGTTCAATCCGAAATAGACCCTTCCAATTCCAATTCGCACACAAAGAAACGGCCATGACAAGACACAGTCGTCGACTCGAGTCACTTCTAGGTCTTTGCTATTTGAGTTTACACTTAATAGTTATCATACTTGAAAATTGAAATAAACTGACACGATTTAAAAACGCAAAACACGTTTTCATTAACCATTCCTTTCATATTGCCTCGTTCAGCACCATATTTGGTGGCATGCATGAGGCAATGTATACGCTTCACACCCCAGCGATTTTGTCGTGTTTTCTGTAAACTATCCGGACATCTAAACAGCCCATCACTAAATGCTCATGTGTCTCGTGCATTCAGACCAAGTGTTATATCACTAAGATTTTTTGTGTACAAATTGCCACTTTGATTTACTTATTGAAAATATACGAGAACAACGAAAGAAAATTGTGTACAAAATGCTGAGGCTTACTTTGCGAAAAAGGAATCTAGTTTTAAGGCATTTGGTTTGCGGTGTTTCGCAAATGAAGGTAGATAGACGCTTTAATGTAGCCGAATCGACGGTTCCAAGGTTTATGAGACGTGTAAACGACACGGGAAGATTTGCAGACACCCACGTCCCGGTCAGCTGCGTGTATCGACTGCACGTCAACATAATTGTATACGTCAACGTCACTAACGCAACAGATTTGTGACGGCTCAGTCTATAGCAAATTCTATGGTTGGTAATAGCGAGCGGCCTATATATTGTGACATGGTGATAAATCGCCTGTGAAAACACGGGCTTCACTGTCGTCGTCCTGTTCGATGCCAGGCTCTTGACTCAACGTGCATTTTGGCATAACCTGACGTCCATTCAGGCATTATTCGTGGCTTTAAAGGTCATTCTCTGTCCTGTTATGTTAACAATTGTAACATTTACAATTTTACATTGCTATACATCGGTTTTGTAAGATGTAGGAGATACCATTTCTAAAAGTACTTTTTTGCGTTTTTAAATCGTGTCAGTTTAGATCTATAACCAAAATTGTTTGTTTTTACCTCGGCAAAATTATAAAATTTTGATGGAAAAGGATATTTTCCACGCGGATTACTTTCTGATGCTCACTAAACATTTGCGCATTCAAACATTTTGAAAAGGTAATAGAGATCTATCGCCGGTGAAAATAATTAATTGATTGATTTCAAAGGATTATGAATATGTTTCTGTAATTCTACATCGTTTTAAAATCGTAACAGGATAAATAGAATAGATGTTTCATGTCTTGGATGGGTCAAGTTTATTTGGCTCGGCTGCGGAATTTATCAAGGTTCGCCTTCGGCTCACCAGATAAATATCATTGTTTCTAACGTATTTTATAGTAAATTACAGTAAAGATTGCAGCTTAAATGGGTAAAACCTTTCAAAAAGAAGACATGGGGTCCGTATTATCAACAACCTTACGGCCACGTTTTTCCTGTAAACTGTGTATAAAACATACTGATTGCACGAAAAATCAGATTAAGCCAACCAGGTTTGTTGTTACAAGTAATCACTCAACAAAATCGTACGACCGTTGATAATACGGGTCCCTGGTTTTTTACGCCCATTTAAGAGAAGGGAAAGGAAAACACTGAGGCAAATGAAAAACTGCTGATAATCAGCAATTTCTCCATCTGCCTCAAAATTCTCTGTGTTATATGGTAAAAAAACTAGTTTCCTTATCAACATCCATTTTGTGCTCAGAAGCATCTTTCGAATTGGACACCGTTACGTGTGTATATTTTAGCCGTTTAGTAGAGGGTTACGTACCTGATTAGCACTCTCTATATATCCAGCCTCGACGGGGTCACACTTGACTATTCTGTAGTAGGAGAACTGTAGCAGACCGAACAGTGTCAATGTAGCCACAAACACGATCACCATCGGTATGTTGAGAAGAACTAGCCTGGTGGAAGAAAAATAATATGTACCGGTTTTATTCAATTAACTGTGACGTAGAACTTTTCGGACAAACAAAGGTATTTCGTATTTCGTTACATTATTCCAACTAGGTGGTGTTTTGAAATCTCGTAATATTCTACGGCTTGATTCAATCCGTATTTACGAGATAATATAAAACAGGGACATTAAGCAATTTAACTGTAAAAATTCTCGTTTAATAGTGAATCTATCATACATCGCTGTCTTCCTCCAAAACAACATGATCTGTATTTAAGTTGCAGTTACGAAGTCTCTGTTCAAATGCAGCGATAGGCTAGTTACATGTACAAAATTATATACTAGAGGAAAGAAGAAACGCAACAACTATTCTTTTGTTATTTTTCTTAATTCTTTTATGTTATTGAGTCAAAGTTGTTACTGATTATTACCTGGAACTTTATCTTGATATTGATCTTTGTGTTTACGTTAGATCATGTCTTACGTGTGAGATAATGTCAAAATAGACGTTTACACGTTTTCCACATGCAAACCTTTAAATATCCAAACTTTACATAAAACTCTTTTGATTTGTGTAGATGCACGTCGACTCGACAAAAGGTAAAAAAATCGTTTTGATTTTATCCCTCATTTCATTATGTGACTCATTTAAAGACGTCGTTCGGTAGCAAATTGTGATGTTTACGAATGGAACATCTCAACCCACGATTGCTGCTGACTTTGGTGTACATCAGTTTACAAAATATTGCTTGAGATAACGTCTTAGAACAAACAGAACAACTGCCAGTCGCCGGAAAAGCGGTCGTCAATGTCTAACGTCACGACGTCAGGACCATAACGTTAGCTCATTTTACCAACTGAAACGAATTCTCTTATCGAGAAAATCTGTTGATGCTATTCATGGACAGTACAGCAATAAAATTTCAGCCAGGAATCGTGAACCTCAGTTTGGATTGCGTGCAAGAACGCATTTAACGTTGACGCCAAACAGCTCTAATTTAAACGCATATTGATGAAATGCAGAACCTGTGACCTTGATGAAATTTTGACACTAGAAGGTCAAATAGTGTAGTTTTACTATGTATTGAAAAAAAGTACTCGAATGGGGGTGATTTTGAGAAAAACAAAAAAAAACAAAACGTATATTCAAATTATTTTTTTGTTGCGTTTCTTTTTTCCTTTAGTATATAAAAGTCGGGCTATGGAAAAAGGGTATCTGATGAGAAACGATTTTAAGATCGACCTCGACAAACTTGCACATGCTTCACAAAGTAATGTAGACTTACGATGTTGTTACATTGGCTGTAGCAACTTTTCGAGAGCAGCAACGCCCTTTGTTAGACTGTGCTTGGGTAAGTTCCGATCTTAATTCAGTGTAGGTACATGTGCAATGAGGATCCTTTTTCAGATTTGTGCTCAATTTTAAATGTCTAATAATTGATAACAGCTCTGCAACGGCGTAGATTTACTACCCACCAAATTAAATTATGTCAATTTTTTGTCTAAATGAACCAAAATGGTCTCAATTGAAAGCTGAAATATTGCACTTGAAAAAAAATAAATTATGCTAATCATTTAATTTGCATATTCATTAATATTCATGATAACTTAAAAAAAATGATAAAAAATGCAAAATTTAAAAAAGGTCACGCTGAAAATTGGCCGGTGACTCAATATCATTGCGACTTTAACTTTGCAAAAGTTTTACAAAAAACTATCAGCCATTGGCAAATACATATGACATCGTTTGACATCGATGCGTCGCATGGATTAATTGTAGGTGCACTTTAAAGTCAACAGGGGTCAATATCGCGTAATGAGCGTTTAAGATAGGTATTTACTGGATTTCACCGATTTTGAGGTGATCTAAAAGATTAATACCATTGTATACAGATTGTATCAAATATCAATATTATTAGCATTTACAACTGTCTTTAGTCGTAGAAAAGTTATTTCCCATAATATATGGTGCTATTTACTAGCAAACTCCACACAGCGACAATGCCTTACATTATCACTGCAGGCATATAAATCACGTGACCATGGTGAATGTCACGTGATACCGTAAAGATGGCGGAAATTTATTTATATTTCTGAAATCATTTTTTTAATCCAATCATATTTTTTATTTGGATTCATATCTGACACCTCATATTCTTAAAAGATCACTTAAAACATGTTTATTTTTTTTTTAAAAAATCTAAATAAAAAATTCAATTACCTGAAATCTTGGTAACTCAAGCTGTGCCGGCAGATATCTCCCCAATCCAAATTCAGGGGAGATAACTGCGAAGGAGATTGATTCACTAGAACCGTTGATTAAGAAGAGTTACTTCCCTTATTCGCAAATACGCCATTTATTGCAAGAAAATTCAAGACACGTGTTTTCAACTAGATCTATGTAGTCTGTTCCACATTTCCTTGCACTTCGGTAATTGTTGTTTGTCCCAAGAGTGAAGACTGCGAATAATTCTTTACGATGTTTGTTAAATATTTTGTATACTAAGAGACATTCTTTAAGGTTGTTGAGTAGGCCTAGGCCTTAGAAATGAAACCGAAAGTAGGTTCTCGGAAAATAGCTTATTGGCATTAATACAACCAAATACACTTCCAATTTGTTACTAAAAATAGTAACACTTTTTGATGCCAGATCGAGGCTCTGACCCAAATGAGAGTAAAGCATCCAACGTGCAATGGAAATGAACGGAGGAAAGAAGAAGTTTAAGAGGAATCACACTCCGTTTAGTGATGATTCCTCTGTGAATCTCGACGGGATATCATTGACTGACTTCCATTTATGGCCTTTATCGGCTTTTAAGTCATTTTTGACCCTCCGAAAAAGTAGTATCCTCGGATCTTTTGAGGAAAAACCGCAAGGTTAAACTGTCATATTCACGTAAACCACCCTTCCCCAACAAAAAAAGTACGAAACATGCCATTTTCAGTGTGAAGATGATTATGTCAGTACCGAAAGGTTTATGAAGAAAGATAATTCATTATGGTAGATCAATTTGATAAGAAAAACATAGCTGTTAAGGACAGATCCTCCAGTTGTTACTGCGCAACTTACTGCGCATATCCTAAATAACGAAATAAAGCTGTTTCAGTAATTGGCCTTTTCAGCAAATGTGTTTTTTTACATTTAGTTAATGTTCGGTTGATAAATGACAAGATCCTTTTCGGTTATTTCCATTTTCCAAGTTTGGTCAATTACAGTGTAATAGTACTCGGATGGCATATTTCGCTTTCTGTTACGCGTTCAACATGTGGCGTTAGCGATAGGAAACGGTGCAACAAAAGCAAAGTGGTATCTTTATGAGCTAGTCCGCTTCAGATGGACAAAAAGACGCCACTTTTCATTATCTAAAGCTAGTAATAAGGAAGAAAATGGATAAAAGTAGTGAAACAATTTCGGACAGAGCTGCAACAAGTGAACCAAATTTTACTTATAACTTAAAAAAAACGCTTGGTTTGATATATTTTTCTTTTTTTTCTTTTTGTAGGTATGACCAAGCACTATGTCTATACCAAAAAAGAAAAAATTCTTACCGCTGGAATATTTTTTATTATCAGAAACGTTGCGAAATAAAAGCAATTACAGCTACTTTTTAAAGAATGTTTTACTAAAAATTTCAAAATCATCACTTAATTTTCCCAAATTGATACTCATTTAGACAGAATAAAACACATTGAACACAATAAAGACTTATTTATGTAATCCTAGTCATTTCGAACACCTTTTTTGTGGGTATTTAAGTGACACCTCATTTTTGCAATTTTAGACAATAGTAGTCTCCCTTGAAATCAAATAACTTTTTAATTCGCTTGGTGACCTATAGTTTTTAAGTGATTTTTTTACTTCTCATATATCTAAGTATCAGTACAGAAAAAATGAAAAAAATCTTACTGTAGGAAATAAATGGATGATCTGTCCTTAAAGCCCATTTCCCAAACGACAAATTATTTAGACTTTTCAAGTTTGACAATGGCTTAACCCTTTCCTAAAAGGCAACTGATTCAATTCGGAAGCTCTTGCAGATAACAGAATGGGTATCATGAAAGTAGGTTTTTTTAAATGCAAGGGCGGGAGTAGAGTGGGGGGTCGGGATGTCCGCACCCCCCCACCCCCTGGAATCAGCCATAAATTGAATGTTGACTATAATTAAAGCGTCAATATAAGCCTAACGTTATATATAATTTAACACATTTAAGTCATCATTTGGGCGTGGACCCCCCCCCTCCCCCTGGCAATTGGGCTTGGACCCCCATGAAAAATATAGTAATATAGTAACGAAAACCTTGAGGCAAAAGGAGAAAATGCTGATTAAAAGTATTTCATTATTTTGCCCCTTGAAATGATTTTTGAAACAATCTCTGTAAGACAGTCAAAGACGGATCTAAAAGGGGGTCGGGGGTCCGGACCCCGCCTTGAATAGGTCGAAAAACTAACTTTGACTACACAGCTTTAGTATGGTATCTAACATTACAAAATTCACAAATTTAAAGCCATCTTTTGGGCTAGACCTCACCCCCCACCCCTTGAAAAAAAATCCTGGATCCGCCCTTGACAGTCGAAACATTAACATTTCTTGTTTGGTAAAAGTTTAAAACATTTTTCTTTTATTTCTTTTTTTAATTAAACGCCTCTCAACAATATTTCAGCAATAAGTTAATTTATAATTGTCCACGCTCCGCGGCTGGGAATCCATCCTGTGACCTGTCCATTATTGGCTCTAATCTAGAGCACAAACACATACAAAATATTACCGCTCACACTTGGACAGTACTAAGGAGCTCACTTGCTCCTGCAAAATTCTTTTTATATGGTTTTCAAAAGCAGTAGCTCATCCTGAACTTGCATTGTGGTAACGGGCGATGGAGACAGGGTACGAATGATTACAAGCCAAAAAATCTCTTTTTTTCAATCAAAGTTGTAAAAATATTCCTGTAACTGAAAACTCTAATAATTAACGCAAATGACTGTATAAAATATTCTTAATACTTAGGCAGAATAAATGCAAAATGCTCGCGCGAAAATAACGATTTGCACAATGAATTATATAGTAAAAAGACCACGTGACCTTTTGTTTGCTCTCTTCATGCGCAGGTCACGGTTAAAAATTTGGAAGTGTATTTGGGTGTATACATACTGCGTTGTTTTGGTTTGGAGATTCTATCGCCACAGTATTAGGCGTTCAATATGAAATATTGCATTTATGCTTAATCATATCCTATGTTGTGTGTACCCACAACATTACATAGGGTTTGAAATTGAAACAACGAATTTGGCATGCCTTTAACACCCCTTTTTCTGTTGCTCTGTACGGAAGAAATGCCGCATTTATAGATATAGATTATTCTTACATACGAAAAACATGAGTATTTTTGTTTCGACGTTTGTTTGCCCATCCGTCCGCCCTTCCTTACGTAGACAATTTATTTCAATAATTCATTTCCATTATTCACGTCGACGCTTATCAACAAAAACCTCTTAACTGCAGCTTGTTACTGCTGCAGTTACGATGTTATTTTTGAAAAGCGACGATACGCTTATTCAACGGCTTATGTGACGTACGGGTAAATTTTATCTAAATGCATGTCTATCTGTCCCTTCGTCCACGTATTCTCATGTCGCCTGTGGTTATTGCAAAACCTCGTATCTCCAGCTTTAAACAATTTAGCAATAACACCGAGTATTCTACCTAAACCCTTTCCCAAGCAATGGAATTTTAGGTAAGCTAAAGACGAGAAATGTAAGTCAATATAAATGTTATGTGTGTACATCATAGCGCAGAAAATACTGAACCAAAAAGAGAAAATGCTGGTCATTGGCATTTTCCTTTTTTACTTCCATATTTTCCCAGTTTAATCCCTATATGTTAGGGACGTCAAAACCAGGTCTTGATTAAGAAATGGTTAAGAATACTAAGATAATATATTTTCGCTTTTAGGCATCTATCAAATCTGCCATGGACGGGAAACCGAAACCACTAGCAGTACTGAAGAGGAAGGCCTCTTCCAAGAAGACAGACTACAGACACTGTCTTTTCTGCCAAAAAGAGGGAACTGAAAAAGTCAGCGTTGGCTCTATTGATGGAAGGAAGAAAGTCAAATAGTGTTTAGAAATACGAATCAAGAATGGCGATGACAATATTGAAATGAACGATAGATTAGATTATATCCCGAACGAGGAATGGACCTTAGACACAATTACCGTTAAATGGCATAAAGCATGTTACAGTGCCTTCACCTCATCGAGTAACATCAAGCTTATTGAACGCAGACATATGCATACTAGTTCACAACCACGTGATAATCAACCAGGTCCATCAAGCGAACCGGTGAGAGAACGTAGATCTAGTGCCGTTATTGATTGGTCAAAATGTATGTACTGTCAAGAGACGGAGAAATAAGACTTAATTCAAGTAGCGACATTTCCTAAATCAACAAAAATACTGAACATGGCACAAAGTGAACCAATAATGAGAGTGCGCTTACCCCCCGGTCCCACTGAGCCCGATTTGATCCCGATTTCGAAAATTTAGAAATCGGCCGGAAATCGGGAGACTCGTAGTTCATCCTGATAAAAGTCGGCACCAAATCGGGATCAAAAATAAATCGGGACAAAAATTTCAACATGCGCAAATTTTTCCCCCGATTTCAAAAATCGTGGTAAAATCGGTGTACCTCGTACTAAGTCGTTGTTGTTCGGGTTAGTATATCGGGGTTATTCGGCAACACATTTTGCCTATTTGGCTATGTTTAATTCGGCGTTGAACACCGAATAACGGCGATGCACTACGGATACTCCATATTCTCAGCGATGAGCTGCGGTGACGGAACAAAATTGTCTATATGCCCCATCTTTGGATGGACGGAAAAAGTCGCCTCAAAGTCGTAGTAAATCGGTGACAATGCGTTCTCCCGAGGCACTACGAATATTTCGGAAATCGGGCTCAGTGGGACCGGGGGGGTTAGCGGGAGTAAATGACTTAATGGCTGCTGAAGGGAAATACCGCAGAACATGTCTCCAGAAACGGGAACGCAGCTTTGATAAACTCGGGAAATCAGAAGGTGAAAAGGGTGAAGCTATATCTGAAAAACTGTGCTCGAACTTGGAACATGGATTAGGTCAGGGTCAGATATTTGATATGGGAACAGTATATATATGGGAACAGGTGGTTTTAGTCTTCCCAAGGTCAAAGGGGCTGGAAGTAAGTCATTTAGTTTTATAGGTGCTAAGTTGTGGAACGATTTGCCCGCTAACCTTACTAATATCACCAAGTATCAGTCTTTCAAGGTTGCCATGAAAGGCCGTTTTCTTAGCAGTATATCCTCTTAAACATATTTTTTTATGTTTGTTTAAATCATTTGCTGATTTTTTATTAGGCATAGGTTACATAATGAAATTTGTTTTAATAAATATAGCATAGATGATAGTAGGAGATTAGAACATGTACGTTCATTTTACTAACTGTAACATGGTAAAGACTGTCTTTCAATTATTATTGTGATTCTAATGTGATAATTCGTCTTTCAGCAAGCAATCTGTGATAATACATAACATTGTGTCTGTTAAATTATGTACTGTACTGTGATATTTATTGTTATAGGTTACTTAAATTTGATTACACTGTAATTGCCTCTCTGGTTCATGCCACCTACAGCAAGGACCGCAATGGAAATAAGAGCTTGCTCTTTATTGTGTCATCCTTGGTGTATGGAGCATGCTATGGTTCTTTTAAGTAATCTATAATATCTTATCTTTAAACTGTGTATATGAATATGACCTTTTTTACCTCATGAACCATTATATGTGACTTATGCCGAAATAAAATTATTATAAAATTATTATTATTATTATTATTATTATTATTATTATTATTATTATTATTATTATTATTATTATTATTATTATTATTATTATTATTATTATGGAAATTCATACATGAAATTAGGACAAGAACACAATGTGGAAGTACCTGACCGTTATAGATCGAGGCGAAAATCGTTCTACGATGATGTGCTTAATAGACTAGGAGATAAGGCTAGATTTATTCGGCCTCTGACAAAAAACTCTTCATTGATTATGTATCCCGGCGATCAGACGGAGTTCGTCTTGACACGTTCATTAAGTACTGGCCAAGGAACAGACGTATTTACCAGTAGTTCTGAATCTGAATCCTGCGGAGATACTTCTGAAGAAGATCTTATGTCGTCGACAATACCTGAAATGAGTTTGATGCAAGAAATGATTCATGTTGCAATTCGCATAAGAGCTGATTTGGATAATACACCTGGTCATGGTGCGAACTGGAAAACTGTCGACGAAGGTCATGTTGAAAGTATCATACCGAATAGTTTGTATCTGTTGCTGGCATATGTGTTTGGAGGGATGTCAGTAATTGACAACATTACAGATGCAGATGGTTTTGCAGAAGATGACAATACTCGTCGGAGGAATTTAAGCGTTGCGCAAGATATTATATACGGGGTGTCGAAGGGGAGGAAATTGACTCCAAAGCACCTCGGGTTAGGGTTAACCTTACATCAATCGACTCGTTCTGAACAATTGGTTACACTACTTCATTCGGCTAACCATTGCATTCCCATAAAGACAGTACGCCAATTTGATAATGCAATTCCTAATGAAATTTTGGAGAGATACAAAAGCAATGGATACGTTTATATACCGGCCAACCTATCGACAGATGTGTACACACATTTCTCGTGTGACAACATCGATGTCCTTGAATGTAATATAGATGGAAAGAATATCTTCCATAGCACCAGTTTATCTCTCCGACATGAAGGCGTTGGAACGAAATGCACCAGATATCTACAGAGAATGTATGGCTGGGAATTTTGTTGTGAAGAGAAGCAGAAACTACTTCAACGAAGTCCCAGCGGACCAAGCAACCGAGTGGATGAATAGAGTATGCAAGACTGCTGGTGGTATAATTGGTATCACGAGACAAGATCAAGCACGGGACAGATTTTGTATTACATGGGCTCACAGATCGTACTTGTCAGAAAAAAACATGGAAATGTTTGGACTACAAGATGACGAAGAGGAAACATCTAGCAATAGGAAAGATGCACAGTTTGCTCGTATGAAGTCAGAAGAATGCAAGATAAAGTTCTGGTGCAGCAGATGGCATCACTTAATATATATGGGCTGTCGGGTTATGAAAAAGGAAGACGTGATAGCGACGAAGGACGTTGCAACAGACGAAATATGCGATGCATTATTGTCAGCAGAAAGCAGGGGTAGGGATTTGGTTGAGGAATTCGCTAAAGCTCGACTTGTCGATCACAGTACCGACTTCTACGCGCCGATAAAGAAGGCCAAGTCAAAGACATTTGCCTTCTTGTACAAGACTCCAGTTTCCGAAAAACAAAAAGCCACAAAGTTGATCAAAGCTGATCGGAAGCTTCTCCAGCGACTTTTCAATTCTGCAAATTCTGGAAGAAGTGTACAGATCGCAGAGGTATTGCAACACAAATTATCACCAATGCCACTGTCACTTGCAGACGCAAATGGTAAAATGAACCACACGGCTAAATCTCAAATCCTTGAAGTATTAACAAAAAGCAATGATATTGCGACGCCACAGAATGTACCAGACTCGAGTGCACCAACATGCGTTATTATTGACGGACACGCTCTCATCCAGTCACTGGGTAAACCAAAAGACTGTCTTACATTTGGAGACTATGGCAGTTTGTTTGTTACAATTGTCTACAAGAACTTTACAGATGTAACGACACGGGTTGACATAACATTTGATCGCTATCTAGATGGTAACTCGATCAAAGCGGCAACACGCTCAGACAGAACTTCGAAACATAGTCTGATACGAAAGGAGATGACAAATCGAAATGTTCCACTGCCTCAAGTCTGGGATCAGTATATTTCGCACAACCAAAATAAGGCAGATTTAGCAGAATTTTTGTCTGGAGAGCTGCTTAACCATTCAGATACATTACCAGAAGGTTCAACGATCGTTGTTGGTGGTGGTTCAATGGGGGAAGTCAATGCAGCGGCAAATTCTTTTGATGCCACTAGTCTTTCTGTACAACACGAAGAAGCCGACACAAGGATGATATTACACGGAAAAGATGCATCTGAAAGAGGATATAAACGACTTTTGGTACAATGTCGCGATACAGATGTTCTTCTACTTTTGATATATCACATGGGAACAACTGTCGAGACATGGATGATATCCGGAACTTCCAAACAAAGTGCTATCCAGTGCATGCAATAGCTGCAAGCCTAGAGCGTGGGGAAAGACAAAACATATTGAGTTTCCATGTATTGACAGGTTATGATAAGACATCTTCGTTCTCCGGGATTAGTAAAAAGACAGCGTGGAATGTATTCCTTCAACATACTGATTTGCTGGAAGCCGTTGGCCGTAATGATGGTACGACTGGGATTGAAGAATATCTTTGCAGACTGTACGGTTGCAAACCAGAGACCCGTGACCCAGACATCAACGTGTGCCGATACCGTCTATTTATGAAGGCAAGAAAATCTTTGGAATTACTTCCTCCAACAAAGGATGCACTCGAGCTGCATGTCAAAAGAGCTAGTTACCAGGCTAAAATTTGGATCAATGCTGATAATGCCGAGTTTTACCCAGTCCAACCAGAACTCACAAGCGGATGGAAATCCGAAGGAGCTGAACTAAAACCGATATGGATACGGAACCCGTCCGTACCTAGCTCGTGTTTGCAGCTAATAACGTGTTCATGTAAAACAAAATGTAGCATCGCAAGATGCAAGTGCTATCAAACAGGGCAGGCGTATATGTTCGAATGCTCTTGCGAGGCTACCGGATGCAACAACCCAAACGGAGACGAATCTGTTGAATATTGAAATGACAGTTCGATATATACCTACTTAATGACTTTAAAGCAAAATAATGCACGACAGGGAAAAAATCATATTCAACGCGGTACTTATTTTGACACTATGTTGTGATGGCATCGGACTACAAATATGCTTCCCGCTTCTTATAAAAACGGTCATTCAACACAAACAAAACGTTTTAATTGTTTCACAAACAGTTCAATTTCTATTCCAAAACTATTCAAATTTTAAAAGATGTGCAATCGTTATAATTACCAATGTCGAAATATCAATATGTTATAGCAAATGAAATTTGAGTGAAAAGGAGAAAATGCTGATCATTAGCATTTCTTCTTTACTCTCGGTGATTTCCCAAACGACTAAAAGTATGAGCGTCAAAAGCATTTCTTGTTTTAAAAAAGGTTCAGTATAATAAGAGAGTTGAAAAATGTAATACACTTGAAAAATGAAAATATCCTGGATTAATATATATATATATATATATATATATATATATATATATATATATATATATATATATATATATATATATATATATATATATATATATATATATATATATATATATATATATATATATATATATATATATATATATATATATATATATATATATATATATATATATATATATATATATATATATATATATGAAAAAGAATATGACAGGAAATTTCCGCGCTTTATATATGTTTCTCGGGCGTAGATAAATTGATATATCATTTGACATTCCGTCTAATGAAATATCAAAATATATCTTTGCACTTAAAACAAAAATGGAACGCATGAGAAAATCTGTCCCATTATATGGGTATACTTTATCAGAAGTGGAAATATGTTGAACGAGGATACTTTTCTGTAAAGGGCTTTGAGTTTTAAATTAGAAAGGACTTTTTACAGCTGCTGATTACCCTTTTTAAATTTCAAATACTACTTCATTTAATTACTGCATCATTAAGACTATTTATATTCTTTCAAATATTCGTGATTTTTGCAAACTGACATTGATATTAGCCATACATATATTTTGATATGTTGTTGTTCTTTTTCTGTTTTAAAATTCTCATTTTTATTATTTAAAATGTTGATAAATGTTCATAAATATGCATATAAGCGACAGAAATCACTTCAAATATGACTTGAAAACACATATTTACAGAAATAAAGGTTAAATATAGTGATAAAACATTATTTACATGTAAGACATATGGCTAAATGAGTGTTTTGAATTTTAGCGAATTTTGGCTTTTTTACCCCACCCACTTTTAACGGTGGCTACAAACCTAAACTTATAAATAAACGTATAAACTTATGTATATTTATTACAAACAGTCTTGTAGGAAAATTTTGGTATAATTTCAACTACCAGAAAACATTTTTCATGGTCGTTTGAGCCGTTTTTCATCTTTGGGTAAGACTCATTTTGTCATTTTTTTGCCATTTTTTAACATATTTATGAATATCTTTTAAACTTGCAAATAAAACCATCTGCTTCATTTTGACACCTTATTTATTGTCTTAGCCCAAAAACTGACGAAGTTATTGAAGTTATTGAATGTTTTGTGAGACATGTATAAAAGATGCACCGAATGACCTTTGACCTAGTTTATTTCCATCAGTATCGCCTCTCAGGGGCGACTACCGGGCAAGCCATACGCGCCACACCATGTAGATACCATTGGACCTGGTAGTCGCCCATGTTCAAAGAATGCCTACGAAAGTTACATTTTTGGTCTTTGAATGTAGACTTAAGAAAAGCGACGATGTCTTCTTTGCCAATTTACCAAAGGTCCCGTTTTGTCACGAGAGAATATTAGTAATAGCTGCTTCGAGCATAACTTACTGCCTTGACTCCTTCTTCGACTTGACAGAGCACATTCTCTGCACGGCTGACTGGTTGACGCAATTCGGTAACCACAGAAAGAATCCACCAATCACGCAAGACCAGACGGAATGACGCACCCTTGGATCAGGGTCCACTCTGTAAAACAAGGTTAAGGTAGTCCAACCCTAATGCGATTCGCGCGGACTTTTTCGTGTGACATCGTTAACATTCGCTACGCATTTAAACCTTTTCCACAGCCAAATGTTTACTACGTCACCCGGATAATTCCCAGATCACCCAGATAATTCCGACGTAGTAAATCTCATTAGTGTTAACTACCTTAACTCATTAATACATAAGGATGTATACTGACACCTCGTATTATACGTAAAAGCTTTGAAGAAACATAATGCAACGTAAAGAAATTTCTTATGACAAACAATTTCTTTATTTCTCATAATGTTTTCTATCCAGAAAGACAAAATATGTGAGATTTTTGTTCAGTATTTCCTGTAATTTTAGATGGTGTAACTGAGCAATTAGAAATACATACTATTCTATTCCATTCTATTCGAATAGACGTTAAGACTTTTGCAAGAAAGTGAACAATTATTGATTGCTTTGGTAGCACTAATCGCCTATTTTTGAGTACAATACCGAGCTTTAACGGCTCGTGAACGTATTAAATGGTGCATTACGTTTTAAAATATATCAAATAAACCATCTGCAAAAATCAGTTAGCCTACATCCACCGGCGAATGACGGGCACTGAATTTATAGTATCACAATATTATGATCGATTAATGCAATAATGCCATAATTAATTTCTGAAACGTCTACATAATAATCATACATCTATATATGCGATTACCGTGATATATCGTGCTTTTCAACAAAAACTTCGTAACCGCAGCTTAAAAATGACATATTTCCCTTGCGTATAAGGACTGTGCTTATGCTTAATATGTTGGTGTCTCACCTGGTTATAATTCATTAATAGATACTATTCTATGTACATCAAAACTGGAGAAACCTAAAAGTATTGTTATGGTTACCACCTGAACGATGTCAACATCTTTTATGGATTCAACTTCATGCCAGATTACATGTACCATAAAGACTGGAATCAAGTTGTTTCAGCCACAAATTGTTCAGTACTGGAAGACATCTTTAAATGGTAATCTTGTACTGGTACGAACGTATCTTAATCGTCATTTGGATCGTTTGCTATAATTTACTTAGTCTTGAACGTTTTTAAAACACGGGAAAAATATCACCTATATGCAGAAGCTGTATTGTTCCAAACTTCTAACATTTTGCATACCTTTGTCTGAATGTTGCAGGCGCCTGACATATCGGACATTTGGGATGGAGTGATGTCCCCTTAGCGAGATGTGTTTACATTTTCGAAACGAAGAAAATTTTTGAAAAAGCAATCTTAGACGCTGAGTACAACCATATATTTTGACGACAGTCCATCGGAATACATTGACTATTGAATACGGACATTTGAGGCAAGTTTGGTTTTTGCTTTTGATCGTACTTGAAGCTCAAAGAGAGACACATATGATAAGAAGGATCACTCGAGCGTAACGCCAGCGTAAACCAAGTTTGATTGAACTCATCTCTATAACTAGGACAGGTGAAATTCCTTTGTGAGGCCCGTCATGGGTGTTGGCTTGGAACAGTGGAGAAGAAGCATAGGTGGCTTTTTCCAACCTCGATCCCAGAAATCAGGGAGTACATTGATTATTTACCAATATGAGAGACTTGTATCGTTATCACTGTGTATCAGAGTAGTACTTTTTCTCCTATTAGCTGTACACGGGATTGAACAGAATCCAGGGCCTCGAGCTCCAAAGGGAAATAACTCGACCAAGACCAATACTGTACCCGCTGTTACGCGACGGAGAGGCGCTGGAAGGGGTGCTGATTCTGAAATTGAACCGGCCTCTCAATCTACGGACTACCATATTTCTCAGCAGCAAACGCAGTCTGATAATCCAAAGACTGCTGATCAGCCAAGAATAAACGAGTGGCTAACACCTAGGAACCAATCAAACGATCGGAGATCCTCGAGACGCAAAAATGGCAATACTGATTTTCACGATCAATCTGACAATTCTGATTCAGAAGACGATTTCCTTACTAGTGACGATACCGATATCACTGCATGTGCAAACAAACCTGGATCCAAATCCGAATGTATTTCGACGTCCATTCTCCTAGAAATAAAGGCCGAAATTAGATCAGGTATGCGCCGACTAGATCGTAAATTTGACAATATGCAAAAGAAAATGAACGATATTCAGCAAGAAAATGCAGAACTGAGAAACCAAAACCAGAAATTGTCAGATAATCTTGAAGCGCTAACCAATAAAGTAGTGGAACTTGATAAAAACAATTCAGAACTTGTTAAAAAATGTGAAAACATGGAGAGTCAAAGCAGACGACAAAATTTGAAGTTCTACAACATACCAGATACGCAAAAAGAAACATGGGAGGAATCCGAAAACAAAGTGCGCGATTTCATTCGGACAGATCTAGGAATCGAAAGCGATAACATTCAAATTGAGCGAGCCCATCGACTTAGATCGAACACCAATCCTCGTCCAATAATAGTGAAGTTTAGCTTCTTCAAGGATAAAGATCGCATTTTACGCAAATATAAAGAACTAACCAAGTCTCAACAGAGCACAGATGATATTGTGTACCAATCTACTGTCCGCGTAGGCGAAGATTTCCCAGAACGTGTGAAAAAGGAGCGCGCCTTATTATATCCGTTCTTGAAAGAGGCTTTTGATTCTGGCAAAAAGGCTTATTTCAACTATGATAAACTCTGTGTTGAGGGTAAATTGTACATATACGATGAGACTCTGAAACGGCCAAAACCAATTACAAGGGAATAGGATGTAGGCCAAGGCCCAAATTATCCTACTCGCCCGACGGAAAACCAAAAATTATTTAATCTTAAGCTATGCAACTGGAACATAGAAGGTCTTGCTAAATATGGGAAGAATATATATTTCAAAAATATTTGTGATGAATTTGATATAATCTCATTTTGTGAAACTTGGGGACGAAAAGATGATGATTTCAGTTTAATTTTCCCCAATTATACAAATTTTGACTTTAAAAGGCAAAAAAAGAAATCTGCTTTACGGGCATCTGGTGGAGTATCAGTTTTTATTCGCAACGAAATATTTAATTCAGGTCGCTTTAAGCGAATACACGATGACTTATTAGATTGTGTAGTATTATTGTTTGATTGTAGTAATTTAGTAACTGATGTTAAAAACATTATCTTTATTTTCACATATATCTCTCCGGAGTACTCTCCGATTTATGAAGACAATGCTGATAACGGAATCGAACGTCTAAATAATAATTTGTTCTCCATCGCAAGTGATTATCCTGATGCATCCATTTTTATAGCAGGAGATCTTAATGCTAGGACCAAAAACATGGCTGATTATATTGTACAAGATGATTTAACTTATATTTTCAACGATAGTATTTCATATCCATCCGATAACTTTGACTTGCAAAGAAATTCAATGGATAAAGAATATAATCGTTATGGTTTATCTTTGATTGACCTATGTTGTGAATATGATGTCCATATCTTGAATGGACGGTTTCCTGGAGATGCATCAGGACAATACACGTGCGTAGCGAACAACGGGGCGAGCGTAGTAGACTACATGATCGCTTCGACCAATCTCTTTAAACATGTCTTAGATTTTAGTGTTTTAAGCAAAGATCTATCAGTTCACTTTCCTATTAAATGTTCACTTCAATTTAATTGTGATAATGTTAATACAAATCTACATGAAACATGTACATTAAACTTATGGGAACGTGTGATTTGGAAGCCAGAAATGGCCGATACTTTCCGTTTAAAGTTTAATTCGTTGTATGAGGAATTTAGCTCCTCAATTGATCACACTGATCCTCGTTTTTTACAACAATTGCAAACATTTTTAAATATATTTAAAGTTTCTGCTCAAGAAATGATTGTTAAAAGTAAGCAGTATGATACGTCAAGTAAAAATTCCCCATGGTGGGATAGGGAATGTGAAACCCTAAAAAACCGCAAAAATGCATTGTTGCGTATATTTAGGTTGACAGGCCATGAATCGGACCTCAGAGCCTATAAAACATGCAAACGAGATTTCAAGGAATTGTGTAAAAACAAGGAAAAGTTACATACAGATAAGAAGAGAGTAGAACTTATTAATAGTCGTAACAATCCTAAGAAATTCTGGTCACTTCTCAAATCAAGTAATACTAAAGCATCCGTTGAATCTTTTTGTATTAATACTTTTGAATTATTTAATTATTTTAAGACATTGTTTGACTATCGTGCACCAGCACTACCGTTAGAATCGTCTTTTCTTGATACTTTAACCATAAACGGTAATGGTCAGGAATTAAACAATCCAATTACAAGAGAAGAAATAGTTAAAAGTGTGAAAACACTTAAATTTGGTAAATCTCCGGGACCAGACGGAATTCCGGCAGAATTTTACGTACAGACACTTCCAACTATTTTACCATTTTTAGAACATTTATTCAATGAAATTTTTGATAATAACAATTTTCCACAATCCTGGGGATAAAGCATTATTACCCCTGTCCACAAAAATGGTAGCACACTTAATCCAAATAATTATCGCGGAATATCATTAATTGATCACATTTGTAAAGCCTTTGTACAAATCCTAAATACTCGATTATCAAACTGGTGCGATAAATATGACGTTATAGATGAAGCACAGGCTGGATTCCGCAAGCACTATTCAACTGTTGACAATGTATTTATTTTGATGTCTTTAGTACAAAAATATCTTTCCAAGAAACGTGGTCGTTTCTATTGCGTTTTTGTTGATTTTGCAAAAGCGTTCGACAGCATCGTGCATACTAAATTATGGGATTCGTTGGAACGCAAAGGTATAAATGGAAAGTTTTTATTAACATTACAGTCAATGTATAGTAAATTAATATCGTGTGTTAAAGTCAAAGATAAATTAACAGAATACTTCCCATGTTTGATTGGAACCCGACAAGGCTGTGTAAACTCACCAAAAATATTTTCATTGTTTATAAACGATTTATTAGTACTAATGAAAAGATCCTATGAAAATGGCATCTTTATTTCTGAAGAAATTGAAAAGCTATACGCGCTGTTATTCGCTGATGATGTATCCAGTTTTGCTGAAACTATTATACAATTACAACGACAAATTAATACAATAGAACAATTTTCTAATGGGGTAGGGTTAAATCTTAATATTGATAAAACAAAAGTTATTGTCTTCAGAAATGGAGGAGTAACAAAACAAAATGAAAAATGGTTTTATAACGGAAATCAAATTGAAGTTGTGTCAAGCTATAAATATTTAGGAGTTTACTTTACAAGCACTTTGTCCTGGTCGAAAACACATTCAAATCTAGCTTTGCAGGCTACAAAAGCAGCAAATCATATACTTAGATTGCGAAAACATTTTAATTTGTATGACATTAAAGATTTGTTCCACATATTCGATACAACAGTAAAACCGATATTATGCTATGCTTCTCAAATTTGGGGATACCAATATGTTGAAAAGATAGAGAAAGTACATTCCAAATTTTGTAAAAAATTGTTTTATCTTCCTTCTAATACATGTGACTTCCTAGCTCTTGGAGAATGTGGAAGATTACCTCTGTGTATTTCCTATATTCCTAGTTGTATAAAATATTGGTTAAATATCATTCGAATGGACCCAAAACGTTATCCCAAACAATGCTATTATCTACTTTTTCAACTTGATAATGCAGGTAGAACTACATGGGCAACACATGTAAAAAATCTCTTATATACATATGGGTTTGGACAGGTCTGGATTGTTCAAGATGTAGGTAACGAAAATGAGTTCATTAAAATTTTTACCCAAAGAGTTAAAGACTGCTATACACAAAAATGGCACTCAGAAATTAACGAATCCCCAAAAGCTACACATTATAAATATTTCAAATCTCTATTAACACCAGAAAGCTATCTAAATATTGAATTGGATACTAAATTTAAAAGAACATTAGCAAAATTTAGATGCTCATCGCATAATCTCATGATCGAAAAGGGGAGACATCTTGCCCTAGACAGACAGTATAGATATTGTAGAATATGTGAAAGTAATAATATTTTTGTTGTTGAGGACGAATTTCATTTCTTTTTTGAGTGTAATACATATGAGATACTAAGACAAAGGTTTTTCAAGAATCATTGGCTTAATAACAGAAACCACCAACAGTTTTATCGTATATTAGAGTGTAAGAATAAATCTGAAATATATAAAATATCGAAATTTTTAGTTGAAGCATTCAACCTTAGAAAAGAAATTATTGATGAATTAAGTTGATAGTTGTTTATATTTGACACATAATGAATCATATGTTACTTTAATATGCGTCTTTCTATGTGGAAATGTCAAATGTTAATGAGATTTGTCTAATGTTGTGGATGTGAAGCCAATGCTTTGACAAACGTATGTTTGGTCAGATCTTTGGTGTCACATTCTACAATAAGGTAAACTTGTTTTCTCAATCCAAAAACGGAGAAAGCAGATATCTATATTTATTACTCTATTTGTTATACATCGTTTTCAATGCAAAAAACGAATAAGAAATGTAAAATTCATATCCAGTATATATCGGACTTAAACCCTTCGCCAAATAAGACAAGGTTTGAAGACTGATCAGTTAATATGGCGGGAAAACGTTGTGGAAGAAGAAAATTGATGAAAACCAGCGTTTTCTTCTTTTACATCAGTATTTTCTGAGTTATAAAGTAGTCAGATTGCAAACTTTATCTCATTCATTTATCTCATCTACATAAAGTTTTCATCTCGACGAGTCCACACATTTTTGCTATTTGGAAGAGGGTTAACGAAAAATACATGTATTATGACATCACTCTGTAAATTGTATTTCTATGTAAATATGTATATGGGCCGGTGGCCTAAATACTTCATTAAAGATTTGGTATTTGGTATCGTACTATGACTATATACTTACATATCAAATACGATGCGACCACCTTCTTCAGATTCACGCATCATACCACCAAAACCACCAACTTTGTTCAAGCCCTGCAACACAATACATTTATGAGGTAAATTTTACAGAACTCATTCATTATTTTAGATTAAGAACTTCCTTTTAAAGAAATGTCCTCTTCTGGATATCGGTTGTTTTTATCTTACAAAAAAACTCAACATGCATTTAATTTCGAGATGATTCAGTTATCTGGCTACTTTCTTCCCTTTCTATCATCTGCATATTAATTATTCAGATTATCGTGATCAAAATGCTGCTCTTCATCAGAGATGGGATATTAAAATCGAAATGAACACTAAACAAAAAAGGCTGAATTTATCAATCTCTTGTTTTAATTACACTAACTTTGTAAACGTATATAGAATTGATTCGAAGCAGTAAACATTAGCCTACGGCACTTTTCATTCTGGCTGGTATTCGTATAAGTGTAATTTTGATGATAACTTACGCCACTGAGCTAGATAATAAAATTATTTTATTATCTAGGTCAGTGGCTTTAAGTTCTCCTTGTTACAAAGTGCTGAATAAGGCCAGAAAAACAACTCACAATGACAAATACCCCTATCAAGCCACCATACAG
Organism: Fragum sueziense; assembly: GCA_963680895.1. Taxonomy (NCBI): domain Eukaryota; kingdom Metazoa; phylum Mollusca; class Bivalvia; order Cardiida; family Cardiidae; genus Fragum; species Fragum sueziense. Next base: position 71,471,342 of record OY804593.1, read on the forward strand.
AACTATAAACTGGAAAACGTCCGTCCATATCACGCTCTTGATGCCGCCCTGTAATTCAATTGACAGGTTATAGAAAAGTATGACCCATCACGCTAAAATGGACCCTATAGGAAGTGTGAAAATATCGACCCTAGTCAGTCTGCGCAGTCCGCGCAGCCAGACTAGGGTCGATACTTTTCACTTTTATGTAATTCTTTTAATCAGGAATGTTTACAATAGCTTGCTCTATGTCACGGTACTGAAACTACAGAGACAGAGCCAACGGCTCTGCTACCTAAATCCTCTGGGGCGCTTCCGGCCATGTGTGGCTCTGTCTCTGGGGTGGCAATTTTTTAAAAATAAATCAGGTGAGTGTTCAACTTTGTTGTTCAATGATTTTCTACTGGTGCTTAAAATCGAAAAACCGGAAATGTCATGCTCCCCTTAGACCATTTATCTACCTAGTCTAGTTCTGTGGGCTTCAAAGTCGGCAGGGTTTTCACAGGATCATTGTCGTCGTGAGTCGACCCTATGTGATTTGTCTTGTTTACATCATGTATTTATGTACATTTCAGCGGAAAATAGCAAATTGCCTCAGCCATAACATGTTATATACAAATCGAGGGTGATTGGCAAAAGTAAAGATTGGGCAATTTCTATCGGTGGCTCTGTCTCTGGCGGCTGGCTCTGTCTCTGACGGCTGGCTTTTGAATTGTCGGCTAATTTTAGTTTTTAGCCCGTTGTGCAAAATTATAGAGACTTATATAGACTTATAGTCTCCAGATAGTACGATGTCTATTTATTACAAGATGTTCAGTCCCGAGTCACATATTTATATGTTCTATCGTAGCTTTGAAATTGAACAACGCTGAATTTTCGATGTTTTGAAAAGCGTTAAATTGATGACTGAACCATTCGCCATACGCAATGTGATGTGAGTAAATTACTTCGACACCAATTTTGTGATAGATTTAAGTTTTTAGTACCTAGCACGCAGAGCCAGAGACAGAGCCGGCCACCATGGACAGAGCCAGCCGCCAGCGACAGAGCCACCGATAGAAATTGCTCAAACTTTATTTTTGACAATCATTTCCAAGGTTTTGTGACATGGGAAAGGAATGTTTGATCGAGAGTATCCCTCGATTTGTATATAACATGTTTTGGCTGGGGCAATTAGCTATTTACCGTTGAAATGTACATAAATACATGATGTAAACAAGAAATAATCACATAGGGTCGACTCACGACGACAATGATCCTGTGAAAACCCTGCCGACTTTGAAGCCCACAGAATTAGAATAGGCAGATAAATGGTCTTAGGGGAGCATGACATTCCCGGTTTTTCGATTTTAAGCACCAGTAGAAAATAATTGAACAACAAAGTTGAACACTCGTCTGATTTTGTCAAAAAATGCCACCCCAGAGACAGAGCCACACATGGCCGGAAGCGCCCCAGAGGATTTAGGTAGCAGAGCCATTGGCTCTGTCTCTGTAATTTCCGTACAGTGTATGCCCATTTTTTAAATACGGTAACTGGTTTACCTTTGCGGGGTCTGATCGGTTTGTCACAATGTGGATTCTTTGACTTCTGATAAGGTCCCTTTTAGCGTGACGGGTCACAATTACTTGCTTGTAACTTATTCCTATATGTATAGTACATTCACGATATCATGGTGCATGTTTTTAAGTTCTTTCCTATGTAGTGGTACAATTTTGCATGAGTTGGTCCGTATCTTCTCGAAGTATCACATGTAAATTTAGAGTAGTTTGATCTTTGATATTTTGTCGTTTCAATAGGTAAATTGTAAACATGTGCCGTAATTATTGTAAAACTATATTTTCATTGCGCATCCTTAAAAGTACAAACAATTTATACAATCAGGCCACTTTTTAAGAAAATGCTTTTCAAGATGACTTACTTACAGATCAATCCATTTTCGCTTGACTAGAAGCGAATATGCAACTCTCAGACTAAGATAAAATGTAATGAAAAGAAATCAACTTTTACAAGCTCTTGAAGCCAAATGACAATTACTATACAACAACTCAATAGAAAGGTTTTTCGAATGGAATAAAGCAATCAGGCATGAAGGTTGTCACGTGCATGATGTAGGTCACAATTTTTGGTTATAAATCATTACCATGGATGTATACAATGTACCAATCACTCCTATCAGAACTACTGACATCCACAATGGTATGTTGGCAACTGAAAGAAACAAGGTGTGAGTAACCACACGGAAACGAGAGAGTATGAAGAGAATTTTCTACTCACACACTATTTTCTGACTATTCGAACTCAATGTTGTCTTACTAAGTATTGATATTCCATGATAATATATACGGCCGACAAAATGTTAACAAAAAAGTAGAAAAGAAATAAAGTAATAAATACATTAGGTCAGGGAACAACGTTACACAGCAATTGCATTAAGGTAGTCCATCCCTAATGAGATTCATGCGAAGTCGGAATTATTCGGGCGACGTCGAAACCATTCAGCGTTGGAACTTAAGGTTCGGATACGTAATGACGCCGCTTGAAAAAATCAGACGTTTTATGAATCTGATAATGGCCACATTACTGGAATTCTACCTTAATATTTGACCAATTTAAATTCGATTTGACACGGAAAAGGAAGAAATATGTTAGGGATTAGATGGGTGGTAGATCAATTAAAAGTCTGGTGATAAAAAGTTATTGACGACCAACCAAAACTATTAGACTAGAAATTAGACAGGAAACAATACCTGGTCTCGTGGTAAAATATACTTCATTTTTATTTGTAGAAAACAGACATTTCAGCAATGACTTCTTTAACCCTCTCCCAAACAAGACCTGGTTTTGACGTCCCTAATAGAAAAGACTTGGGAAAACATTGAAACAAAAGAAGAAACTGCTGATAACCAGCAGTTTCTCCTTTTGTCTCAATATTTTCTGTGCCATATTTTACACCAATCCTATCTTTAATAACATCCATTTTGTCATTTGTGACAGTTTTTGAAGTGGATCACCCTAAAATTTTGTTGTTTGGGAAAGGGTTAAGAAAGTACACCCATTTAAGCCGTGTTCCCATTGTCGACCAAATAAACTCGATTAACTCGATCTCGTAAATTCCACGACCAAACCCGATTAAACTCAATCAAATGTATTTACACGACTTCTTCTTTATTTCTTGTCGATTAATTCCCGATCATTTTTGCCGACCACGCTCGATCGTCCCGATCAATCTTGCCGATCAAGCTCGATCCGTAGTCGATCGCTTGATCGAGCTTCATCGAGTTGATTTGGTCGACAATGGGAAGCGCCTTCAAGTGCATGTTATAAACGTCAGGCGAAAGGAGAACGTACAAACGTTCACTCTTGAAGAAACAAAACTCGTAGATTAGAGATGGTGGCTATTTCTTTCTATTTATTTCTTTTGCCTTCTTTCGAACCATGTGCAGGCTGGTATGATACTTTGCACGGTAGATAACAAGAGTGCCATGGTCACAATATAAGCCGGTCCAGAGACTAACATTTAAGGGGGCATAATTCAGGCAAAATCAATAAACCATAAAATCCTTCCTTCACGTACATCTGCCAATTGAGGTGAAATATGGACCAAGTTTCAAAAAGATCCAGCCAGAAACTTAGGAGGAGTTGCGTTGACAAGAAAAGTGGACGGGCGTACGGAAGGACGGTTGGACGGACGGACGGACTGGCAGACGGACAGACGGAGAAGATGACGCCAATATACGGCGTATAAAAAAGAAACAAAATATCGCTGCTTTTCGACGAACACATCGTATAGGTGTCCCACGCTTTTGTGATGTTTATAAACAAACCTTTAACCTATAAAAAAAACATGTTATTGCATAGACGCACGTGCAAATCGTCTCGGTCAATATTACATCAAAAAACTGATAATCATCAATATGGTTTCATTTTGATCTTTATAACCTATGATTAGTAAGTTTATTTATGTTTTATTGTTTGGTGGGATTCAGAATATCGTGGGACTTGGAGCACTATAACTGCACATTGTTTTAAGCTGTAGTTTCGTTGAAAAGCGAGGATATTCTCTTACCTGCCTCTAAAGCTAGAGCCGGTGAATACAGTACCGTGGCCATATATAGAAGCTGGAATAGAAATTAAGGTATTGCATTCATCATTCAGCACCAAAATCTACGTGCAACCTCGGGCTTCAGCCTTGGCAACGGACAATGACGAGGGACATCCTCGTCAATTTCCGATTCAACGGATGACGCCCGATTTAAAACGAAGTGTTTGGTATCTTAAGATGGGTGGGGAAACGTTATGTACAATTATCATTCGTTCATATTTTATATTTCAACATAATGTTTAAATGTTCCTAATGTTTATTGCAACTCTCCTTTCGAGATTTAAGATTTCGTTAATACAGAATTACCTTTTTGAAAACTATCGCTTTTAAAGTCAATGATATTATGGGTTTTGACTATTTGATTTTTGAATAAGTTATTCTAAAACCCATAAAACTTATCCTAGATACACATATTAAGTAAATTGAATCTAATATTGTCTTTATTTTCACTGTATGAAAAGTGGTAGTCCTACCGTCTGAAGCATCCCAAGACAAGCACCGAGCAACTGAACACATCTAGATTTGTATCGCCGACCTAGATACTGGAAAAAAGAAACTAGATTACATGTCAAGTGATATTTTATATGTATTATTGACTTACCTGCGATATCTCGGGACATAGTTACATGGTGGATTACCCACGTGGCTTTTGGGAAGCAGGAATTTGAGAGGGCCATTCCCGAGTCTAACTCACTCTTCGCAGAATTCCGTGGTTTCTTCAAACATTCAAGCGAAAGGAATAATTTTGAAACTTTTAAGAAATCAAATGTGTTAGAACTGGGAATGAATCTCTCAAAGGCGCGCACGGTGCACTTTATTTCGTCACAATCCGTGGAGTTTAAAGGGGCGTTTCATTCAAAATTCGATTCTTTTAAGTATGTCTTAATGCCAAGATAGGTTATTCAAATACGTATAAATGCTATCAATTGTTGCTGATAAGCGAAAACATGCCTTAAAAGTTAAGACAGAATTGACAAATTCCATATATATTCCCGTAAACGGTGCAATATTTTGGCTCGAAATCTTCCGAATTGTCAGAAGAAAACATACTCTTTCAGATGAAAATAAAAGTAAAATTTATGGGGGAAAAAGGCCTGTGAAACTTCACTTTAAGCTGAGAAATTAAAAAAGTATCCTTGAAGCGGACGATTTTTCAGTGACAAGTTTTCCCAAAAGTCACATGGGTTACCCATCGTGAGTTATACATTTACATGAAGTTCTCATTGCTATGTCAACCATTCTGTATTATTCTGCATACAGCATACCATGAATATTTGTTGATATATTTTACTTTTATTATTATCTGAAAGAGCTCATTTTTTTGAAAATTCTGAAAATGTTAAGCCAAAGTATTGTGATAAAAGGTTTTTCTTCTTTCCAGCGAAAATCTATAATTAAACACAAACTGGAAGACCTGAACAAGATTATGTAGGTGGACCTAGCACAAAACTATTTTAACTACATTTTGTGAAAGTTACAGGAGAAAAAATCTTTATAACTTAGTTGAAATGACATGTACTTGTGATATTTGTCTACACAAATCAAATTGAAATATCAGAATTTTACTTGATTTTTTTATTTGTCATTATCAAATAATTTATTATCATTATCAAACCGCCAGGTGCAAAATTCTACTCAAAATGTCAACTGATCGTGCAAGAGCAGAATTTCACAAAATTCGTTTAGCCTAATTTGCAGTATTCAATTGTCAAAATTTATTCAGCTTAAAAAATCCCAGAATCTCAAAGCTGGATAATTATATCATAAAAACGTCGTCGGTGTTATCGCAAAACCTCGTATCTACAGCTTTATTCATTAGATCTATACAAGGTTTTGCAGTAACACCGACGATGTATACTCACCTCATAAGCACTCGTTAAATTCATCGGATGAACGAAAGGAGCGATGACCAGACCTTGTACAGTAATTGCTAATATGGTACCAATAGGGATATAGGTCGCCATCGTATGGTACATATATATCTCAGCCGGTATCCCCAGCACAGAGTTAGCAGACTGATAAGTCACGGCTAGTGACAGAGCGACCGGCAGTAAATGTAACTGACGATCACCGAATAGGTAACGTTCCGTTGTCTGCTGTTTTGTGCACAGTCCATAATAAAGTCCGATTAATAAAGAGATGGCCACAAATATTGCCATCACAATATAGTCTGCCACATGCAAGTGTACCTCCATCTTTACACCGCTATTTATATTGCACAGAAAGAAATTTTGAAAATTCTAAAATACAGGTAAAACACGTATAATTATGAGGAAATGAAATTTTTTATAATGCAAAATTACACAGAAAATACGAAACATTAATATCGATTGTTCAAATACTACACATGAAATTTAAAATAGTCTATTTTCCTAGTTCTCTATACAATTTTGTTACACATCTACGAGCATATCGTCGCTTTTCTTCAACATCATTGTAACTAATGCTTTAAACAAGCTGTAGTTACGAGGTTTTTGATGAAAATCGACGATACAAAACTATCTTGATAACTGTCGCTCAACATTGCAAAGTCACTACCCTAGATTAGTCCTTTATCAAACCATGTCCCAAAACAGAGAAGGATTGGAAACTCATTTAGACAAAAAGGAAATATTTATTATTGTTCTATCATTTGAGAACAGCATGGATCGATATCAGCCTGTGCATGCACACAGTCTAATCAGGATCTATTCCGTTCTCTTAAAACTTTATTTTGTCCTGAAGCAACCGCAAGGAAGCAATATTGATTCCGGTGACCACACCCGGCTGTAGAAGATTGTGGTCTGAAATGTTATGATATTTTTTCCAGATCCCGTCTTAAATTTATGTACCTTTGTCTGTGTTATTGTCATCTGTTGAAATATATAGATTTTCGTAATAGTGGCAAATGGAGCTGATTCGAAATTTCTTCTTCAAAGAAAGTACATGTAATTGAAAGTTAATCTTTATTTTCAGTTGTCATGTCATTATAGAAATTATCCGGGATCTGGAAAGGGGGTTAATTGTATTCGAGACAACCATGTTTCCAGATCAACTCATGGGCGGATCTAGAAGGGGGGTCGGGGGGGGGGTCCGGACCCCCCTGGCATTGGCCGAAAATTAAATTTTGACTATATAAATTTAGCGTAACGTTACATATTTATTGCATTTTAAGCCATAATTTGAGCTTGGACCCCCCCTGGAAAAAAATCTTGGGCTTGGACCCCCCCTGGAAAAAATTCCTGCATCCGCCCTTGCAACTTGAGCCTTAAAACATGTGTTTACTAACTCAAGTCAATTCAAGTCAATGGGAAGCTATTAGAGATCAACATTGTTCCTGATCAGACTGTGTGTATCAGATTGTTTGTATTCACAAGCTAATCTGGAACCATGTTGGTCTGAAATATTGTAATCCTATAAGAGACATTTTTTTCCAGATTTGGTTTTTATAAATATCATAATGGCATGTTTGATATTATTTCAAGATAAAACTTATTTGCACGGTGTCACTACTTTATCAATGGCGGCAATCACGTGACTTTGTTATGATATACTTTCCTAACTTTTGTCAGCACACATTTTTCTCAAATCTTAAATCAAATACTTAACACACTATATTGAGATACATGCCATTCGATACGTCATACTATTCTGTCTATTTTGATACCAAAATCCTCCCTCAAATCCCTGTCAAAGCATAGAACATTCGTGCGAGGTATTTTTGAATGCCGTGATATATTTTCTTAAAAAATGTTCGCAATTTCCACGAATGTTCTCAGCTTTGACAGGGATTTGAGGGAAGATCTACGTATCAAAATAAATCGGACAGTACGACGTATCGAATGGTAGGTATCTCAATACTGAGAATAAAGTATTTGATTTAAAATTTGAGAAAAATGTGTACTTACCGAGTGTTTTTGTTTACATAAGTTAGGAAAGCATATCATAACAAAGTCACGTGATTGCCGCCTGTGTTTATGAGAATTCAAAGTTCTGTTTTGTATATATCGCCCTTGAAACCCTTCTCCTAACATGTTTTTAAAATAGATACAGATGACATAAACTATGGTAACTCATGTAGAAAATATAAATGGAATCGTCTAAAAAACCTTGAAGCAGAAACGGCAATATTTGGTACTAATCATCCGCACTTTCTCCTGCTCTTGCAAGGTTTTCTAAACCAGACGTGGGTTAATAGATGTCACTGTTTTGGAACAGCTTAACCCTATCCCAAACAAGACCTGGTTTTGACGTCCCTATTAGGAATTGCTTGGGAAAACATTGAAATAACAGGAGGAACTGCTGATAACCAGCAGTTTCTCCTTTTGCCTCAATATTTTCTTGGCTATATCACACACAATTCCACACTTTATTAAGATCCATTTTGTCCTCTGTAGCAGCTTTTGAATCGGACAACCCTAAAATTTTGTCGTTTGGGAAAGGGTTAAAAGGATGAAATTAATATCGTTAATGTCCATGAAGGCCTATGTGAATCAATACTATCAAAATGGCCTTCTCGTGATTACAAATCACTCAGTGAAATTATCCTTTGATTCGTCATTTGCAGAGAGAAAATTAAACTATTCCAGATTGTAAACATGTTTTCTGTTTTTAATTTTCCTTGAAGTTTTCGTGATAGGATAAGATAACATTTCCCTTTGATATTATGTAATATCTCGCCGGTTGCAATCGGTGTTACATTTTCCCGACCTGTACTGAAACTAACTAATAAACGACAAAATTTATTTAAAGATGTTACAGACGACAATTTTAAGTTAACGAAGTTATCTTTTTTGTTTTTGTCTTTCAGGGTAGAAAACGTTGTGGGACATAAAGAAAGCGCTTGTGACAAACTATTTCTATATTTCCCACAATGTTTTCTCAGAAATTTTTCATGGGAGTAGTCAAAAAGTGTCACTGCGTGATAATAAGATAATCGTGTTGTTTTTGTCTCATTACTCTTTTTTATTGGCCATGTAAGTCTTGCATGCACATCCTGGATTTAAGATGGAAGGGGACTTTAGCATGTATCTTAATTCATTAAATTTATTTTCAATGTAATCCAGTAAAACTTGTACCAAATTAAATCTTTTGCTGCGGCGAAGTTTAGCGTTGCGTCGATTTTGGCGTATATATTTTCAATTACGTTGCCATGACGTCGTGAACGTGACGTCTTTTCGCGGTTTTTGGGAGCATACACTATTCGATTTAATGACTTGCTGTAAATTTATTTTAAGAGCCTCTTTTAAATATTATTTTCTAATTAAAGCACATTGGTTAACGCTTTTATTTATGCCTTTATATTTCAAAAAGGTTCACCCGTGAACAAAATATAATAAAGGTTAATACATTTGGGAACAAGTTCTGTGGTAAACATGCCGACCGCACCTTTTACAAGCATTACGTCGCTTTTCAACAATTACTTCGTAACTTAAGCTAGTTTAAAGCTGCAGCTACGAGCTTTTCCATAAAAAGCAGCGATTAGTTAATACGTCGTCAGCTATGTCTTATGCATCCACCCGTTCGTTCATACGTCCATCTGTTGTTCCTTAACAAAGCACAGCTTTGATACAAAATAACGAGGGTTTAGAATCAGACTCATTGCAAAAACACAGTTCGGAATCGACGAACTAACTGAGTGTGGTTGATATTAAACAAATCAGCTGATAAAAAAGTTATTGGCGAACAACCAATTTTGAAAAGTCGTCAATAACTTTTTTATCGGCTGATTTTTAGGATATTCCTTGCTTCTCATTCAGCATCTTCGCTAGCCAATGTTGAACCCACCTATGTTTGTATTCACCCTTGGCGGATTTAGTCCGATTTTCTTGAAAATCGCAAAGCGCCACCTAGCGGTTGTCCTGCTGGTTGTTTACGTTATTTCAACTATTATTGATGACGTCATTAACGCGCGTTGTCTTTCACGTCATGCGGATAAGGTAAAAGTTAGCTGCTTCTTTTGTCAAGTTGTAGAGAGTATAATAATTAGTCGATTCAAAATAGGGAATTCCTGTCTCTTGCAGTGGAAGTCTTAGGGAAAAAAATCGAAAAATCGACAATCTTCGCGTTTTGTGTTGGAAATGCAATGCTTTTCCCCGCCCGTTGTCATGAATTGGTTACTCATAACAAATGTATCAGTCTATAATCTGATTGCAGCTAGAGAGACCTCGCTTTCCAGGACACCAAGAAAATCTGACTAAATACACCTAGGGTGAATACAGAAACGACGTTACGTCGTAGATGTCACCCTTGGCTTGTGAAGATGCTCATTCAGCACGTCCATAGCCTTTTCCCGCCTCCTATCGTTCAATTCTTTTCTTCAAAACGGACAAAATAATTCTTTAAAAAAAATAACGAAAATTTTGCGCCACGTGATTCTCCTTCGTAGATACGATACCCCAACCCGTCATATCTACATTGCTGATGAGAATTCATAGAGATATTCAGGGTCCGTACCCCCTTCTGCTCAAAGTTCGACAGAAAAATGGGTTGTTATAATAATTTTGAAAAAGCCAGTTGCACCCGACATTTTAAATAATCCTGCATCCGTGTTTGCAGTACAACTTTAAGGTATTTCACCTCTAATTAGATTCATGTGACGGGGATTTTTCGGGCCACGTCGTAAACTTTCGGCGGTGGAACGTTCCATCGTCAAATGTTTACGGCGTCGCCCGAAAAGGTTCGGATACGTAACAAATGTTAACAAAAAAATCCGACGTCGCGTGAATCTCATTAGGGGTGGATATCCGTAGGCAGGACATGCACAAAAATTAATATACATAACTCACTGGTGGTGAACTCGGCCAAAGCGAGGGACGTTTTTCGCTACAACAAGGTATAGATATTTTGCGTTTAAATGCGAGTTTAAAGATCAGTTTTTCTGATGACAATGATTTTTTTCTAAAAATAGACCGGGTTAAAGGTTATGTATTGACAAACCCGTCGGTATTGTTATAAATCTCTTAACTACGGCTTTATCGAAGCCGTACGTAGTAACGTGATTTTATAACAACACCGACGGAATACGTTGTTCGTGAAAAAACGTCCCTCGCTTTGGCCGAGTTCACCACCAGTGTAACTGAATATCCATAAATGCCGTCGGTTTAATTTACCATTGCTTATCACTTGGTCCAAACGACCAATTAAAGAAATGTAAGTTTATTATAAAGTGACCATGCTGTTATCCTGAACAGGGAAAATATTCACTCATTCTCCAACAATGAAAATATTTAACAAAATAATAGCAAATAATGCTGGTGAACAGTAACTCCCTTCTTTCAGTCTTTTTGCGCCAGTCTTCTTCAGTAACTATTATTTTGTTGTCTGCAATTTGATTCAATTGGAACCAGTCTAAAACTAATGAACCCTTTGACACTTTAGTTTACCATGCCGTTCAAAAGTCTTTAACCCATTACCACATATTAACTCCTTTTGACTCCCAAAAAGAAAATGGCTTTAGAAAACAATGTGGAAAATGAAGAAATTGCTTGTCACAAGCATTATTTCTTCATTTCCCACAATGTTTTCTACACGGAACGACAAAAAAATGTCAATTTTATTCACTAGATATTGTCGTCTGCAACATTTTTGAATTTAGATCAGTCAAATTCTTTGCCGTTTGGGAAAGTGTTAAGCGTATGTGCGAACTTAGACTTTTTTACAGGCCCTGATACTGCATACGTATACTTCGTATCAGGTTCGGTAGCTAGTCTAAGCTCGCACAAGCGCTGAAAGGTTTCCTGACTGACAGAATATGCTACCGTAAAGACATATTGCTTTACTTGTAAAAATTCATCCTAACATAGTAATACAATAGTAGCCTACTGCAACTCATATATGACAGGTACCCCATAAAGGGTATTTTACGATGTATTTCAGAATACTTCGCGGGACAAGTATTACTTTCGCGGGACCAATGTTAATTTCAATTTTCATCTCACAAAAATGGACATTCGTCCCACGACAAATAATTTTCGTATCACGCTAAAAAAAATACTTTTAATCTTTTTAAAACTCCTTGAAAATAATTTATCGACACAAACGAATCAAATCAGTTGTTACAAATTGTATCAGAGTTTAGCCGAAGTCACAATACCGAAACGGTCTGATGTTACTAATGATTTGGTTGGCTTTTGCCAATGTTCTATATAAGAAAGATAGGGTCAGAAGTATCTTCTTTTCATGGGACGAATATCAATTTTCATGGGACGAATATTTCGTGGACGAATATCATTTTTCGAGGGACGAATACCATTTTCCATGGGACGAATATCATTTTTCATGGACGAATATCATTTTTCGTGGGACGAATATCATTTTTCGTGAGACAATATCATTTTTTTATGGGACGAATATCATTTTTTATGGGACGAATATCATTTTTCATATGACGAATATCATTTTTCATGTGACGAATATCATTTTTCGTGGGACGAATATCATTTTATCGTGGGACGAATATCATTTTTTATGGACGAATATCATTATTCGTGGGACGAATATCATTTTTCATGGGACGAATATCATTTTTCGTGGGACGAATATCATTTTTCGCGGGACGTATATCATTTTTCGTGGCACGAAATTTAAATTTGATTGACCCTAACGGTACCCAGTATATTTTGAAGATCACTCGGGCGAGTTTTGCAGTCGGGCAAGCTGAACAGGCTTGAAATATTTTCTTTTAAACCATTCCCAAGTAAGACCCGATTTTGATGTCCGTAACTGAAAATGCTCTCGAAAATGCTGATAATTTATTATTATCATTTGCTCCTTTTAACTCAACATTCAATGTACTGTATTAAGCACAAATCGCGAATCTTGTGAACACCAGTTTTTCTCAGCTGCAGAAGATTTTAAAGTAAAACAAATTGAAATCTTTATCCTTTAGGAAAATATTAAGTTGCATAATTGTATAATGAGAAGCAATGTTTAACTAAGAATCGCCCGGATAGCTCAGTCGGCTAAGACCGAGTCTGTCAATCAAGGGGTCGTGAGTTCGAACAACGGCTTTGCCAATAATCATTCTGACATTTGACTCTCACCACTTGGTGTGAATTATCTTTTATATGGTACGTGAAGCTTGAATTTGAAATTGTGGTTGTAATGGTGCGAGACATACCAGGAATTCATGTATATGTACGGTACTCTGGTCATCGCGATTTGACTTTAGGACCTTCAAGAGGCGTTAAACCAAAATCAATCAATGTTTTCCGAAGAGGGGTGAAAATAATGATTATGGGAAAATACCAAATTTCTTTTCTATTGATATTTTTAATTGAGTCAAAAACATTTTATAGAGCCAGATATAGATTGCATCACTTTTCACGTGTTATTTGATCTTCCCACGTACACCAAAATATTTCATTTTAAACACTCGTCTGGAGCAAGGTAAAACGTATTGTTCTTCAGTTGGAGTGGTCCATTTGTCTGTAAAATCAAAAATAACATATAAAGTTATGTATTGCAATTCAAATGCCAAAGTATTCTTGCCCTGGCCTACATACTTTTTTGCAAATTTTGTGCTTTTGTGACAAAGATTTGCTTAGGAACCAAGGACTAACATGACTGTCATTTCCTATTTT
>OY804593.1:71487486-71559586 GCA_963680895.1 Fragum sueziense
TTTGATTTGATTGATTGATTGATTGATTGATTGATTGATTGATTGATTGATTTTAATGATTGATTGATTGATTGATTGATTGATTGATTGTGATTAATTGATGTTTAATGCATATCTTAACTGATATGGTCATATTGCGGCGGTTGGAGCATCTAGCTATGAATTTCTGTCGTTTCTCAAACAACATCCTTCTCGAGCTTCACCTGCTCTCGCATAGGCTTGCGATTATCTAAATATCTCCGAGAAGCAAATGAGCCGGGATCTGGAAAAACGTCCCTTAAAGCATTTTTATAAATTGAGTTTCAAGATCAGCCTGTTGTCAAAGGCAGTCCAATGTGCATCCATGCTGCTCTCTTTAAGTTACTACAGGTCCCGAAGAAGCTATTAGAGAACAACATGGATCCTGTCCAGACTGTGCATATGCACAGGCTGATCTGGATCTATGTTGGGCTCAAAAGCCTGAAGGGACGTTTTTCCAGATCCTGGCTCAAATGTAAGAAAGGATACTTTTCCTAAACCTTCCTATATACAAGACCTGGTTTTGACGTCCAGATTTATGATAATGATTTGGAAAACATTGAGGCAAAGGAAGAAAATTCTAATGATTAACACATTCTCCTTTTGCCGTTGTATTTTTTCTCTACGTAGATATTGCATTTGTAAACACTTATTTTGATATACTAGTGTTCAGCAGCTGCCACATTGAGCCACCCTAAATTGTTCTTGTTTGATCTAAAATAATTCCCCTATGTTACAGTATGTTCATTTGCCAAATACAACATCTGCTTGTCTTCTTTTGGATCTGATTTGATTTATTGAGTTTTTATGCCGTTTTCAATGACTAAGGTCATATCGCGGCGGCTTGAGCACCTAGCCATGGATTCATGGAGTTTCTCATACCAGTACTACCACGACACCCTTGCCGAGCCTCCAGCTGCTCCCCCACATAGGTTCACGATATCAAACCATTGATGGTTGACATTTTTCTCAGTAAGGGTTTTTGCCGCGGCAGGGTATCGAACCCGGGACCTCTCGAATGAAAGACAGATGCGCTACCAACTGCGCCGTGGCTATTTTGAGTCTGATCCGTATCTCTAAATGTGGTGTTATTTTTTCTTTTAGCTAGAGGGATCATATTTACTTTCAATAATAAAATCTAAAGGTTCGTCACATGAGATCTGTTATACTTACAATTTTATTAGCCTGTGGCACTATTGCCCCTAGAAACATTACACATATTATGGCAACTTTTTTCACCTCACAAGATTAAGGCTTTGAAAAACATTCATTTGTGTAAAACGGAGCATTTGCTTGTGAACTTCAATTCCCATTTTTTCGACCCTGCAGGACAAAACCATTCCAGTCACGTGATAAATTCGTCGGAAACCTTTCTGACTTTGAACAAGTCTACAATTTCGCCATTTTGTGTTCGATGAAATAAAAATCTATCGGAGTTATGGTTATGGTCCAAAGAAATGATTTGAGGATCGTATTGGAAAGTGATTTCAAAATTAATTTAATAAATTCACGAGCAGTAATCGCGAGACTTTGTTATGATATAAGCTGAGATCATACGTGAAAAGTGTTTCTTGGACAAGGAATCGGGGGGGGGGGGGGGTCCTTATCAAAATAAATAGGAGAGTACTTTGAAAGATGTTTAAATATTGAGACTAAAATATTTAATAAGATATTTTAAAAGAAATTACATGTTTGACCACAAATGTGGAGCAAAGTCATAATAAAGTCAGGCCATTAACGCCCGCGGTATTTGCAATAATCATTGACAGAAGACAGAAGTTTAAATAATATATTCGAAGAGGTAAGAAAACTAACATATCTATTTTACATTTAAGCATGCAATTTAATCTTCATTTAGCTCATCTTTAGCGCCTCATTCAAGTTTTTGATACGTTTTCTTACTTTCAATTTCTATCTTGACAATTTCTATTCGCAAGCAGAAACGGTAATGGTATAGACAGAATACGACGGGATATCAAAATGCTGTGAGCCTCGTTCGCTGATTTTCAACAAATACCTCGTAATACAGCTTTCTTATATTTACATGCATATTTTGAATACAAAATGCATGAAGCATATTTGCTAGTTGTTAATAAAATCATCGGAAACTGTTGAACGGTCATATCCAATGGACAATACTGACAATAGATTTATGATAAAGTTACTAGTCTGTGTGGTTCAATCTGCCATACAGGTTAAAGATTGGAGGAAGGGACATCAGCTAGACAGGGAGAGTGAAGACGATGATAAAGATGTTAGAGTAACAGGACATCGAATTCCTTAGATCGTGCATCAGTAATCAATTGGCGAACTAGATGGAACAAGATTAGTTTGTGGAATTTAAAAGAGGCTATATTGAAAGATCTCTTTCTATGTGAGGCTCACAGAATTTTGATACTCTTTCGTATAGTTCACTATATAATGACCAGACAGATCATATCTAGCCATTGGCTAGAGATGCTCTGTCAGGTCGTTTATTGTGAGTAATACTAAACCTGTGTTACAGGTCCGGGTAAATATTTAGCCAGATAGGCCAAACCAACAGCTAAACCTCCATATACTAAAACTATAGAAAAATAGAGAAAAAAGCAAAATTAACTTCAAATCATTCTATGTTTCCTTCTGATTGATTGTATTCATTAAAGACATTGCCACAATTCCATTCGAGGAAATATAACAATATCAACCCATTTTTGCCATTTCAAAGTAGAGTTTTTTTGTTTTGTGTTGTTCTTTAAACTTTACCGGCTGCATAACATATAAATAATATATTTTCGAACGCAGCCAAAGTTGGATTCATAAAATAAGTTAAAAACGATTCCTAACAATTATGTTGATTTTTAAATAATTACAAAATAACCCTTGATGATGTAAGCTTTGATGCAAAAGACTCAACAAAGCCATGATGTAAGCTAATGGACGTACATACCTAAAACTTTTGCTATCAGCGTTTTTGTTCTTTGAGAATAATGCCTCGTCCATCCAATAAGTACATCTTGTAGTGTATTTGCTGCCATCGCGTTTATTCCAGAAGATAGGGAGCTACAAACAAAACAAAGGTAAACAGACTACTACTATTGTCGTATTGTTCAGTCAAGATATTGATTCCACAACGACGTGCTATGAATAAAATCATCATTTGTCTACTGCTATACACTGACTTAAAGCTTTCTGTATAATTCCAGAAGCTATGGATCTGCTAAAAGGATGTAGACCTAATCTACCGTGACATCAATAGACATACAACTAATTTCTTCTAGCCGAAAAAGCCGTTCAATCGACAAATTGGAACATGTACAACAGGGAGATGCTAATTCGTCATCGATAAAGAAACATAACGTCGGTCACATTCGAAAATGTCGTAACTACAGCTTCAATAAGCTGTAGTTACGACATTTTTGAACTTTGCCAACAATAAGTAGACCTACCTTAGAGATCCACTAAATAAAGCTGCAATAAAGATACCAGCCAGACCAGGGACGTCCTTCAGCACCATCATTACAAAATATGGGACTACCTGTAAACAGAAAAGCACTTTTATCAGAGATTGTGTTCACGAACCAGATTAATTCAGTTAGGCACTCCTTTTGACAACAAGATATTCTAGCTGTGTGGACATGTACGCCAAATTGACAGTAACGGAATGTTTTGTTCATGTTAAGAACGAGATTTATGTTTCCAAGTAAAAACAACGATACTTTTGTTATAGTTGCTGCTATTAGTCTTGTTTGTGTAGTTGATCATTGTATATTGAATCCTAAACCTATAAAAATATGACACATGGAACGCGCTGTTATCTGTTATCATCTGTTTTTGTAACTTGCTACATACATTTTCTACAGCTTTAACAATTGACCGATGAAAAAGAGTATAAAAGCAACTCTCAAAAACACGTTCATACTTTCAGGAAAGAAAAACAAGAAAATGTTGTAAGGAAGATCTTTCCATGCTATGCATATTTCTATATCGAAGTTGCGTTTAATTACCTAATCTTGCGGGTCTTTACCTGATTAGCGCTGTCTACATATCCGGCCTTAACTGGGTCACATTCTATTATTCTATAGTAGGCAAATAACATCAGACCGAACAATGTCAAGGTACCAGTAAAAACTATTACCAGAGGTACATTCAAAAGAACAAGTCTGAAAAGGAGATAGACATATACAAAAAAACATACTCTCAATTATGTAATTGTTTATCTATCGACATAGGTGGTACACTATTATAAAATATATTTATTTTTTCTTTTAAAGAAAATGCATTTTTTTACAGATGACGGCAAGAACCAATTGTTTTCAAAATACCCAGAAAACGAAAGTTAAAATCGAAATGATGGGTCCATTCAGAATTTTCAGTCTGAATATATGTAACACTTAAGTCTTAATATTTTCTTAGTGATTTGACTACTTCCTTACAAACATGAATTGTTGTAATTAGATCGGATAATATCGTTTCTATTTTTCGATAACCTCGTTACTTTAGCTCTAAACAAGCTGTAGTAAAGAGGTTTTCGAAGAAAAGGAACGATAATTTATTTATGACCAAATCATGCAAAGTTTGAGTAAGAAGTTCAGATTAGTATACAAAATAAGAAAATAGTAAATAAGAACCTTACATTTGAGATTCCCTCTTGGTCTTGACGGAGCACATTCTCTGTACAGCAGACTGGTTACAACAGCTAGGTAGCCACATAAAGAATCCTCCAATCAAACACGACCACACAGAATGACGTACCCTCGGATCAGGATCTATACTTTGTAATAAATAAAGGTGTTTTTAATTTGAAATTCATGCCGTTATTAATTTGAATGCCTTAAACTGAAAATTCAACAACGATAAAAAGCAAAGTATTTATAGACACTCTACGAATGTAGCAGCCATTTTAAAATCTAAATCCGCTACAAAGTATATGTAAAAGAGAAATCCTTAATCAAACTTACTTATTTAAATAGAGATGATTTAGATGTCAATGCAATTTTCAAGCTTTAAGTAGGCTACTTACATATCAAATACAATTCTTCCAGCCTCTGACGATTCTTCTATCATACCACTGAAACCACCAACTTTATTCAGTCCCTATTGAAATAAAAAAAAAGATTTAAAAATACAAAACACATACGATTTTTATGTGCGTAATTCATTTTGGTTTGCTTTAAACATCTAGGTCTACAATAACATCTACATGCCAGAAAAGGCATCATAGTGGAATATGCGAATTTCATGCGTGATAGTGCATTGTTGTTTACATGATTTCTCGATTAGCTGCTGTAAGGCTTATTGCAATCTGATAAAATCCCTTGTTACGTGACAGTAACATCTGCAAGGAACCAGAAACAGGTCATTATCTAGTACCTTTTATTCTGACACATCAAATTAACGCTTTTCAGTTTTTGAAAGCGATTCAAACCCAAAAATAAGCCACGAGGACATCATATTTCAGTGTAGAACCATGTGTTTGCACCTGCTTACCGTGAAAATGATATACATGTATAACATGATTTGATTAATTTCGAAAAACTGGATTGCTCTCCAGAGATATGGATTTGTTACTCACAATGACAAATACCCCTATCAAGCCACCGTACAGTAAGACAAACTGGAATGCTTATTAGAGATATGGATTCGGTACGAGTACTCACAATGACAAATACCCCTATCAAGCCACCGTACAGTACGATAAACTGGAAAACGTCCGTCCATATCACGCTCTTGATGCCGCCCTACAATTTGGAATATGAAAATAAGCTAAGGGCTGTAACAATGAATTTGAGCCGGGATCTGGAAAAACGTCCCTAAAAGCATTTTTAGAAATCGAGTTTTTGCATCAGCCTGTTGTCAAATTCAGTCCAATATGCATCCATGCTGCCCTCTTTAAGTTACTACAGGTCACAAAGTAGCTATTAGAGAACAATATGGATCCTGATCAGGCTGTGCGTATGCACAGGCTGATCTGGATCTATGTTGGGCTCAAAAGCCTTAAAGGACGTTTTTCCAGATCCTGGCTCATTTATATAATGCGTGTGACAACCATGAGTCGAGATTACCATATGCCTAAGTGCAAAGTGACCAGGATCTATACTGCTCTCACGTACATGTAGTAACTTCATACCATAAAAGAACTCTTTGATAATAACATGGATCTTGATCTGACTGTAAGTAGGCACAAGTCGATCTAGATCCATGTTGGTCTCGAACTTCGTATGACGAAAATCAGATCTATCACTATAAAAATATTATGTATAATTTTCAATATCCTGATCGAAAAATGTTTTAAAAAATCTGCAAGTTTGAGTTTTACTCCTAATCCAGGAAACATTGTTTACGTAACATGTATTATGGATTTCTGGGATCGTGTTAGTATCCAAAGTCACAAAGAGCCTATTTTTCAAGTCCTGGCTTATATTCGTTTTTTCTTGGTATGCGGACACGTTACGAGGTGGGAAAATCGGCATTTATCTCCGCCGAATGTTTTCGACATCACCCGAAAACATTGCGGTGTCGTATAAATCCTAGAAGGACTATAGATATTATGGGAGACTAACCTAACCTGTAACATTTTAATATTGCACATATAACGTGCAAATGTCATTTATCTACTAGTATTTTGGCTCCAGACTTATCAATTTCAGTGTCATTCGTGACAGTTTTCGTTAATTATTTCTGTATGTCAGATGTACACTATGGTCGTTATATATGTTATGAGTCGCATATAAAAACATGGCGCGTACACGTATATTGTTTAGTTTCAGTAGTAAGAAGGGTTTATCCAGACAAGATTTTTGAGTAAATTTTCGGAGAAATTGGGGCGATTGCGTAACCGGATCGAACCGGTCGCGCGAGCAGACGACGCTTCAGCGGTTTCCAATAGCGCTCGATTTGAAATTTGAAATGGCCGTATTGGCGGGTTATGCGGTGAGTATCGGATATCCAATATTTGAATATTGCGCCTTCTTGCGGGGCTTGCAGACGACGCTTTCTTGTTGCTGGGCTTGCAGACGACAATGGTCTTTTTAGCCTTTATGCGTTGATATGATCATCTATCATGAAATTAAGGACAGAGAGGTATTAACCCCTTGGTTCATTACCGAGTAGGCGACGTAAGCTCTAAGACAATTAAGCCTGTAGTGACAATTGCCTACATAAAGGCGCTAGGGTTTTGAAATCAAGTGCAATTCAGAGTTACATTTCATTTCTTTATTTACACATCTTTGATATAAACAGCATACATGAATTCAAATATATAAATAAAATAGTACATAAAATAGTTCTTATATACAGTATCTTTAGTGTTTACATAATGGTGCGTTAATATCCATAGGGTTGGGTACAATTATTGTCAGTAATTACACGTTTGTCAAAAACAATCCTGTAGTCCTTACTTTGACGTTTAGTAATTACGTGTCCAGTTGAAGGGTTACGCACAATTTTGTGTTCGTCTACAGCAGACACAACCGAACTTTTATTACTAGTCACCATTTCCTTGACTGTGTCAAAGTTCATGTCAAGCGAATTCTTAAAGTTGAGCGTGATGCCCCGTATTTTAGTAACAGACGACTGACCCTTTTTGTTTGGTTTCTTCAAATTATACGCATAGTTTTTAGGACCACCAGTAACAAAATGGGTAATTTTGTTATCAGGGGCTTTCTTGTCAGGAACTTCGTCGGTGAGATCGCCTAGGTAATCCCCGAGCGAGGGTTCCCATTCCCCTTGTGTTGTTGTGAACACAATAGAATCTGTGTCACAATAAATGAGCCGTTTTCCAAGATGTTTCAAATAACTATAGAGCTTGAGACGGGCTTGGGCTGTAGTGTAGGCGGCGATGACAACATTTGTACGGACGGATGGCTTTATGAAATCCTCGTTGTACACCCAGTCCAACTGCACGGATTCGTCGTTGATGAATCGGACATTGGTCACCTTTTGTTGATCAGATGTCATCATGTCAAAAAAATCAATAGGGTCTGATACATATGACGTTTGTGAAAGATTAGTGCGCTGTCCAAATTTGCCCCAAAATGAGTTTAACATCAACTTGGCCAATGACCGCAGACCGGGATTTTCAGCGATTTTATCATAGTCCAGTAAAATTCCCTCTTTCTCCCGATATTCTCGAATGTACCTTTGTTTGGCTTGTTCATTCACGCACCAGTCTGGCCAGCCACTTGCTTCCTGTTTAACTTTCAAAAATGTGTTTACATAACCCGTGAAAATGCCTCCCATTTTTGCTACAGGGTCGTATTGAGATACATCGTCAAAGTGCCAAACTTCGTAGATTTTCAGAATACGGTAACCTTGGGAAATAGCTTCCTTTATCTCATCCGTGACCCATGTACCCACGAAAGCTCGTTCAGTTTCATCATGGTCACATGTTTGTTGAAAGGTTTCAGTACACTTGCGACAGAGGCTAAACATTAGCTTTCCGTTGCATTTCATTGGCAATACTGGAATATGTAGCCCTCTCGGTGGCAATATATTGCATTTAACAAGACCTTCGTAGCAAAGAATGTCGTCAAAATTTTCCGTAAAGATTTTTGGGTGACCCAGTGGTATTTTACCCGTTTTGTTTACCCAGGGATACAAAGAGGTGACGTCATAATATTTGATTTGCTTGTTTTCACTCGCTTCCTCATACAGCGTAAAGGCCTCTGTTCGACCCCCAAAGAATGCTTCTCGAGGCTCAAGAGGACTCACATAATTTAGGTTTTGAATATACAACTTCATGTCCGCATTATTCTCAATGTCACATTTAAAGTCACATTCCCATTTACACACATATGTATAGCCATTTGTTTCAATAAACTGTTGTTTCTCCACAGTTCTTGCATACAATTCGCTCATAGTTAAGCCGGTCATGGGATTTGTTGTTGTTTTGGCAAAGCATTTGGGACAACCGTGCCAAAAACATCCGTGAAACTCGAGAACTATTTTCTCACCCTCCCGCTCGTAATATCCATCTACTTTGTATGGTCCGATTGTTTTTTCTCCATAGTTTCGTCCATGTTGTACATTGATTTGCTCTATTTTGGCTAAATAGGACATCCACTGGTAAGCCATGGTAGACTGTTTTTCTTCAGGTCGGTAGCCATGTGGTGGAATAATGCCTATGCTCTCGTGTTCTAGAAATATTGACTTATAAACGAGGTGGCAGGCAGATGCGATCGTTATGCAATTCTCAAACGGGTCTATCCCATCTCTGTCATCTTTTCTGGTCAATTCCATGAACAAGGCTCGAAACTTAAGGCAACATCTCCTTAAAATGTCTACGTCTGACTCGCAGTACCGCAGTATTTCCGTTTTAAAATTGAATGGAAGAGACTTATTTTGTTCGTACCATTTCATGAACTTTTCCCGTGTCTCTGGTTTCATGTTATCAGGCGTATAGTACTTGATGTCTGGTAAGTGTGATAATATCGCATTTTCGTTCTCCTTTCTATTAAATAAGTGCGGAAAGTATCCCTTGGCTAACTCCGTTTCACCAAAGGCCGCAGGCATCTCAGCTAAAGCCATGGGTATGAAATTCAGCGAGTCAATCATGCGGATTTTACAGACAGGAACATTGATTGACATGTACTTTGAACCCGTTGTGATGACCTCTGGAAGAACGGCATTTTCGTGTAAATATTGGAGAATAGGGTAGCTGTCATAACCTTTGAAGTTGTGACAGATCACTGTAGCCCCAACATTTTCCTCTGAAAACAGCCATTTACAAAAATTTTTTGTAGTCTCTAAACCTCTAAATACTCGTTGATTCTTCCCACAACAAATACACGACGATCCTTGCGAAACTGGGACATTTAGACATTTGTCACATACCTTATGTACCACACAAAGATTGGGTCTATGTTGATATGATCCGCACCACGATTTTAAACAGTGGGAACATTTTCCACTTTCACAAGGATTGTATCCTTGTTCACATTCAAGTATATCGTCCTGTGTGCATTCAAAATCAAAAAATATGTACTGCAAATGACGTTTTTTGACAGGCACATTTTCAGGAGATATTTGGTCTGTAACGGGTTGCATATAGCATAAATGGTCTTCACTAAAAAGTCTTTACATGTTTTACAATATTGCTCATTACATATATGACCTTTCTTTTGCCGATTTAAGTTAACAGTGTGGCTACATTTTTTACACTTGAAATACGTGTTGCACGTTGTTTTTCCACCTTTAGTAGACTTCAAATGCATATCATAGCAGACATCATTCTTGAAACTTCTGTTGCATTTATCGCAGAATCTCCATTTTTCTTCATCATCTCGGTGTATTTGGTGACAGAAGACGCACGGGTTATTGCGAGTATGTTTTTCCTTTGTATTATAACCTTTTTTGCAAGTGGCGCAAAAGTAACATCTGTTTAGAAACCCAGTCATCGTGGTGATCACATCAAAATGTTCATCATGGTAATAAAGATAAATGGGTATACCGCCTTCAACACCTTCATAAATAATGCCATTAAAATGTTCTTTAGACAATACATGGATCTGAAAACGTGGCAACACAGCTTGAAATTTCTTCACTTCCTCTATTCCACACTTTTGAAGAGGAACTCTCGCATTCACGTGTAGATCCATGGCTAATTGTTTTTGTATAGCACTGCCCTGTCGAATGCTATTCCACTTTGGGTGCTTTTCTATACGTGCCATTGCGGTAACAATCGCCCTGGCACAACATAACTCATCATTGTTTCGTATCTGTATCACGCTACCCTTTGTATGTAACAACTTTGATATGTCAACATATCGTTTCCTTAGATTTCCTTTTCCATGGGGGTTTTGCACATGTGTTATATCGATACGAAATGTTTCATCAATGACAAACTGCTGATATGACTGGAGAACGCGTTCGATTTCAGACAGTATTCTGTCAACTGTTAATTCTGATCTTCGCATGAATTCCAAAGTTATCGGAAAGTCTAATTCAGGATTGTCCATGGATATACGTACTAAGTCAGTGTCGGGTATTTCGTGTGTAATATGTTCGAGGATAGACTGAAAAATCTGTTTCATTTTTTTCAATATATTCTTGACCCCTTCTATTTCTATCTCTTTGATATTGACCTTGTAGTAGGTTGCTGTTGCTCTGAATTTTTCAATCCTTTTTTCACTAACTTTCTCAATGTCATAAAAACTTGATGGGTCGTTTTCAAGTTTCCTTCGTTTCGAAGCCCCGCCTCCGTCTTGGTTTTCTACAGAGCGTTTAATCTTAGGCCATCCGTGTTCTTGGTGTAGATGGTCATTAAGGGCATCATCTCTTGTAAATACTTTCAGGCATTCAGGACAGTGGTGATTATTGTCATCGGAATGTCTTTTCATGTGCCTCTCCAGGTTTTGTTTTCTGTTGAACACCTTCTTACAACTAGGACAGGCATATTTCTTCCAGTGATTTTGCGAACGTCTATGTTGTAGCAGCTGGCTCAATTTTGGAAAATCAGCGCCACACTCTTCACATTGGTAAATAGCCATCTTGAGTTCTGAAGAAAAATAGTTTGTATTAGTCTCGAGTTTTAAAATGTGTCATGTAGACGATATAAATATTACATTATATAAGTAAAATCTAGAAGAGATAAAAAATGCAAACTTTTTTAAATCTTGTAAATAATATAATCATTAATATAGCATCGGTCGTTAACCACCAGGCGAGACTACAGAAACTCTGGCGAGACTACAAAAATTCAGGCGAGACTACAATAAGAAAAATATACCTTTATTTATAATTCCTTTTAATATTGTAACAAATGTTTCTTAATGAACACTAGCGTGGGAATGAACCGATTTCCTAAATACAAATATTATATAGGTTTTCTTGCGCATGCGCAATGGCTATGAAATGAGTTGATCCTATATAAAATCTTAATTTGTTTGCAGTTCTCATTTGTAAGTTAGCCACCAGAGTGTCAACATGTTTTCTACGCAGTGCCCAGATTGTCACAAGGGATTTTGTAGAAAGGATGCTATGCTGAGACATTTTAAACAGAAACATAATTTGCCTTTGCCACCACCACCACCACCAGGAACTCAACCACCACCACCACCACCACCACCACCACCACCACCACCACCACCACCACAAGGAACTCAATCAACACCACCACCACCACCACCACCACCACAAGGAACTCAACCACCACCACCATCACCACTACCACCACCACAAGGAACTCAATCGCCACCACAAGAAACGATATTTTACCACCCATTTACTATGATGATATCGGGTCCCACAGGTATTAGTATTTCTATATTTTTCAAACAATTAAAAGGATAAAATGTCTATGTGTCAATGATTTTAAATATTTCACATGCTAGAATTTAAAAAACGGCTTTCTTTTCTAAAATCCATTCTTGTTTTATAATAAGAAACTGAAATTATTGCTTATGATTTTATGCTTATATTTTCTTTATTCTTTAGTTTTTAAATAAATCTTAACTGGATCTTTGGTAATTTTTTATCCTTCGTAATTTTCAATTGACATTTCATATATTTCTAAAAAAATGTTTTTAAATAATAGAGATTTTTATGATAGAATTTCGACTATCATTTAGGGATATATTGCTCTTCTTCTCTTAACCGGATCACGTGATTCCAGCTCAAACTATAAAAGAAGAAGTTTTGACAGGCGCAAATCATTCTGCAGTTGGAGTTCAGACAAGTCACATCGAGGATAACTTTGTGCTAGAAAATTCGCAAAATAATTCCGAAAATAATTTTGAACAAATAATGGAAAACAAGGGACAAGCTTGTGATGATTGTGGTCAGTTATTTGACACAGTTCACGACGTGCAAAGACATGTCAAAAATGGGTGGTGTCCCGAACATATGGACCAAAGGAAGCGAAAGCACGATGAAATGAACGATAGTGACACTGACGACGATTCTGTTGAATATAATTCGGCTTACGTACAATTATGGAAAAGAGCTCGAGAAAATAACAGTGGTAAATTTGATAAAATTTACAATGCATTAACAGATAAAGGAGAGGACAGTGAGACTGCACAAGAAATGGCCGAAGACCGCATAAAACACTACGACGAAAAAGAGTTTTTCGGCAAATATCAATCGTTAATAGATAATTACATTTTACCACTCAGAAGCAATAAAGCGCATCAGCAAATCATGGCTCAAATAGATAAACTGATCTCCAAAGGTCAAAATACAACCTCGGCTGTAAAGAAAGTCATGAGGAAACATAAGAACACCTTTCAAGAGCTCTTTGATACAGAAATTTCCGATGATGACGAAGAAGAGGGATCAGATGAAGATGACGTCAGTGACGAGGAAAGTGACTAGTAAAATGTATAAAAGTAATTCAATTTTATAAATTTATTTATTAGTGTTGTGAACTCTGTACAGTGAACATGGCCTCTTGGAAAAAATATTTAAAAACTATTTACAATGACGTAGCACACCCAGGGGGTTTTGCGGGCCCACAGAAATTGTACAAAGTGGTGAAATCCAAAGGAAAATACCAAATAGGCATGCATAAAATTCGCCAATTTTTGCATGATCAAGAGTCCTACAGTTTGCATAAACCAGTCAGAAGACGGTTTCAAAGAAACCATGTGATCAGCGCAGGAAAAGACGACTTATGGATGGCTGATTTAATGGACATGGTAAAATATGCTGATTGGAACCAGGGCTACAAGTATATTCTTCTAGTGATTGACACGTTCTCCAAATATGTTTGGCTGCAACCATTGAAGTATAAAACAGGCGGAGAGGTGGCAAATGCATTCAAGACAATATTTGATTCTTCAAAACGATCACCAACTAAGCTAATCACTGACAAAGGTAAGCATATTTTTGTCGTCTGTAATTAGGATTTATACTTTACAAATAAATGAAAACTTCTTTATGTTACGATGATTTAAATGAGTTTATGACAAAGGCAGCGTATTTTCCCTTTAAATTTATGTTTAAAATTTTACATTCAATGATTTGAATTTTACATTTAGCATTTAATGAATTGAATTTTACATTTTATAATTTAATTTCTACAATAGAATTTTTACATACAATGAGTATGAATAATTTTATGTACGACAGATACTACACATTCATATCTTTTTTCAGGTCAAGAATTCAGAGCCAAAAAGGTCCAAGATCTGATGAAAAAAGAAGAAATACATTATTTTCCCACACAAAATGAAACAAAAGCGTCAACGTCAGAACGTGCTATTTTGACTATAAAAACCCGGCTAATGCGGTATTTCTCCTACGAAGATACAGCAACATTTCTACCAGTATTACAGGATATTGCTGACAATTATAATCGCACTTATCACAGAACCATTGGAATGAGACCAGTGGACGTGAAAAACAATAACCAAGAAGAAGTGAGACTCGCCACTTTTATGGCACAAAAATCTAAACACACGGACAAAAAACTCAAACCATTTAAATTCAAAATCGGTGACTTAGTACGCATAAGTCATCTAAAAACAGTGTTTACTCGTGCATACGACCAAACCTATACCGGCGAAATATTCAAGGTACATAAACGTTATCACAGAGGAACACTTCCGATTTATAGGCTAAAGGACTTGCAAGATGAGGATCTGAAGGGTACATTTTATCAAAGCGAACTTCAAAAAGTTAACGTGGATCCTGATCAGGCTTGGAAAGTGGAGAAAATATTAAAGACCCGTGGCAAAGGACAGAACAAGGAATATCTTATTAAATGGAAATTTTACCCCAAACAGTTCAATAGCTGGGTTAAAGCCAGAGACATTGAGTAATTAAATATGATTTTGATGTTATATACATGTGTACATATTTGTAAATAAAGGTGTAAAATAATATCGTCTTGTGTTGTTTGTTGCAGAGCGAGAAAGCGCAAAAGATTTGTATAAGTAGGCGCCCGTTTGGTATGCAGAGCTGATCCTTGGTGATCATTGCAGACAATTAAGGTCACGCCACTATAAACGGGGAGAGTCCTATTTAAACCAGTCTTTACTGCTTCGACATATCCATACTCCTTTGAAATTCCCCAATTATAAAACGCGCAAATTTTATGATTCCCAAACCATACTATTCTGTTAAACAGTGAAAACCCAGTCACTATATTGCTGCAATAGTGAAATAAACCAATAACTTACCAAAAGATTTGTTTTGTGATAGCGTCGACAAAAAATCGATTAAAGCGTCTGTCTATAATTTACATCAATTACTACAGCAGCGATAGTTTTATCAATGAATCGCATCGTTATATACTCACTGGACGAGTCAATTGTAAATACAGGTTATACTGTTGTGCAATTCTCCTTTTACTGTATTTAAACCCTATCGACTCACACTACCTGTGTACCCTTCACGCATGGATTCGTCCAAAATTCAGAAATTATACACCTTATCAGTTAGGTTTTAACCTTCATCGAGAGCAGATGTATTTCACCATTGTTCACGCTATAATATTGGAAAAATAGCAGACGAAACATGTTGAAAATATACTGCGCTATACGCGAGATAAACCCGTTTTAAACCTCGTTATAATTTCGCTATATAGTTCAATGATACCTTACTGTAGTCAAGGTTTAACACTTTACATAAACCGATGTAAAACAGCTTGGTTTACGCTCGGGTTATCATTGACTTGTAGAGTATACAAAATAGATCGTCTGGTAAATGAGGCTTTAATCCTTTCCTCAAACGGCAAAATGTAGGGTGGTCCAAGTTGGTTATTGCAGATGATAAAATTGATGTTAATGAAAGAGCAAATTTAGGACAAGATGTATATAATTAAAAGAAGAGTTTGTGTACAATATAGCCAAAAATATTTTGAATCAAGGTCCTATAACCTTACATTAACAATCGAGCGGTACGTAAAATCCATTCACCTTTTTATCTTTTCAAATCAGTTAACGGGCTTTACCTTATAGCATGACACTTGTATTAAACGGCCGCTATCTTTAAACGTTTTCCAAGTCGTCTACTGTCAAAATACCGTTATATCATTATGCCTAAGGGCTTTTAAATAAACGGGACTATTGAATCAGCGCTAAAATTAGAAAACTGCGCATTGCACAACAAGATGAAATGTTGTCCGGTACATGTAATTGATTCCAAAAAAGCACACATTTTCTCATTAATCATAATGACAGCCAAATTACTGCTCCTTGTCTTACCAGTAAAGAATCTGGATAGCCTTGATGTAGTCTTTTGGCGTCTGCTCGATTATGAGTTAAGGACAGGTTTTAATCCTGTCGATCACCTTTACCCTTTTTTATTGTCGTCTGATTTACCGCTAATTATGTATGAATATACCGTTTGAATTTATTCCGTTAAAACAAAACGTCGTCTGCAAGTCCAGCAACAAGAAAGCGTCGTCTGCAAGCCCCGCAAGAAGGCGCAATATTCAAATATTGGATATCCGATACTCACCGCATAACCCGCCAATACGGCCATTTCAAATTTCAAATCGAGCGCTATTGGAAACCGCTGAAGCGTCGTCTGCTCGCGCGACCGGTTCGATCCGGTTACGCAATCGCCCCAATTTCTCCGAAAATTTACTCAAAAATCTTGTCTGGATAAACCCTTCTTACTACTAGTTTCTACAGTAGGCCTTACCATTGATGTATACAAAGTACCAATCACACCAATTAGTACCACAGATAGCCATAGGGGAATGTTGGCAACTTTAAAGGAAGAGAATAGTGAAGCACATTGATTAGTACCACATACATTTAGAGGGGAAAATTGACAACTGAAAGGGAACCGGAAAAACAGTCCCATTTATGATTGGTAACATCATCAATACATTAATATATTTCGAGAATCGTCCTCCCAGCAAGAATACTTTAGAACAATTTGAATTTAAAACAGCTACAAAGGACCATTTAGCTGATAATGATAAATGTAAATTTTAAAAATATCTTATGCTTTATACATGTTTGTATGAGAAGGTATAACCAAGTATTATACGTAATCATGGAAATATATTAAGCCATAAAAATACGTTTAGATCTTCAGCAAAGTGCGAAGTACTTTGATAAAGGTTTTGACATCGAAAACGATTCGTAAACTAATTGCACTAACCAGACATTATCAATTTCCAGTTAAAACATAAAAAAATATATTGATACTACGTCTTGTTTTGATTAAACTATTGTCATGTGATTGCTCCAATTGGTGTAGATACCTGCTTCTAGAGCTAAAGCTGGTGAATACAACACGGTTGCCATATACAGCAGCTGTAATAAAAATATCTTCATTTGTATTGCCGATGATGAATGACCTGGCAGAGCATCTCTAGCTAATAGCTAGAGGTGCTCTTCCAGGTCATTTATCATCTGATATACATGTATTTAGCATAAACCGGTCCAAGTTTGAATTTCTTTTCCCAGATTGTATCACGTTGAAAAAGAATCTCAATAGCATACTATAGCTTCCAATAGCTGCACATGGTCCTGCAAAGTATTTTTTCATTTTTTTCTAATCCGCCGAGCTCTCTTAAATGCATTTACGATCTACTGGCTAAAGGTTGCTTTATTGTTTACTTTAACAAAATCATTTTAGATAATCTATGTCAATTGACCCATCAAGAATGGTACAACATGAAGTCTATTACCTTTACAACTGGTTTTTTAAATTTGTTTTTATTCATTGGCTTGTTTTTTTTGTTTTTTCGTCTTATTTATTTTATATTTATTTATTTATATTTTTTTGTAGATCGAAATATACATGCCTACCGTTTGAAGCATTCCAAGACAAGATCCGAGTCGTTGAACAGATCTTGATTGATACCGGCGGCCCAGATACTGCAAGAATAAGCAAAATGTGTTTGTGTCACCGATTACCCAGAGCTGATACATACGCGTAAATAAATTCTGAAATGGTGGTAAAAGAATATTTTGTCGTTTTTCAACAAAAACCTCGTAACTGCAGCTTGTTTTAAGCTTTACGACGTTTTTGTTGAAAAGCAGCGATTTGACAGAGTACTTATCTCGGTATACCAGTTCACTTTTCGCAAAACAATCAGATAGTATAATTAATCTTCTCATTTCAAGCATTGTCTCTTTATGATATAAGAGTTTCTCAGATCGGTGCAAATGGGACAGTCAGTGAATGTGGACATCTATTGAATCAGTCACGCTAAAAGGCATTAACGGAACACGTCTTTAATATAACTTACTCTGTTACAACAGAGTACATCATCTCTTCATTCCATTTCGATAGAATGATACTCTTTTCTCACGGGGTCATTTCACGTCTAATCTCGGGTCCTTTGCGGGATTGCGTTATCCAACCGTTGGCGTAAACAACAAAACATTTGAATAATCTGATACAAGTTTTCATTGGCTGACGCTTCAAATTACCGGTTTCAGCCAAAAATAGAAGCGACGAAATGTATACGTAATCATACAAGATAAAACTAAATGATTTTGATTCGATAATTCAATAATTACCGCCTTCAGCCAAAAGTGGAAGCGACGTAATGTATGCGTAATCAATATACAAGATAAAACTGAATGCTTTTGAGTCGATAATTCAAATGATGTGCTATAATTAGATTATGACGACCAAATAGGCTATTTGTGTATCAAAAACTGCAGAGGTCATATCTGATGGTTTAATCAATAGACCTCGGCTTTGGAGAGTAAATATAACTAGGCAGATACACTAGACATCTTTGAGATAATCATAATGCTAAACTCCAAGGAAAGGAATAGACAAAAAATACTGACGGGCAGACTGACGGAGGTTCAAAGATTTAACTTAAACCAATTATGGCTCATTAAATATAATTAAACATAAAATCAGCACTTGGTTAATTTTTGAAATGATTTTAACTGTTTTGACAGACCCTGTGAAAGAACTTACCTCGTATGCACTTGTCAAATTCATCGAATGAACAAATGGTGCAATA
Source organism: Fragum sueziense (assembly GCA_963680895.1). Lineage (NCBI taxonomy): Eukaryota > Metazoa > Mollusca > Bivalvia > Cardiida > Cardiidae > Fragum > Fragum sueziense. The sequence continues at coordinate 71,506,373 of OY804593.1, forward strand.
AATAGTGCTTGTACAATGATGGCCAATATGATACCAATGTTTATATACAACGCCATGGTATGGTACATATATATCTCGGCCGGTATCCCCAGCACAGAGTTTGCAGACTGATAAGTCACCGCCAGCGACAGAGCCACTGGGAGAAGATGCAGATGGCGGTCACCAAACAAGTAACGTTCCGTTGTCTGCTGTTTTGTGCACAGTCCATAATAAAGTCCGATTGATAAAGAAATTGCCACAAAAATTGCCGTGACAATATAATCAACAAAGCTAAGTGTTACGTCCATTTTTGAAAGAATGAATCATAGCAGTGGATTAAAAAGTGGTATTGAGTTATCTTCCTTCCTGTGTGTGATTTTGCATTAATGAATTACTCAAAATTGTAAATCGACACGGTAAAAAGGGACCTGGGGGAATTGTGAAAAGTAACGATCCTCTTAACCCTTTCCCAAACAAGACCTGGTTTTAACGTCCCTATTAGAAAAAGCTTGGGAAAACATTGAAAAAAAAAGAAGAAACTGCTGATAACCAGCAGTTTCCCCTTTTGTCTCAATATTTTCTATGCCATATTTTACACAAATCCTATCTTTAATTACATTTATTTTGTCCTTTGTGGCAGTTTTTGAAGCGGATCACCCAAAAACTTTGTTGTATGGGAAAGGGTTAAGAATTGGCAGACTATACAAACAGACTAGGATCGATATTAGGATCAGACTAGGATCAGACTAGGACCATTTTAAAATAATTATTTTAATCTAGAATGTTTAACCTATCTGACCATATGCTCATTTTCCAAAGTGTCGATGATACTGCAAAATTTCGTAACTACAGCTTCATTAAAGCTGTAGTTACGAAGTTTTGCAATAACACAGAGGAAATGCTACATCTGGTTGACATATGCTGAGTCTGATTCGACTTCCCAAATTTGGTTTTAAAGACTGTCCACAGGGTCCTTTTTAGGGTAACGGGTCACAATTTGTTATCTTTGACCTCTACAAAAAGTATGGTAGATCTACATAATTATATAAGTTCATTCTCCTCTTGATTCATTCAACATTTTAATAGATCTAAGTATTATGTACAATAATGACAGATGAGGGTCAATATTTCACGGCGGGTAATTACGTGACACATTTGTATAGATATAATCATAATTATGTTTTAACGCCAGTTATTAGACAGATGTGATATGTCTTTTAAAAATCAGCCGTTATAAAATATTGACGACCAACCAATATTTTGGGTTTTCGTCAATAACTTTTTATCAGCCGATTTAATAAAAAAAAAACATGCATTTAGCAAATCCCTGGTGTTTCTTAGCCTTCTCTGCTTCAACTCGTTTCAACATTGGTCATATATTTACAGAATTATTAAAAAATATCGAAAATGCTGAGTAACTTGATTACCCGCCGTGAGAGAGTAGCTAACGTGATGCATTCATTATTATGTATGAATTTCGCGCTTGTTTCTGTAGATTCTTCGTTAATTCTTTTGTGCCGCGGCCTTAGCGCAGTTGGTAGCGCATCTGACCCTCATGCGAGAGGTCCCGGGTTCGATACCCGGCCGCGGCTAATACCATTTCTGACAAAATTGTCACTCACCAATGGGTTTGAAATCGTTAACCTAAGTGGGCGAGCAGCTGGAGGCTCGGTAAGGGTGTTGTGGTGGTACTGGTTTGAGAAACAACAGGAATCCATGGGTAGGTGCTCCAGCCGCCGCGATATGACCCTGGTAATTGAAAACGGTGTAAAACCCCAATAAACTCGAACTCGTTAATTCTTTTCACCATTTCCTAAACAAGATCAGGGTCTCGTATTATCAACGATCGTACAACCAAGTCGGGCGGAAATTCATAAAAGTGAATTGAATATGTCGTACAATCGTTAATAATACGGACCCTGGTTTTGACGTCTCTAAGCGAAAATCAGCATCTTTCCTTTTGTCTCAAAAATTCCTGTGCGATGATGTGAAGAAATGCTTTCATTATCAACATCCAATGTTCACCAAGAGGTAAGGAATTTTTTTTAACCCTATCACATACAAGAACTTGTTCAAAATGGTGTTGAATGCAACAAAAAATGACACCTATTATCCTGATTGTACGATTCGTTTCAATGTTTGCTCATACTGTCTCTTTTAGGCCAATAAAATACAAGGTTTGTGTCAGAAATATGAATCGTCATGCTAAAAAAGGAATCATGCTGATTCAGAGGAGCGGTCCTTGGATTTAGCCCGCTCGCACAAGTAAAAATGTTCGTCAACGTGATTTTCAGGCATTTGTTATGCACCAATGTAGTCGCACCCCAACCCCGACAAAAGCACGGGGCCCTCTGTGAAAATAGTATCCGCGCAGGCTTACTTATTTTTGTAATGTAGAATTCTTTCCTAGTTCATTTCATATTCATTTTCCAAGTGCGACATAGATCTGGTTCAACCCGGCTGAAAATCGTAATCGTTTTAGACGTTGAAGAATAAACACTTTGTCCAAGCAATGACTTGATTCAATATTTGAAGACGCTAGAGTGTAAACAAAGTCAAAACTGCATACTTTGACACTCACAAAACCCAGCTATATCTAATCTGATCGAGTCCACAATCGCACTCACCCGGTAACTTATATCTAAACTTATTTGGACAAAGTTTGATAAAGGTTGGCTATATTTGTGGAGGCTAGTACATGACATCAAATTGTGGACGGACAGACTGACATACATGACAGAGGACGGAAGAAAGTGACCACAATGGCCAAACTAAAGTATTTAGAGACTTTTCTGCTCAGATGAGCTAATCATTTTTAACTATTATGACTTCATCAATGCGTCATAAGTGTTACTTATTATTGTCCATTAAAGGTCGACACGGATGGTGTCCACACACTCGGCCACATTCTAAAACCATGAAACGCCCGCTGCTTGAATAGGCTTGTACGTAAATTGAAACAAGTCTCATTGACCATTAGCAAAAATAATTGCTCAATTCCATTTATTTCGACTTGGCTATAATATGTCTAAGTTCTATTTTAATCAAGTATAGATAGAAAAGAAGAAGTGAACGTTGATGATCATCCATACAACGCTTTCCATACTTTAACCCTTTCCCAAAACAAGACCTGGTTTTGACGTCCCAAATAGAAATGGCTCTGGAAAACATTGAAACAAAAGAAGAAACTGCTGATAACCAGCAGTTTCTCCTTTTGTTTCAATATTTTCTGTGCCATATTTTACACAAATTCTATCTTAAAAAACATCTATTGTGTCATCTTTACAGCTTTTGAAGTGAATCATCCTTAAGGATCTTCCTTTCTGACGATTTTTACCGTAAAAAAGCGCGGAGTAGTGCCGTAAAACTTCTACATATGAAAAAGATAAAAATGAAAAAAATCAGTTCTGTTTATAATTCTGATATAAATTACCGATATAAAGTATTCTCTCAAACATAAACAGTCAATTCTTGATTATACGAAAATCTAGAAGTTTCACGACATTGAAGTCAAATTATGAGCATCGCCTCAATCCCCACAATCGCCTAACTCGAAAATCCTGCCACCTGCGCTTGTCATGCACTTTCGTGACTATAGTTCACTTGAAGAATATATTAGGATACCTTTCGATTACCTTAAATCGCGAATTTATCATAAATTTAACAGTGGGACACCTTAATCGATCGGTCTCGACCGGAAATATTCCTATATCCGGCGAAAAACATGAGCTCGAACATGCGATCTAAATCACGAATTCTTCCAATCTTAAGGATTTTTGAGATCAAATACCTTGATGTGCAGTTTAATTGGAGTGTCCACTCGGTTCTGAGCGAGTAAGTACTTTTTATTCTACTGTTTTATCTACTTAATCATGCAATTTTGGAAGCAAGCTATATTACCGGATGTGTCCAGAATCCGGATACATGTATTTACCTATAGGGATCATACCAGTGCATTTAATTTCGTGTCTTTTTGTCATTTTCAGTAACTATTGAAAGTTATTATCCAAGCACAAATGTCTGATTGAAGTTGAGAAAAGCAAACGTGACAAAAACTTGCTAATTTGCTATGTCTCGCAAATTCATGCCTTTTTAAATCCATACAAGGAAAGACAACATTGTCTGTTTGGCGATCGACCTCGAATTACAAAATTGTTCAGTGATCTTCTTCGGGGTTCGGCTTCCTTTCTGGTTTAACTTATGATTTGTTAATCATAACATTGAATGTAAACAGGCATTAACTCTTTCCCAAACAACACCTAGTTTTGATGGTTCTAAAAAAACACCGAAACATCACAAAACGTTGAGGCAAAAGAAGAATATTCTGATTATCATTTTCTTGATTATATTATACACAATTCGAATCTTCATTAACATCGATTTTGTCGTCTGCAACAGCTTTGAATTGACCAAACGCCGACTGTCAATCAAAAACATCGATTAGCCATCGGATGATCAGAAAAAATGTCATGCCCCAATTGTTCTTTGTTGCACGTGTTGTTGTTTCGATTTATCGACTGACAATCAAAACAATCGACATGCCAATGGCAAAGAATTTTGTGCTAACAATAGACTAGGTTTACCGTTATGTTTTGATAAACCATCGGTGTTGTTGTAAAATCTCGTAACTACTTCTTAAATAAAGCCGTAGTTACGAGATTTTATAACAACACCTACGAAATACTATTTTGTTCGTCCGAATTTACGTCACGATTATCTGGATAAAATCGTTCCCTATTAACGATCACATCCACCATTGTTTGTCTTAAATTCTATGTTGGGCGGAGCGATCTGTCGATTGGCGGTTGGTCAATTGGACCACCCTTTAGAAAATTGTGTCGTTTGGGAAAGGGTTAAATATGTCATTGTTAAATTGTTAAATGATGGATTTTCTGTCTTACATGCAGGGATGTCATTATGTTTTGAAGCAACATTTATTTTGGAAAACAGCAGATCAGACTGGGGGCTTTTTGGCTGCGTACCTGATGTAAACTTTGTAGCTCCAGAAAAAACAAACAATTTTTTGGTGATTTTAACCCTTTCCCAAAGGAAAAAAGTTTACAGTGATCCACTTCAAAAACTGTCACAAATGACAAAATGGATGTTATTAAAGATAGGATTTGTGTAAAATAAGGCGTAGAAAATATTTAGACAAAAGGAGAAACTGCTGATTATCAGCAGTTTCTTCTTTTGTCTCAATGTTTTCCAAAGGCCTATCCTCTTAGGGACGTCAAAACTAGGTCTTGTTTGGGAAAGGGTTAAATGATGATTTTGATTGGCAATCGGTTAATAATGACATCCCTGCATACATGACACTGACAGCATCTGATTCAAAGTATTTGTAAATGTTTCAGGTATAACTATGTCTGTTCAGTACAAACCTTCACCCTGTTTGGATTTTGTTGTGTGTGTTTTTTCCTCAATAATTTAACAGGTAAGTTTGTTGTAATTTATATTCAGTAGTTCACGCAGAAAAGCTTTAAATTGTAAACGGAATGTGCAATGGCACTTGTAATATTTTGTTTGCCATCAAAGAAAATAGTGACATTGTGAACTGTTTATCAGTATGAGTCTGATGTCCATACTCAGTTTTCACCTCTATTAAGCAGGCCCGAAGGAAAAGGGGGGGCTAGGGGGGCTGAGCCCCCTCATTTTGGCCAAAAAATGCCAAATTTTCCTTATTTTACACTGAAAATTTACTGAAAATCCAATTTAGAATCCCCCCTCCCCCAATATTCAGACAAAGGGGCTTAAGCTGATCCAATATGAAATTGCTTCCTACGGGCCTGTTAAGTACATGATTCAGTAGTAGTTTTTAGCTCACCTGAGCACGAAGTGCTCAAGGTGAGGTATTGTGATCTATCAATGTCCGGCGTCCGTCTGTCCGTCTGTCCGTCACGGCGTCAACAATTTCTTTAAACGACATCTCCTCCTAAACTACTGGGTCAAAATCAACCAAACTTGGCAGAAATGTTCCTTGGGTGGTCCCTTATAAAAATTGCTAAAAGAATTGAAATCCATGAAAAACTCTGGTTGCCGTGGCATCGGAAAATGGGAAATTTCACAAAAGCTCAACAATTTCTTTAAACGACATCTCCTCCTAAACTACTGGGTCAAAATCAACCAAACTTGGCAGAAATGTTCCTTGGGTGGTCCCTTATAAAAATTGCTAAAAGAATTGAAATCCATGAAAAACTCTGGTTGCCGTGGCATCGGAAAATGGGAAATTTCACAAAAGCTCAACAATTTCTTTAAACGACATCTCCTCCTAAACTACTGGGTCAAAATCAACCAAACTTGGCAGAAATGTTCCTTGGGTGATCCCTTATAAAAATTGCTAAAAGAATTGAAATCTATGAAAAACTTTGGTTGCCGTGGCATCGGAAAATGGGAAATTTCACGAAAGCTCAACAATTTCTTTAAACGACATCTCCTCCTAAACTACTGGGTCAAAATCAACCAAACTTGGCAGAAATGTTCCTTGGGTGGTCCCTTATAAAAATTGCTAAAAGAATTGAAATCCATGAAAAACTCTGGTTGCCGTGGCATCGGAAAATGGGAAATTTCACAAAAGCTCAACAATTTCTTTAAACGACATCTCCTCCTAAACTACTGGGTCAAAATCAACCAAACTTGGCAGAAATGTTCCTTGGGTGGTCCCTTATATAAATTGCTAAAAAGAATTGAAATCCATGAAAAATTCTGGTTGCCGTGGCATCGGAAAATGGGAAATTTCACAAAAGCTCAACAATTTCTTTAAACGACATCTCCTCCTAAACTACTAGGTCAAAATCAACCAAACTTGGCAGAAATGTTCCTTGGGTAGTCCCTTATATAAATTGCTAAAAGAATTGAAATCCGTGAAAAACTCTGGTTGCCGTGGCATCGGAAAATGGGAAATTTCACAAAAGCTCAACAATTTCTTTAAACGACATCTCCTCCTAAACTACTGGGTCAAAATCAACCAAACTTGGCAGAAATGTTCCTTGGGTGGTCCCTTATAAAAATTGCTAAAAGAATTGAAATCCATGAAAAACTGGTTGCCGTGGCATCAGAAAATGGGAAATTTCACAAAAGCTCAACAATTTCTTTAAACGACATCTCCTCCTAAACTACTGTGTCAAAATCAACCAAACTTGGCAGAAATGTTCCTTGGGTGGTCCCTTATATAAATTGCTAAAAGAATTGAAATCCATGAAAAACTCTGGTTGCCGTGGCATCGGAAAATGGGAAATTTCACAAAAGCTCAACAATTTCTTTAAACGACATCTCCTCCTAAACTACTGGGTCAAAATCAACCAAACTTGGCAGAAATGTTCCTTGGGTGATACCTTATAAAAATTGCTAAAAGAATTGAAATCTATGAAAAACTCTGGTTGCCGTGGCATCGGAAAATGGGAAATTTCACAAAAGCTCAACAATTTCTTTAAACGACATCTTTTCCTAAACTAATGGGTCAAAATCAACCAAACTTGGCAGAAATGTTCCTTGGGTGGTCCCTTATGAAAATTGCTAAAAGAATTGAAATCCATGAAAAACTCTGGTTGCCGTGGCATCGGAAAATGGGAAATTTCACAAAAGCTTAAAAATTTCTTTAAACGACATCTCCTCCTAAACTACTGGGTCAAAATCAACCAAACTTGGCAGAAATGTTCCTTGGGTGGTCCCTTATATAAATTGCTAAAAGAATTGAAATCCATGAAAAATTCTGGTTGCCGTGGCATCGGAAAATGGGAAATTTCACAAAAGCTCAACAATTTCTTTAAACGACATCTCCTCCTAAACTACTGGGTCAAAATCAACCAAACTTGGCAGAAATGTTCTTTGGGTAGTCCCTTATAAAAATTGCTAAAAGAATTGAAATCCGTGAAAAACTCTGGTTGCCATGGCATCAGAAAATGGGAAATTTCACAAAAGCTCAACAATTTCTTTAAACGACATCTCCTCCTAAACTACTGGGTCAAAATCAACCAAACTTGACAGAAATGTTCCTTGGGTGGTCCCTTATAAAAATTGCTAAAAGAATTGAAATCCATGAAAAACTGGTTGCCGTGGCATCGGAAAATGGGAAATTTCACAAAAGCTCAACAATTTCTTTAAACGACATCTCCTCCTAAACTACTTGGTCAAAATCAACCAAACTTGGCAGAAATGTTCCTTCAGTAGTCCCTTATAAAATTTGCTAAAAGAATTGAAATCCATGAAAAACTCTGGTTGCCATGGCATCAGAAAATGGGAAATTTCACAAAAGCTCAACAATTTCTTTAAACGACATCTCCTCCTTAACTTCTGGGTCAAAATCAACCAAACTTGGCAGAAATGTTCCTTGGGTAGTCCCTTATAAAATTGCTAAAAGAATGGGGAACCGTAGCGGATTATCTGTCCTTGGATAGGTGGCGCAGTGGTTCACGGTCCAATATTAATTACACTCGCCCTTTTGCCTGGTAATACACAACACGGAAAACACACGATCGCCGAACTTAACTGTTGTTAAAATGTTGTAATGTCCGAAATTATGTCACAGATTACTTGATTAAGTGGAACTCTATTAGATCTAACATAATTTGGGGGGAAAAGAATGAAAATTTTGGGAATCCCGGTTACCCAAATATTCTCCTCTTCTTTCTCTGTTTCCCCCCTTGATACAAACTTCTCAGAAGGTTAGGTGATTCAGTTTGTTTACAACTTTCCCTAATTTCACCTGGTTTTAACACTTTCTCGACAAGACTAGATTTTGACATCAATAATATATATGGATAAGGAAAACATTGAGGCAAAACAAGAAAATGCTGATAATTAGCATTGTTTTCTTTTGCCTTTATACTTTTTTGTATGATAATTTGCGCACAAGTCCTGCCTTTATCAAGATGAATTTTGCATCTGCATAACCTTTGATGTTGGAAAACTTTCAGACATGTAGGTTTGGGAAAGGGTAAATGGTGAAAGATCTCAATTTTCTGAGAAAGTTAAGAACTTAGCACTAGAAGAAAATGCTGATATCCAGCACTTTTCCTCTTCTAACAAAGTTTCTAACCAATACATACACACTGTATGCATGTAGTAGTTTATTTGTTTGTCTACAACACATTTAATTCAAGAAAATACACGAAAAGGTCTTTTTTCATTTTTTTTAAAGGTGACCCAACTATTTCTCAATGGCATAATATCGAGGAAAAAGAAGAAAGTGTTGGTTTCCAGCATTTTTTCCTTTCCCCAAAGGGTTAAAACTTTACCAATAAAGATTACCAAAAGGAATTGGGTTGTTTTCAAAACGATTCAGAGTAACAAAAGATTAACAGCCTAATGATGTTGATGAGCAACAAAATCGTGCGGGACTATAAAACTATTTGCACTTTACAGCCTTTTTGCATTTAACACATCCTGTATGCTATGTTTCCTAGTTTTACGGGGATGTAAAGAGCGTGAGAACAAAAATGTTATGGATTTTACGAAGCAAATTGAGTCTAAACATTATATAAATCCATTTCTAGAATAAAAACATATGATAATATGCAAATTTTGTGAATTGAACGGCGATTGAATTTTGATTTCATGTCGGTTTCCAGCTGTCTACTTTCGTTTTCATGCTGCTCTACTTAATCGCCTTTTCTGCATGAAACTCTAGCATTTCGTTTTCATAATTCATTTCTCAGTTAAGGGTTCATCATTTAACCAAACTTCTACTCCATTTTCTGTGTTTTACGTTTTAATTTAGGAAAATAGGTTGAAAGTAAGCAAAGTATTTACGTTCTGCATGTAAACAAGGGAGAACTTCCGGATGCTGAAGGACCGGGAACAACGACGCCACCACACCACTCGCAGGGGCAATTAACCCGCTACGGTTCCCCATTGAAATCCATGAAAAACTATGGTTGCCGTGGCATCGGAAAATGGGAATTTTCACAAAAGCTCAACAACTTCTTTTAACGACATCTCCTCCTTAGCTTCTCGGTCAAAATCAACCAAACTTGGCAGTAATGTTCATTGGGTGGTCCCTTATAAAAATTGCTAAAAGAATTGAAATCTATGAAAAACTCTGGTTGCTGTGGCATCAGAAAATGGGAAATGTCATAAAAGCTGATCAATTTCTGTAAACAACATGTCCTCTGAAACTACATGGCCAAATTCTTCCCTGGGACAACAATGTGTAACATATGCAAAGTTATTTGGCATTATTAAAACATAACTCAGGTGAGCGATTTAGGGCCCTCAGGGTCCTCTTGTTTCCAGTGTTTAAAACAATCTATTGGAAATGGTATTGAATTTTGTGCTAAGAATAGACTGGGTTTACTGTTATATTTTTATACACTGTCAGTGTTGCTATAAAATCTCGTAACTACAGCTCTAATCAAGCTGCAGTTGCAGGATTTTAGAATAATACAGACCAAATACTATTGTTTGTCTGAAATTACGTCACCATTCACTTGATAAAATTAAACCCTGAATAGTTATTTAACCCTTGTGATGTTGACTGACATTTTTCAAAAAAACATGCGGGCTAGTTAGTTAACCCTTTCCCAAACGGCAAAATTAAAGGGTGATCCAATTTGAAAGCTGCTGCATACAACAAAATGAATGTTGATAAAGATAAGATTTCTGTAAGATATAGCTCAGAAAATATTGAGACAAAAGGAGAAAATGCTGATTATCAGCATTTTCTTCTTTTGCCTCAATCATGTTTTCCTAAACAATTTCTTTTAGGGACGTCAAAACCAGGTCTTGTTTGGGAAAGGGTTAATACATGTATTAATTATTTTATGGTTGTTACCTGCATGTGCATATAGAAATATGTTCTTTGGACTACCAGAGTGCTTGCACAAAAGATCAGTATAAGGCTTAAATTGTAGATGTCCTTTTATTCACAAGAAATGATGACCTATTTTTTCTGACGGTTTTTTTCATTTATAAGTATCAACTTGTTTCAGATGAGTTGTCTTTCCTTCAAGAAACCAGGAAAATGTAGCATGTTTGGTGTATTGGTGTCTTGTGAATTGGTGTCGTGTAAAGGCCTGCATGGATATTATTCTAGGTATGAAACTGAATAATCATTCAATGATTGAATTATTTGTGTAAACATCTACTTAGAATGTCATCAACATAAGTAAATGAAATATCAGTGAATATTTAAATTACTTTTATAAATGAAATACAAAAGAACTTTGTTAAAATTGTGTATTATAATTATATATGAAGAAATCATTAATTTCATTCTCTTCATTATCCTGCATCCAATGACTTCATGAGGCATATAACCTTATATTCATACATATTGCTAATATGTTTGAATAGATCTAGACAACTTGCAAAGCTTGTTGAACGTTAATTTTGGAAAATAAAATTACTCTTGTGGTTACATGTGACTTGTCAGTTTATGAGTTTATAAGATAAACAAAAGCACACCATTAATGATAAATGTCATTCACTTCACAAATGTTATACACTTTTTACATCAAAATTTGATTTTTGTAGGAATTTATATTGAATGTGTTTTAGCTAGATAATCTTTCTCACATGTTTAATCTATATTTTACATTTTCAGGGATGCGGGTATTTCTTCTTGCAGACAAAGGTCTAATCCATGGGATGGGTTAACACTCAGTCTACTGTGTAGCTATTTACATCACTACCAACTGATCCAAGGGGACATGAAACCAACACTCAGTCAAATTTCTGCAACTTATCATCAAAGAATCTGTTTTTTGAAGTGAACATGGTGTTACAGGAACTAACCCAAGCCTCACATTGAGCCTTTTATATTGTTCCAGTAAAACTAGTTAAACAGACAAGGAAAGAAGATAGAGCTTACACAGACAACATGACATTCAAGATGACTCATCAGATGTTCATGATTGTAATGAATAGTTTCATTCTTCATTCAGATATGGAATACAAATGCTTAGATTTTAAAGTGCTTTCAAGCATGGGTATCATGTCATTCATAGTAACTATAACAAAATTAAGTTTAGGTTTCCCCAAGTTATAAAACTATAGGCAAATCCAAACCAAACAGCACTTTAACCCATTACCATGATACAATGACTCTTTGACTCTTAGGTTTACAAAATAATAGCTTTAGAAAACATAGTGGAAAATGAAGAAATTGCTTGTGACAAGCAATTTCTTCATTTCCCACAGTGTTTATGGAAAACCCATGAAATGGGTGAAATTTAGGAATCTTTTGGAATAACAGTAGACCTCAACAATTTCCAATTTCACCTATTTGTTGCCATGAAAACTATATCAAAACAGGTTTTGTTTTCTACACATTGTTTGATTTATTATATGGATTATATTTGATATAAGAATTTGCAAGATATGTAGAAGAAAGAATAGAAAGAATTGATTTTTAGGCCCGAAAATTTTTGCACAAAAACATCATTTTGGTAACCATAGCAACCAAATTAGATAGAATCTTGTGCAGAAACAAGAGATGTTTGTAAAACATATATGCCCCCTCAAGGGCCTACATTTGATGTAGGTCAAAGTCCAAGGTCAAGTTAACAAGGTCCAAGGTCATGGTCAAATATGAAAGGTCTTGTTAGGAGGTGTCTATGTGTGAAATATCAAAGCTGTATATGTAAAAGTAAAATGAAACATAGGACAGGTTAAAGTTTTTAAAAGTAGGCCAAATGCCAAGGTCAAGGTCATGGTCAAATGTGAAAGGTCTTCGTTGGAGGTGTCCATGTGTGAAATATCAAGGCTGTAGGTGTAAAAGGACATGATATATATGCCTGGTTTCAGTCTTTTTAAAAGTAGGTTAAACTCCAAGGTCAAGGTTGCAATATTCAAGGTCATGGTCAAATGTGAAAGGTCTTGGTAGGAGGTGTCTATGTGTGAAATATCAAGGCTCTAGGTGTAATAGGACATAAGATAAAGGCTAGGTTAAAGATTTCTAAAAGTATATAAAAATCAAAGGTCAAGGTCACACAGGCCAAGGTCATGGTCAAATGTGAAAGGTCTTGGTAGGCGGTGTCTATGTGTAAAATATCTAGACTGTATAGGTAACAGGACATGAGATATAGGCCTAGTTTAAGTTTTTTAAAAGTAGGTCAAACTCCAAGGTCAAGGTCCAAGGTCATAGTCAAAAGTGAAATATCTTGGTTGGAAGTGACCATGACTTGTGTGAAATGTCAACGCTGTATATGTAAAATGACATGAAATATAGGCCAGGTTAATGTATTATTAAAGTAGGTCAAACACCAAGGTCAAGGTCACAAGGTCCAAGGTCATGGTCAAATGTGAAAGGTCTTGGTCGTAGGTGTCCATGTGTCAAATATCAAGGCTGTATGTGTAAAAGGAATTGATATATCAGCTAGGTTAAAGTTTTTTTTAAAGTAGGTCAAAGTCCAAGGTCAAGGTCACAAGGTCCAAGGTCATGGTCAAATGTGAAAGGTCTTGGTAAGATGTGTCCATGTGTGAAATACCAAGGCTGTATGTGTAATAGCACATAAGATATAGGCCCAGTTTAATTTCTTTAAAAGTAGGTCAAACTCCAAGGTCAAGGCCACATGGTCCAAGGTCATAGTCGTATGTGATAGGTCTTGGTCTGAGGTTTCCATGTGTCAAATATCAAGGCTGTATGTGTAAATGGACATGATATATCGGCCAGGTTAAAGTTTTTTAAAAGTAGGTCAAACCCCAAGGTCAAGGTCACAAAGTCCAAGGTCATGGTCAATAGTTAAAGGTCTTGGTAAGATGTGTCCATGTGTGAAATATCAAGGCTGTATTTGTAAAAGGTCGTGAGATATATGCCGGGTTTAATTTTTTGTAAAGTAGGTCAAACTCCAAGGTCAAGGTCACAAGGTCCAAGGTCATGGTTAAATGTGAACCATGTTGATAGGAGGTATCTATGTGTGAGATATCAAGGCTGTATGTGTAAAAGGACATGAGATATAGGCAAGGTTAAGAATAAAGTGTAAAAATCAACAAAGGGCAATAACTCCAAGAATTTAATTGGCAGAGTTACGGTTCTTGTGCACTGCACCTCTCCATAATGAGATCTATTCACCAGTAAAGTTTCATGATTCTACCTTACATATATTTTAGGTGTGCTCCGGACAAGAATCAAGTTATAAAATCAACAAAGGGCAATAACTCAAAGAATTTGATCGGCAGAGTTACGATTCTTGTGCACTGCACCTCTCCATAATGAGATCTATCCACCTGTAAAGTTTCATGATTCTACCTTACATACTTTTTGAGTTATGCTCCGGACAATAATCAAATTTTAAAATCAACAAAGGGCAATAACTCCAAGAATATGATCGGCAGAGTTACTGTTCTTGTGCACTGCACCTCTCCATAATAAGATCTATTCACCTGTGAAGTTTCATGATTCTACCTAACATAGTTTGTGAGTTATGCTCCGGACAAGAATCAAGTTTGAAAATCAACAAAGGGCAATAACTCAAAATATTTGATCAGCAGAGTTACGGTTCTTGTGCACTGCACCCCTCCATAATGAGATCTATCCACCTGTAAAGTTTCATGATTCTACCTTACATACTTTTTGAGTTATGCTCCGGACAATAATCAAATTTGAAAATCAACAAAGGGCAATAACTCCAAAAATATGATCGGCAGAGTTACGGTTCTTGTTCACTGCACCTCTCCATAATGAGATCTATTTACCTGTAAAGTTTCATGATTCTACCTAACATAGTTTTTGAGTTATGCTCCGGACAAGAATCAAGTTTGAAAATCAACAAAGGGCAATAACTCAAAAAAATTGATCAGCAGAGTTACGGTTCTTGTGCACTGCACCTCTCCATAATGAGATCTATCCACCTGTAAAGTTTCATGATTGTACCTTACATACTTTTTGAGTTACGCTCCGGACAAGAATCAAGTTATAAAATCAACAAAGGGCAATAACTCAAAAAATTTGATCGGCAGAGTTACGGTTCTTGTGCACTGCACCTCTCCATAATGAGATCTATCCACCTATGAAGTTTCATGATTCTACCTTTAATACTTTTCGAGTTATGCTCCGGACAAGGTTTGGTCTACGGACAGACCGACCGACATACGGACCGACCGACCGACCGACCGACCGACACTTGCAAAACAATATACCCCCATTTTCTTCGAAAGGGGGCATAAAAATAATTCTAAACATTATGTATGTACAAGAATTGAATAGTTTTCAACATAATGAATTTTGTCTGTTTTCTAAGCATTGATTTTATTGTCTGTGACCTTATTACCTTGATACATACATATAAAAATGTTTATTATCCCAATGCCTACAACATTGTAATATATATGTATGAACAAAAAGTCAATAGTTTTCAAGATAATTGGCATTTTTGTTTGTTCTAAAAATAGATTTATTTCTGTGACCTTGATCTTTGACTCCATGACCTTGGTATGTATATCAAAATGTTTGTTATGCCAATGCCTGCAACATAGAAATATATAATGTATTAACAAAAAGTCAATAGTTTTCAAGATAATTGGCATTTTCTATTTGTTCGAAAATAGATTTATTGACTGTGACCTTGACCTTTAATTCTATGACCATGATATAGATCTATATATAAAAATGTTTGTTATCCAAATGCCTAAATTTTTGTAATGTACTTGAATGAACAAACCTGAATAGTTTTCAAGATAATTGGCATTTTCTATTTGTTCTAAAAATAGATTTATTGATTGTGACCTTGACCTTTGATTCCATGACCTTGATATATATATATAAATGTTTTTAATCCCAATGCCTACAATATTGTTATATACATGTATGAACAAAAACTCGATAGTTTTCAAAATAATTGGCATTTTCTGTTTGTTCTAAAAATAGATTTTTTTGATATGTGACCTTGACCTCTGACCCCATGACCTTGATGTATATATCAAAATGTTTGGTATCCAAATGCCTATAACATTGTAATATATATGCATGTACATAAAGTCAACATTTTTCAAGATAATTAACATTTTCTGTTTATTCTAAAAATAGATTTATTGTCCGTGACCTTGACCTTTGACCCCATGACCTTGATACATATATCAAATTGTTCGTAACCCCAGTACCTACAATTTTGTAATATATATGTATATATAAAAACTTTATAATTTTCAAGATAATGAACTTTTTTCTGTTTCGTAGCATATATTTTTTGTCTGTGACTTTGACCTTTGACCCTATGACCTTGATACATATATCAAAATGTTCGTTACCTTAGTGCTGACAATTTTGTAATACACTTGTCTGTACAAAAAGTCAATAGTTTTCAAGATAATTAACATTTTCTGTTTTTTCTAAAAATAGAATTACTGTCTGTGACCTTGACCTTTGACCCCATGACCTTGGTATGTTTATAAAAATGTTCGTTATCCCAATGCCAAAAATATTGCAATATATATGTTTATACAAAAAATGAATAGTTTTTGAGATAATTTGTTTTTATGGGGTTTTTTCCCATTTTTGTAAAAAAAATGACCAAGGGAGATAACTCAGACTGAAATATTGGAAAAAGTACCTCGCTACCCCCTATTTTTCTTTCCACCAAAGTTTTTAGGATAGTTTATGCTTTATTCTTAGAAAGTATGAAAAAAAGTTAGTCACTAGAAATATTGTAGATTTTTATTTAAAAATATAATCCACATCTTGTTTTATCTTGTTATATGTGCGACTTAAATGTGTTACTAAATATGGACAAAATACATATTTTCTACATTCAAAATCTCGTTTTTCTTTTTTTATCTAACAAAGGAAGGTTCAAAGTGTACTCTGATGAAAAAATTATGTTGATCAACCCAATGATATCTCTTATAGCTTAAAAAGCTATTGTACAGAAATTTTATAGTGTATTTTGCAACATTTTGCAATAAAATAACATGCAAAGTTCAATTGATCGTGCTGCAAAAACAAGCGCACTACCATATTGTTTTCTTTGCATTTTTGAAATCTACAAAAGTGACTCTTGAAAATGATATATGTTTAAAAAAAAGTTAGTCACTAGAAAAATTTGATATCTCACAAGGGAAGATCCTTACAGGCAGAATAACACTTAACATCTTGCAAATTTTCCGAGAACTTCGTACAAAAAAATATATATATATATTATTAAAATATGGTCTTTAAATTGCATAAATGCAAAATCTTAGCTTTCTATCTTGTGTATTGGCTTAGATGTCGACGGATTTAAAACCCCATGATTTGTTGTCCCGGGGATAATATTTACAATAATGGAACATATGGGGTTTTAAACCCGTCGACATCCTAGCCAATACACAAGATAGAAAGCTAAGATTTGGCATAGATGCAATTTAAAGGTCATATTTTCATAATACATATTTATTTTGTACGAAGTTCTCGGAAAATATGCATGATTTTAAGTGCCATTCCCCCTTTAAATTTTGTCGTTTGAAAAAGGGTTGAAATACACATTTACAGGTATATTTCTTAAAACTAAGCTTTGTGTCGTTAGCATTTGTCTACGTTGCAGACTAGAATGTATCGTCGGTGAGGAGTCAAAACCTCGTAACTCCAGCTTACTCAAGCTGTAGTTACGAGGTTTTGACTCCCCAACAGCGTTATATCGCTGTTTGTCTTCTAAAATGTTTTTTTTTTTTTTTTTTTTCATAAAAAGCTACGATAGATACAAGCGTATATTGTGTCTGGTACATGGTTAAAACTAAATCCAGCAACATAGTTTACTTCAACAGCCACACCTGATGTATCCCTCACTTGAATGTTCCACTTACAGTCGAATATTTCACATTAAACAGTCTTCTGGAACAGGGCAATACATACCGTTCTTCTGTTTCAGTTGTCCATTTACCTGTTCATTCCAAAATAGCGTAACATTGTTAAAGGGACATAATATTCCAATTGCATTTTTAACAGTATGTATTGGTGCAAAAATTTGTTATTCTTATGCTTATAAATGCTATCAGTTTTTTGTAGTTACTGTTTATACGCCTTTAAAGTTGAGACGGAACTGGAAAATTCCATATAAATCTGATGTCAACATCAATTTGTTTAATTTTAGCACAAAAATATATATTGCTCGTAAACGGCGCAATAATTTGGGTTGAAACTTTCAGAATTTAAGAAAATAAGAAAATATGCTCTATCAGATAAAAATAAAAGTGAAATATGAAAAAAATATATGTGAAATGTCACTTTAAGGCTGTAGACGTTTGCTTATCCTTGCAAAACACGAAAGTAGAAAACTCTACTGCAATTAACCATGTCCCAAACGGCAAAATTTTAGGATGGTCCTATTTGAATGTTACCGCACACTACAGAATTAATTTTGATTAAGGTATGGTTTAGGTACAATATAGCGCTAAATATATCTGAGGCGAAAAGGGAAAATGGTGATCAGGATCATTTTTCTTCTTTAGCATCAATGTTTTTGTTGTTGTTTTTTCAAGCATGTACTACCAGGGTCGTCAAATCCAATATCTGTCGACAGTTCTTATCTTAAGTTATGAAATATCTTTAATCCTGGCCCCGGTTTCTCGAAAAAAAACTTAAGTATATTCTCATGAGAACATGCTCAACTTCAAGGGGATACTCTCCAACGTTGAAGAGTATTCGATTGAAGTTCACGTGGATTTCGTGCGATTTGAGCACGGTGCTCAGATTTGAGCATGACAACGTACTTAAGTTTTTTTTCGAGAAACCGGGGCCTGGTTTCAGAAAGGCATAAGTGATCATGAGTTGTAATTAAACACTTGAGATAAAGAAAAAAATCTTTGTTGTTTTTGTGATGAGTATATAGTTTACCGACATACTTACTAGTTAAAATGCTAACGATGATGCCCACAAGAAATGATGTCACAAACCCGAGCAGGCCGAAGTATAGGTAAGAAATATCATACAACGCCAAGTGATTTGAACTCGGAGAGCTTATTCTGTAACAAAAAAATAAGGAGTGAATTATTTTTCATGGAAATTTACCGTCAAAGTCATGTGAAAATGTAAAACGTCGGTTTGTTAATAGTCCCATTTAAAAGATCGGAGTAAAAGCATGGATTCACTGTGCTAAAGAAATTAATAATAGAAGAACTAGATCGAACCTACAATCCTCTCAATGATGGCTATCTATGAAAAAAAAATAATTTTAATCACGTTTGATATTGCATCTGAGAACAATCCTATCCATTTCGAATAGATGCTAACCAATTTTCGATGCATCCTCCAAGCTTAATTATGAAAATACTGCTAGGCCATGGGCCGAACCCAAAAAAAGGCTTCTAAAAAAAAGTTTGCTTCAGGCTAAAGGGTGAATACATAAACTATATATCAAAATAATCCCCATCATGTCCTGATTACAAAACAACATTGTTTACCCTAAAGTATGTGGTCACTATAAAGTAATTTGACTTTGAAATACTAGGTAAAGTGTACCTATATCCGGATACAACATAAATTCGGATAAATGGCTTTATGTGTCAAAATGCTGATATTTTGCCCGAATTTGGTAGTCCAAAAGGTGTACAACCTACTGTTTAACGGTAATGCCAGGTTTTGACATCCCAGTATGGTTAGTAAAACGTGATGACGAAACTATTTTCTGTAGGCTAATAGGCATTTTCTCCTTTGCCAACAAGATTTTACACATTATAGCACACAAATCTTCTGCTCTGTGGTGCACTTATTTTGTTACTTTGCAACATTTATATTTTGGACCAGTCTGATATTCATGAAACAGAATGTCAATCAAAAAGGCAACAAAAGATGCGTTTAGATGAAATATAGGCCCTGTTATCGACAGGTCTTAGGTTGAGACCCATACAACCTAAGTTTCTAGTTACACATTCCTTTAGTCATTTCCCAGACAAGACCGTGTTTTAACGAC
Source organism: Fragum sueziense (assembly GCA_963680895.1). Classification (NCBI taxonomy): domain Eukaryota; kingdom Metazoa; phylum Mollusca; class Bivalvia; order Cardiida; family Cardiidae; genus Fragum; species Fragum sueziense. The sequence continues at coordinate 71,526,169 of OY804593.1, forward strand.
CTTAGAAAAGAAAACGACCTTAGAAAAGGCTTGGGAAAACATTGAGACAAAAGAAGAAAATGCTGATCATCAGCATTTTCTCCTTTTGCCTCAATATTTTCTAGGTTTTATATTTCACAAACCAACTCTTTATCAACCCATATTTTTCACTGCAGCAGCTTTTGAATCATAGCAACGAGACTGGCTGCCGTTCCGCTAGTCTGATCTTTAAGTAAAATATAGTCAATACCAAAGTCATTTTTCAATAGTCTCATTCGCTCTGTAAATGTGGACCAGTGGCGAGTTTCTAACTAGCTGGGAGGTATTATGGTCAAATGAATTTTGATATACCTGCAAGAGTGCAGTACCTTTGAAACTCAAACATACATTTATATTCATTCTCACGAACCTGGAGCCAGGCTACATAGCTACATAAAACTTGTTGTTTGGGAAGGGGTAAAAGCAGTTTAACACATTTCCAAAAGGCATGCATTTGACACTTTTCATTAAAAAGCCTTGGGAAAACATTGAGACATAAGAAAAAAATGCTGATAATCGGCATTTTCTCCTTTTACCTCAATATTTTCTGTGCTTTAACACTCAAAGTGCCATCAAAATCCGTTTTGTCGTTTGATGCATCTTTCAGATTGTGCAACCCTACATTTTTTTTTTTTTTTATTTTGGAAAGTATTAAGCATCTCTTGCAGGAGTGCGAACGCAAACATGAAATCCAAGCCAACAGCTGTTCATCCAAAATAGGTGGAGAAAATGACAAGGCAGAAAGAAGATGCTCGTTAGCTTACTTATAATCAAAAGTATTTTAGATCCTCAAAATTAAGAAAAATAAAATACATGTATATAGTTGTTAATTATATTTCAACACACCAGAAAGACAGGAAAATGATGGTGACTGGGACATAATTGTCTCGTCCATGTATGACTGCAGTTCACATTATTTTAGTGAAACATTATATCATCAAATACTTGTTTTTAACCCTTTCCCAAACAGCAAAATTAAGGGTTGTCCAATTTGAAAGCTGCTGCAGACGACAAAACAAATTACATCAAAGGTAAAAAATGGTAAATTGACGTTTCTATTTATAGGTAACACTAGGAAAAACATTGAGACAAAAGAAGAAAACACTGGTAATCAGCATTTTCTCCTTTTGTCTCAATATTTTTCATGCTATACAATACACATTCCTGACTCAATAATTATATCAGAAAGTCCTGAATCTTGAAACCTTTTCCCCACTGCTCCCAGGAATGCCAAGGCAGTATGAAATTTTCCCGATCTCACAATATTTCAATCACGGAACGCAAGAGGACCTTGCCACTGTATCTCCTGGGCTTTGGCATAATTTGCCTGGTCCATGACAAGCACAATGGATTGAAGATTTAAGGCATGGGCAATCTCAAGAATTGTTAGTGCTGTTGCCTTATCTGTTGGACTTTGTTGGAGTCAATTATGGGCAAATAACCAACATTGTTAATTGGGCGTGAATCCTTGTGGAGAACTTGATTTCAGCCTGTCCATCCTGGAAGTAATCCATCAGTCTGAAAAAGAAAAGAAAGGAAAGGTAATGTCCTGCACAAGCGAATGTATATTACTTACAGATACATGTATATCCTGATATATATATACACTTAAAGACACTTCCAACGCAACACTTACATTTTTCATCATAACCAAATAAATAATGCAGAATTTTTTATGAATTTTTCAGCAAGTATAAATCAACTACGCTTACATGTTTTCTGTACGTTTCATCAAAATCGACTGATCCGAACATGAAAAATATTTAGGTTTATCACTAAGACTCAAATATGAAAAGTCACAAAACCCCAGGCAATTGCAGAATTCAATAGCATCAAAGCAGCATCATCAAATCATGTTCATATCTCATACCACTGCTTCATAAGATTTGATAAGATGCTTTCACATGCGAAGCAATACTAGAATCCAGTTGCACCTATTTTATTTAAGAAATAATGTTTTTGACGTGTCAGCATTGCACAAAATCATTGAATTTGTTTCCAGATATTAGTTTTTCGCCATTTTGCTCCAAGAAAGTTTCAACAACTGGAGCAGGAACTTAAAAGGGACGAGTTAAGAATGATCCCGCAAAGATTCACCATCAAGTATGCTTTATCAATGAGAAGGGGGTGTCTTCGTGTAATTTAGGTCCAAGGCGGACACACAGAATGTTAGCAAAATGTCATAAACTTTACTGTTATTACATGAATAACATGAATTTACGTTATCAGCTCGCACAGCTTTTTTGCGACTTTTTGTTTTCTAGTCATATTATATGAACTGCAATTTTAATCATTTCTACTCAATGTTTCTTTATGAAAATTACAGATATTATGCAAGTGTGAATGAATTAAATTTGTTGAAAAAATGATAAACAATGGTTCATAAAATATCAAGTTATTACCAAAAAGGTAAGTGTTGCGTTAGAAGTGTCTTTAAGTGTACATGTATTAAAAATTTCTCTCTTTCCCATTTGGCAAAATTTTAGGGTGGTCCAGACAACATTACCCTTTCCCAAACAAGACTTGGTATTGACGTCTCTAAGTTGTGAAGCTTGTGAAAACATTGAGGCAAAAGAAGAAAGTGCTGGTGATGTCACCAGCACTTTCCCTTTTTGCCTCAATATTTTCTGGGCTACAACATACATATTTTCTCTATTTAGTTCAATCTATTTTGTGGTCAGCAACTCCTTTCAAATCAGACAACCCTAAAACTTTACTGTTTGGGAAAGGGTTAAAGTAACTAAAAAGGACATTTCTGTACAATATAGCACAGAAAATCTTGAGGCAAAAGGAGAAAATCTTGATTGTCAGCAATTTCTTCTTTAGTCTCAATGTTTCCCCAGCATTTTTTGTAAGGGAGATCAAAACTAGGTCTTGTTTGGGAAAGGGATAAATCTATGTGGCAGAGCACAAGTCAACATGGTTACATTACTTTGTAATAGTGAGATTTCTCCTTGATGACAACTTTAGTAAGATTTATCCATGCTGCGGTGTTTTCGACCATTTTTTTTTTTTTAGTTTTAGTACGAACCTAAGTGAGTTTTGAATTTAACCCTTTCCCAAACGACAAAATATTAGGGGTCCAATTTGGAAGCTGATGCAGATGTTAAAACGGATATTGATCATGAAAGGATGTACATATAATATAGCACAGAAAATATTGAGGTAAAAGGAGAAAATGCTGATTGTCAGTGTTTTCTTCTTTTGCCTCAATGTTTTCCCAAGCCTTTTCTTATAAACACATCAAAACCAGATCTTGTTTGGGAAAGGGTCAAGACAACCACAAACCTTACAATACTTTGCCAAGAAGTATGCTCTGTCCCTGACAATGGATTCTGTATGAACTTCCGGACATCGACTTAGATCCAGATTCTCACCTGCAATTAAAAATACATATGTAATAAGTACCTAAGAACACCTGCTAAATGACATTAAAATAAGAGTATAAATACTAGATCTTTAAGAATTATATTTTGAGAAGATTTTGAGAAGATTATATTTTTCACTTTTATTTTGAAAAAGACATTAATTTTTCATATGATTATTACCCAAACAAGACCTAATTCTTACGTTTCTAAGAGAAAAGGATTGGGAAGAAATTGTAACAAAAGAAGTCTAAATGCTGAGAATCAGCATTTTCTCCTTTTGCCCCAATAATTTCTAGGCTTTATGGTACACAAATCCAATCTTTAGCGACATATATTTTGTCCTCTGCAGCTTCTTTGCAATTAGACCACCCTAACACTATGCCGTTTGGGAAAGTTTGGGAAATTCTCTCACCTTGAAACTGAATTGGTCCTCTTCGCTTCTGACCCTGAGCATAGCATAGCAGGCTCAGCTGGTGCCTCAATATTGCGCTTCTGGTCTCGACACATGGAAGTGGACGGTTCTAGCTGTTGACCAGTGTCCCGCTGGATTATTATTCCATTGGTGTTATGTGTTGTCCCTTTGCCTATTTAGATATTGAATGAGAAACTTATAACTTGAACCCTTTCCAAAACGACAAATTTTAGGGTGCTCCAATTTGAAAGCCACTGCAGACGATAAAAGAGACGTTGATAAAGAAATGATTCATGTACAATAAAGCACAGAAAATATTGAGCCAAAAGGTGAAAATGCTGATATCAGCATTTTCTTCTTTAGCCTCAATGTTTTCCCAAACCTTTTCTATCAAGGACGTTAAAACCAGGTCTTGTTTGGGAATATCATTATTACATTTTCAAATTTAGGTTAATCAAGGTAAGAACAATTTAGCTAAACTTTATGTGGAAAAAAGACATCTGAATACCAGTACATTTATTAATGACATCAAGGAACAAGAGGGCCAAGATGGCCCTGTATCGCTCCACTGGCTTTTAGACAATTAGACTACGAAATTCTTCAAGGAATACAATAGAGGTCTATCCAGAGAAGATTCATGCTACGCCAGAATGAAATCCAATAAATGATTAAGGAGCAGAAATGTTTTTAAAATTTTCTTAAAATTACACTATGTTTCATATAGCGAAAAATAAGCCTAGCCCACAGCGGCCAAGCTTTTCATCCAATTGTGAAGGAATTTTGAAGAGATTCATGCGAAGTTCGGTAGAAATTGCTCCTGCAGTTTTGGAGAAGGAGATTGTTTAACAATTTTTTGAAAATTCAATTTAATTAAATTTATTAAAATTTAAGTTCTGCACAGAATTTTTTTTCACGAATTTAGAGGAGATTCATGAAAGGAGGATTCGTGTGAAGTTTAGTTAAAATTGGTCCAGTAGTTTTGGGAAAGAAGATTTTTCGAAAATTTAATTTAATTTATTTAATCAAAATTAAAGTTCTACACAGAATTTATTTTTTTTGAAGGAATTAAGAAGAGATTCATGCAAGGATCATTTCTGTAAAGTTTGGTCGAAATAGGTTCAATAGTTTTGGAGAAGAAGAATCTTTAAAGATTTTTCGAAAATTTAATTTAATTAAATTTATCAAAATTTAAGTTATACACAGAATTTATCTTTTTGAAGGAATTAAGAAGAGATTCATACAAGGAAGATTTCTGTGAAGTTTGGTTGAAATTGGTCCAGTAGTTTTGGAGAAGAAGAATTTTTAAAGATTTTTCCAAAATTTAAATCAATTAAATTAATTAAAATTCAAGTTCTGCACGGATCTTATTCTTTTGAAGGAATTTGGTAGAAATTCATGCAAGGAAGATTTCTGTGAAGTTTGGTTGAAATTGGTCCAGTAGTTTTGGAGAAGAAGAATTTTCAAAGATTTTTCGAAAATTTAATTCAATTAAATTAATTAAAATTTAAGTTATACACAGAATTTATCTTTTTGAAGGAATTAAGAAGAGATTCACACAAGGAAGATTTCTGTGAAGTTTGGTTGAAATTGGTCCAGTAGTTTTGGAGAAGAAGAATTTTTAAAGATTTTTCGAAAATTTAAATCAATTAAATTAATTAAAATTCAAGTTCTGCGCAGATTTTCTTCTTTAGAAGGAATTTGGTAGAGATTCATGCAAGGAAGATTTCTGGGAAGTTTGGTTGAAATTGGTCCAGTAGTTTTGGAGAAGAAGAATTTTCAAAGATTTTTCGAAAATTTAATTCAATTAAATTAATTAAAATTTAAGTTATACACAGAATTTATCTTTTTGAAGGAATTAAGAAGAGATTCACACAAGGAAGATTTCTGTGAAGTTTGGTTGAAATTGGTCCAGTAGTTTTGGAGAAGAAGAATTTTTAAAGATTTTTCGAAAATTTAAATCAATTAAATTAATTAAAATTCAAGTTCTGCGCAGATTTTCTTCTTTAGAAGGAATTTGGTAGAGATTCATGCAAGGAAGATTTCTGTGAAGTTTGGTTGAAATTGGTCCAATAGTTTTGGAGAAGAAGAATTTTTCAAGATTTTTTGAAAATTTAATTCAATTAAATTAATTAAAATTCAAGTTCTGCACAGATTTTATTCTTTTGAAGGAATTTGGTAGAGCTTCATGCAAGGATGATTCGTGTGAAGTTTGGTTGGAATTGGTCCAGTAGTTTTGGAGAAGAAGATGTTTAAAGAAAAAGTTTACGCACGGACGCACGGATGGACGCACGGACGGACGCACGGACGGACGGACGGACGACGGACACAGGGCCATGACATAAGCCCCGCTGGCCTTCGGCCAGTGGAGCTAAAAACTGGAAAATTATTCTTCTTTAATTGATTTAATATTTTAGGAAAATTATTAAGTTATCACTCTCCATATTCTGAAGCATGAACATGATTACATGAAAAGCATAGAACCCATCCCCAAATAGATCTACAATATTAGTAATGTTCCTGTAATTACTGTGCATTCCGGTATTTCTATGGACCCCTGCTAAACACAATTCTTTAAAAACAATACTCACCTCACATTCAACTTGTTGGTCCTCAGATGACCATAGACGTCCAGCGTCCCTCCGCATCGCCCCACATTCAATTCGCTTACTGTTTGTGTACTTCTGGTAGCACTCACCAAATGTCAGGTGCAACTTCGTTACTATCAGTCAAAATACTGAGGCAATTTCTTTTTCTTTACCATCCACAGTTGCCCAAACATTTGAGCAACTGTACAGCTTCGTCCATGTAACGTCTGTGCATGGAATAAGTGCTCCTACATCAAAATCTGACAGTTGACAGATGAAATCCTTATGGGGGCGGCCATTTTTTCAGGACCGGGCTGAAGCCTCTTAGGCTAAATACTCTCATCTGATTGGTCAATTATGGGCATCTTCAAAGACACTAAAATCGCGTTTTTCTAATTAGTGACCACATAATTTAAGGTAAACAATCCTGATTATGACTTTATACATTAATATCTTAATTACTAAATCAAGTTTTCCCCTTCACCCTCCAGCCTGAACCACTTTGTCACAATTTGCTGGCTCGGCCCACGGCCTATGCCGTTTTGCACACCGGAAAGTGTCATATTCGCGAGTCTAGTTTTAACGTTGAGACGGAACAAACTTAATTCGTAAAGTTCTGCCTAAATAAAGCCAGAACACAAACGTGTTACTTGTTGTTCAATTCATTCAATTAACACTTTCCAAAACGGCAAAGAAATTACGATAGTCCAAGTTGAAAGCTGCTACCAATGACCAAATGAACTTCAGCATTTTCTTCTTTTGCTTCAATGTTTTCCAAGCACATTCAATAAGGGACAAAACCAGGTCTTGTTTTGAAAAAAATGTTCAAACAATACCATACTAACTCACTCGCTCATCTCTGTTGATATATAAGATGATACTGTAGAAGCATTTGTTGATAGATCTATTATTGAGTCAGTGCCATTTGTTCCAACGCAGCCAGATATAGGGTTGAATTCTGACATTGATGTACGTCGACCATACAAGAACGAGCCCATAGCTACCCACATGTTCAACATAATACCAGTGATACCGCCTGTAAGAGCTCCCTGTAATGACAAGTTTGGCCCTTTCACAAACGGCTAAATCTTGTACATATTCTTCAATCTTATCAGTTCAATGTGACAGTTGTTGAAGACAATATCGTCGCTCTTCAACAAAAACCTCGTATCTGCAGCTTTTTTTAAGCTGCAGATACGAGGTTTTCGCTGAAATGCGAAGATAAAATAATTCACATCAAAAAGCGAGAGTGTGTCATAGCGTAAAAATGTTGATGGTTATCATTAATTTATTCTTTTGTCTAAATGGTTTCCAGCTATTTCTACGATTGGGGTAAAAACTAGGCGTTATTTGGGAAAAGGTTAGTCATGCTTGTTTTTTGTTCGTTCGTTCCTTTGTTTGTTTGTTTGTTTTGATTTTGGTTTTTGTATTTGTTGTGTTGTTTTGTTTTGTGTGTGTGAGTTTTTTAAGCTTAGCTTAGTTCGAAAGAATTATATACTGACGGCCATAAGAAACGCCTCAGTCCTATTAGATATCCGATTACTCAGTATATTTGATTTGAAATTACAAAAACTTATTTCCATCTGTAAATTTGATTATCTGGAATTGAAAATGATTATAAAGAAGTTATCAAATTCTTACAGTTTTGAAAAATAGCACATTTAAACAGAGCCGTATCAGAATTTCCATTTAAAAATCAGTTGCACGTGGTTAAAACTCTACTTGCGTCAATAACAGGTGCCGTGAAACGTGTTATTTGGCGTTCACAATTAGTGAATACTGAATGCGATATCGATCCCAACGTCATAAACATGAAACGCATATGACGTTAACGTAAGAAACATTCTTATATGACAGGTCTATCTGACGTTTGCCGATTGGCAAATGTTTCTGTAACTATGACTCGTCGACCAAAAAGCCTAATCGTGCAATGCAAGACGTCAAAACGTCCGACGGCTTGTTTTTGAATTTCCCGTATTCAAAAATGACTCATATACGAGCTCTATTTTCCTAACAATGTATCTGTTTCAAACGTTACTTGAAACAACAAAAAATGTCATATAACACTTACTAGGCCACCACATTAATCGACTACTCAACACAACGTCGATCCCAACGCCACAAACCTGAAACGTACATGACGTTGACGTTAGGAATTTTCTCGTTTTAAAGGCGTTACACGAGATCCAGTTGAGCGTAGTCGATCGATAAACGTTTGCGAATCTCAAACGCGTCGATTAAGATTCCGAATTGGGGCACACAATGCGTTAAACTGTCTGGCGACTTGTTTGCGTATTTCTCGCATTCGAAAATGACCATATCGTGAGCTCCCTTTTCAGAATTTAGCCTTTGCATCCTATAATACGGATGTTTGATAAGAAAATCTTTAAATTTCTGATTGCCTATCCACTAACACATGTTACTGTGTTAAATGAGACCAATTTCACCACATGACAAATAAACACGAAGAGCACGTAGAAAACGTGACCAGTCACCGGAAATGAACATTTTGATGAATAGAAACGCAAATTTATTTATTTGGCGTAACTGTTGGTCAAAAATATTGTATACAGTATATATTTCAGTAATATTGTAATAGGCGTAATGAAAATAATGACGAATTTCACTGAGGCGTTTCTAATGGCAGTCAGTATATATTTCAAGTAGCCTACATCCTTGAATTTCATATAAAGTATAAAGGTGGCAAAAGTGCATTAAAAAATTCCCCAGCGGCAACAAATAGGTTAACGAAATTTGAAAGCTGCTGTAGATCAGGAAATGGAAATGCGTGGAAAATATTGAGACAAAGGGAAATAAGTTATGATATGTAATTATGTTTTCCTCAATGTTTCCCTCGAGTATTTAAGTTAGAGTCGTCAAAGCCGCGTCTATCTGCTTAGTTAAGGATGTTTGGGTCGTCTACGATATACACAGCATTGATTACTCACTATTTTGTTAGCTTGTGGACAAATGGCCCCTAGAAACATGATTCCCGCCACCGGACCCCCTGTCGCTCCGAAACACGTATTGCTTATCTGAAACATACGAGGGTTGTTTGATAAATTCGCGGAATTATTCTGTAATTCAAAATTGTGATTGAATATGAGAATTAAATCTGTTTCCTGGCAAACCTTAACTATTCGTTATTGAGAATGCAAAATATCAACATGATACGTTTACAAATAATTTCTACAGATACCATAAAATAAGGCAATGTCTTGCCGGTTGCCTTCGGCCAGAGCGTCACGTAACGTCACGCCGCCGCAATTGACGTCAGGCCTGTGAAATCAGAATTGAGCGACCCGTTAACTATTTCAATATTGTCACCAGCGACAGCTTTAATATTCCTGTGTATGCGGTTCAACAATTAAATATTCCTTAAAGCGGTAATAGCTGTCACGATTGAAGTTTTTTTGTTACCGAGTTCTTATTATCTGATGATATGAACAAAGCCTATTCCAACTGCATAAAACATATAAAACCAGTGAAAGAATGGTACATTGGTACATTTTCCCTTTCTTGCAATGTATGTCAGTATGTCATGTTTACAATGTCAAGGGCGAGTCGGAATCATCCGAGTACTGAGCGGTTAAAAGTGAGCGTCTACGGAATCTATTTTAAATCGAGTGGAATGACGTCAGAGAATAAACAGTGATTTTCTTTTAAAGGTCAACTACGACCTATATTTGAATTTCTTTAGCGTGAAAAGTAGTTAAAAACAACATTGTTCGCGATTCCTGTTTAAATTTACCCCTCAGGTTAATTAGAAAGAACATGTAGACAACTGACCTATTTAAAAAACCGACTAGAGTGATTGTTCTTGATAGATGTCAACATGAGACGTCATTGGAGTTCAAAAACAATTACAGCATTTGTTGATCACCGTCGTCATTTATGCCAGTTGCACATATATTACCCATTTAAGCTCAAAAATATTAAATATGCTAATCAAGATCTGCAATAATAAAAGGGTAAACAAAGACCGCATGGAAAGTACACGTGTTTGACCTATGTTCATATACGAATTTGGTCATATGCAACGGTATACTGCACAGAGAGGCATGTGACGCTCAACACTCGCCCACTAAAACATGTATATCGTGGGCATTAGGCATCCACGAGGATTTTTGAAAACATATTACCTTATAAGGGAGAACTCGTAAAATCCGGTATCTTGACTGCTTTTTTAAACTCTTCGATTTTGAAATGACCATCTGTGCATTATTACAGGCCCGTAGGAACAGGGGGGGGAGGGGGCTATGGGGGGGGTAAGCCCCCCTTCCCCCCAAAGTTGGCCAAAAATGCCGAATTTTCTTAATTTTACACTGAAAATTTTGGGAAAATCCAAATTAGCCCCCCCAATATTCAGGACAAGGGCTTTAGCCCCCCCTCCCCCCCCCCCCGATATGAAATTGCTTCCTACGGGCCTGCATTTTAAACCATTCATGAGAAAACCAGAAAATCCTTTCATTTGCTCGTAATTGACCTTTAAAAATATGAGATGTCTCTTTAAAAAGGACCTTTTGGGAAGTGTGTAGCAACCCTAAACAAGCTGCGAGGAAAGTACAAAACGATCAGGATCGAAACTGTTGATACTCTGGATTTACATGTTTTCCTTTCACACTTTATATTATTATTATCTAAATACGGATATCGTTGGCGTTTGCTAAATGTGATCTAACTCTCGAAATATGGTCTTCTGTTGAATTCATAGGAGCTCGCTTTTAGCATGACGTGTCAAGCAGAATCTAACTGACCCTTTCCCAATTATAACCTTGGTTTGATGTCATCATTAGAAGGGATTGAGAACACATTGAGGTAATAGGAGAAAATCTTGATAACTAGCAATTCCACAGTTGCATCTATAGATATTTTCTCGGTTTTATTTAATTCAACAAATCTTATCTTAACATGCATAGTTTGTCGTGTTTAAAACTTTCAAAATATTCAACTTATTGCCGTTTGGGAAAGAGTGAGGCGTGGCTTATGAAATAACTTCAACTGGTTAACCCTTTCCCATACAAGACCTGCTTTGGACTTCCTTTTTTGCAAAAACACAGGAAACATTGAGACAAAAGAAAGGAATGTTAATTGTTAGCAGTCTCTCCTATTACCTAAACATTTTCTATGTTATATCGTAAACAATTCACATTTCCAATGTCATTGGTTATGCAGTCTTCAAACGATTTCAGTTGAGAAGAGTTTTATTTTTTGTCATTTTGGGAAAGAGTTGAACATTTATTCGTAACCAGGCACGTGCTGAAATCCCGTGAAAATCGGAATATTTCAAAAATTTTACCCGTCGCACTAAAGAGGAACCTTCTGCAAAGTATAAAAGTATAGATAATATCCAGCCTGTGCGGACTGCGCAGACAGAGAAGATTCGAGACTCATAACTCGTAATTTCATGGGCCTTGAATAATTTCTCTATCTTACTATGTGTTCATTTTCTAGTTACCGTCTGCTTAGTATGAGTCGTTTCTCGAAATTGTGTTTTATGAACTTCCCGTAAATTCCCTTTTAGCGTGACGTGCCACTTTTATTAGATCCCTTTGTATCACATGATCACCCGACTATAAACGAATATTTACGGCTTTTGCAGGTACCCGAAATATGTAATATATAAATCTATATATAGACACAATTGTAAACACCAATCAAACTTTTGAGCGCCGTGGAAAGTTATAATGTCAAAATACATGCGCTTATTGTGGGTAAACAGTGCATGGTAACTCGCTTGAAATACGGTCTTTCTGCATCTTTTTGCTCATACTTTAATACTGTAAACCCCTTTTTTGGTAAATTGGCAGGTTTTTTGACAGCTATTATCCCTTTAACCCAGTCACTGATGAATGACATGATAAACTAGCGATTTTCTTTAATTCGTCGAAAGTTTCGATATTCTGGCCAAATAACTATGATATTAGATATGTAGTGTCTAAGGAGGGGACGTGCCTAGAGATTTACATACGTATATTCCTTTGTTTCGGGATTGTGATAACAAAGCCACATTTCGCCTGAAATTGCAATTTTATCCAAGAAATTGTCGTAACTAGACTCATACCGCATCAGAAAATCACAAGAACAGTTAGAACATGATTAGTTAGACTGACCATGATTCTTTTGGTCGACATCTCGTAGAAGACGAGAAGCAAAAATACCGAAACCTTTGACAAAATTATCAAACTCATGTAAAAGTACGATAAACGACTCTATTATCAATTAGAAAAAGACCGCGTCACAGCAACAGCCCATACAGTCAAAGCGCTTATCCGCCCTGACAAGCTGTCCTTCACAAGCTCTTGTACCCTGACTGATCGAATGGTTTGGCCTACCTGACCAGTCATCGCCATGTTCCGATGTTTTGTCTGTCTTTAAGCATCCATGCCACTTCAATGCAAATGCTTTTCCACATATCGACATTTTTTCGACTTGCCAATTTGTCTCAATGTATCTGAAGGCGACAACTCTAACCAAATACAAAACATCTCGACGGCGCGCCAGCGGGTCATCAAATGACGTCTGTTTTCTTCGACGATTTGCTTACGACATGATCTTGAAAACGCTGTGTACATGTCAACTTTTGAAAAAAACGGCATTTTTTAAGAACATGTCTACACAATGTCAACCAAACGTGAGCTTAATTCCATGGTTCTGGCACACACTGTTTTGGTGCTCCGGCACGATTTTGATTAACACGATTATTTCAAAACTGACCAAAGGCAACGTCGCGTATATCGGTTGCTATGGAGACAGAAAAAAGAGCATTAGAGTGGGTAAATTTTATTGTCGTTATACCCATAAATGTATGACATTATTTTCTATATTTGTACGTAATTTCATTATTTTTGAACACGATATAAAGAAATGAGAAACAAATTCCGCGAATTTATCAAACGACCCTCGTACAAGTTGTTTATACTTACAATCTGATTAAAATACAATATTAACTTTTCAGTAACATCTGACCAATCAAACCAACGCTTCAAAATTCTAAGTAGTCCAGTCAATAAAGGGTTGGACATCAAACTAATTGCAACAGAAATTATTTCTTTACTAAAATGAACCTATATCATTACGGAACAATGTGCTAAAAATCTACCAAAATCTATCGAGCCGTTATTGTGTAAAACGTGTTTAGAAAAGGAATAGTAAGACAGAGTTTTTGGTACTCTGTGTACTTTGATTATTTTCAGCAAGCTTCCCACTGATCATGATTACATAGTATTATTTTCCAATATTTCATCAAACATCCTGTGTTTTTTTAGCAAAAAGAATGTTTCAGCTTAGATTGATCATTCACTTCATGAACATGTGAATATAAATTCTAGAACAACCTTTACAGCATCAAAAACATTGATGATGTGATCAGTACTTTGATCGTGTCAAGCCTCTCAATGAATATGACTGTAAATTCTCCCCCCCCCCCACCCTACCCTCACTTCGCAAATCTCTTTCTCTCTTAACAAGGGGACAATACACAAGTATTTATAAATACATGTATGGAAATGGTTGCAAAAAAAGAAATTGATAATAGAATGTATATTTCCCTTGATAATCCTTTTCCAAACGGCAAAATTTTAGCTTGATCCATTTCAAAAACTGACACAAATGACAAAAATGAAGTTATTAAAGATAGAATTTGTGTAAAATAGGGCATTGGAAATATTGAGACAAAAGGAGAAACTGCTGGTTATTAGCAGATTCTTCTTTTGTTTCAATGTTTTCACAAGCCTTTTCTAATAGGGACGTCAAAACCAGGTCTTGTTTGGGATAGGGTTAAATTACGGGAAAGAGATAAAGAGTATAGGTAGAGAGCGGGGGTCTTTTGGTGTTTGGATCTTTTCAGTTATACTAGAGCAACATGTAAAAGAGGTAGATGTTCTAAAAAGGGGAAATTTTGTCAAATAACCAATTATAACCTGCCAATAGGGGATGATTTTACCTAATTAAACATTACGTAATTTCGGACAAAAAATAGTAGGCCCTATTTCGTAGGTGTTGTTATAAAATTTAGTAACTACGGCTAGCTTGATTCAAGCCGTTACTAAGTTACGAGATTTTGCAACAACACCGACAGTTTATCGAATATTTTTATCACAAAATTCTTTGCCATTCAAATGAGTATCAACGCCATAGGGCTTTGATTTGAATGAACAAATTTAGAACGTCTTTGCCACCTCTGATCTGTTGCTCTGCAGAACGTTTACTTTTTTAACCTAAACCTTTTTTAATTAGCTGTGTTTATTTCAAAGAGATCATTTTAAAGATAAACCCTTACCAAACACTTCACATTTCTTTATCTTTTAACTAGCGCTGGCACTGTTAAGAAGACAAGAATCCAGGGTGACCTATATCAGATGCCATCCCCTTTCCTCGTAACATGTGTCTCGTTTACATAAAAGCACATATCACACATATTGCAATCACATTAAAGAGTAATCTTTTGTTGAGCAAAACTACTGTTTAACTTGTCCACGCCCAGACTCGTGCATTTTTATGAAATACAGTATAAGCCTTCCCTATTACCTTTCTTAAAGAAATGATGATATAGGCCTAACAGTCACTTGCTGTGGAAGAAAGAAGGATAAAATATAAATCAGTTTTCAAAATTTAATTTAGAATTAACTAGACGGTAAGATAGAAAAATGTATGGCAGAATTTGATTGATCGGGTGGTGTTTTACTCCTCTTTACAGAGTATCTCAGTAATTTCACGACAGCTGGAGAACCTACTGATGGATTCCATATTTTTCTCGGACCAATTGATTCATTAGGTTAAATTTCTGGAGTCAAAATATGGACGGCATCATGCATGTAACTTTTAGGCCTCTATGAACATAAATATTTATTTCATCTAATCTCTCGAATAATGTGGTAAAATTACTGAAGCTGGAAAATCATTGGGATAAGGGACTAAGCCCTATCCTCCCAAGTTGTAATGAGCTTGCTGGAAGTCTGATATAGCCAATAAACGAAAATAGCACCGAACAGATAACAGTGAGTGACTAGACATTGCATTTCTAAAATGAAAAAAGTAAAATACAGACAACAACATCTAAATTCAGAAAAATTATCGCAGAGCAAAATGTTTCAACCCCAGCCTGTCAGTGATCTGACTGACTGTGGTAAATACTATCACACTTCCAACATGATCTTTTTTTACGAGACAGATCACAAATTTATTTGTGCGTGTCCATAAAGTTATTAGATGCTTACATATCTGTAAGCTCAGTACTAAAGAACAGAACATAAGATCTCAAAGTTGTATGTTCAATCTCAAGGCTTACAAATCTAACTATTTGATCAGATTAAACTATAAAATGATATTTTTGTCGTGTTATAGAATGGGGTGTCAATTGACCTGACCTGTATCCTTGAATTAAGTCAGATTTGAGCGCTTGGGTTAAAATTACCAATGTGTTAAAAAACAGTGCAATTTTATACCCCAGAATTGGCATGTCAGTGAAAACTTGCTTGCTTGTTAATTTAAGAATGAATGGATACTTTATATGCAATTGTATTTAGAAAGCATTGAAACCATTGAAACATAACAGATTAGGAACATTACATAGATACTTTGTTGCAAGATTTTTTTTAAATCCAATTTACAACTATAGAAGTTGATCGGCAAAGAGTATATGAGTATTAGGAAGCATTTTGTATCATTTATGGACATAAGACAAATTGAATCACGGTCATAAGACTGCAATACCATTCTGTTCATTTTGAAAAGAGCCATATTATGCCTGTTATTTCCCAATACCATAATATCATTTCAGACACTGTTGATGTTCCCGGTATGGTCATTTTCAAACGATATTTAAATATTACCTAACCTATTAATGTGAAAGCGTTTATTCAATAGAAAATTGCAAAATGAAATTCCACATTTTATTGTATGCATGATTATAATGTCACCTGCATGATACTAGCCCCAAGGCCGTCAGTATTTCAAATGTAATATAGCGGGTACTCTTGCAAGTACGATTCATTTGATCAAATTACTCCCTTCTGGTTTCATAGATCACCTGCTCAAGTAGGCCTTCACCAATTCACATATATCAATCATAGCATGGACAATAATTTGTACAAGTTCATCTCATGTAGAAAAAAATGGAACACACACAAAAACAATGATCCAATTTGATAATTATCTACATACACTCCTCAAAAGTTCTAATTGGCCACTTTTTAAACTCGTTTTACTAGAAAATGACTGAAACATAAAAAGTGAAATTTTGACAGTTGTTCATCTATTTAATAAAGATTTCGAATAACTAAATCATAACGCCGATTGTTTTGTTTTGCATAAGTTATTGGTGAAAAACGCATTTTGGTCAAACATGCACGAAAAACACTTGCGCTATTCAAAACTCGTTAATGTTAGATACATCATGTCCTAAACAGCCTAGAACATGGAAAAAACAGAAAACTTTACCAAAGCCAAGTAACGCGGCTATACTAGAGAGCTTAGAATGATCGAATTTGGCAGGTCAGTTATAGGGGTATGTTGTCGATAATTTATTTGACCATTCTTTAGTTAACAGAACAAAGATAAATTTGTTTTTTGGTTTCTGGTACCTTTGGCAATAATTTTCATGTTGTTAAAATTTTCAGTCCTCCCAATTCTGCCTAAAGAGGGCTGTTCTAGGAATTTCCAAGAACCGGAAGTAGATATGTAAATATGACGCTTACAAAGCCGATGAACATCGGATACCCTTTCAGCCCTTTAGATTGTTAGACTAAATCGTAATCTACATGAAAAAAGTTATCAGCGCAATTTGTACGACCGGGGGCAAAATTACCCATTTTCCAGCCATTTCCAGGCATATCTGGAAACCATTCTTCTCAACAATGTCATTCCTGTGTCATTAATTGATAGGAAATCGCCACATATTGACAACAAACCACATACAAACGCATTCATTATCACTTAAAAGTTAAATTTTAGCCCCATTAAGCATAATGGGTTGGATTGAAGAAATTACAGACAACCATAGATAACGCAACATTTTGGACGATCTGTATCATAATTGTTCCTCGCGAATGGAGAAAAATATCAAGGCAATACACCCTTGTCTTTGAAATAATCATTAGAAAGCAATGACAAGCCATGATGAATTTTGACTGGAGAAAATAAGTAATTTGCCTCTGTTTGTGACTTTTCATTTGTAGGGGTGTTTATCTGATGCCATTGTTTTGAAAATGTTTTGTTATAAGAAGCTATTGAAATTTTGTGTAAATTATGACAAATGAATATGTCAGCTGGTGATATTAAAATGAATATGTTTTGAACAAAGTTGTAGTCTGTACTTCCCAAAATATGAGGTGGCCAATTAGAACTTTTGAGTAGTGTAGAAGAGCATAGCATGGCCCAAAGGGTATCTCGTTTTACTACTATTTCTGTAATTTCTCGAGGTAATAATTAAATTGAAAGGCCTTAAAGTGACATTTCAGAATTATTTTTACATAAATTTTACTTTTACTCTATCTGAAAGAGCAAGTTTTCTTAGGAAAATTCTGAAAATTTCAAGT
This sequence comes from Fragum sueziense, assembly GCA_963680895.1. Taxonomy (NCBI): domain Eukaryota; kingdom Metazoa; phylum Mollusca; class Bivalvia; order Cardiida; family Cardiidae; genus Fragum; species Fragum sueziense. The sequence continues at coordinate 71,544,089 of OY804593.1, forward strand.
CAAAACATTGAACCGTTTACGAGAGATATATATTTGTGGGCTAAAATTAAACAAATGGTTGTGGACAACAGTTCAGATTTATATAGAATTTGTCATTTCTGTCTCAACTTTGGAGGCGTATTTTTCGCTTATAGATAACAACTTAAAAAACTGATAGCTTTTGTACGCATTAGAATAAACAATCTTTGCATCAAGACATACTTTTAAAAAATGAAATAAATGTGAAATGTCACTTTAAGATGTTTTTAATCAACTTTGCACTATTTCTTACTTAAGAGATATCAGCATTATCTAAAATACCAACAGACATGCTCTTACTATGCAAATATTGACATGTTCTTAATGTGCAAAATTTGATACTGGCATGTTTGTTCAAAATATGTCTGCTGCAAACACGCAAACTAATATTCTGACTATATACAATTTCTACTAATCAATCTAGAAGAAACTGTTATTGAAATAATGAGTAAAAATATATTTTTTTTTTCAAAAAATAGCAAAACATTATGATAAACTGCAAAATTATTTTTCTTTGTCATTTTGATACATGTAAGCATGGTGGGTGGGGTAATCTTTCACGGAAACTTGATAATAAGCAGATCATAAAATCGTGAAAGACAATGAAAATAGTGTTCTATTGCATGTTTAGACTCTTATCTGTGTTCTAATCAACAAAACATTGAGCAAAGGTGAAATCGATTGGTTGATTATTATGGTATTTTTCGTCTAGCCTGCCATGAAAATTAGACATGCAAAAATTTTGGGTCTCTCTTTAAGAACCATATTTTCACCAATTTCCTTCTAGCTGATTTTGGTAGATTTTTAAATGGTGATATTACAGATTATGAAAAATATGAAAATAGCAAAAGATTATGTTTAACTGCAAAGTTAATTTTTTGTGACATTTCTATACATGTAAATGTGGTGGGTGGGGTAATCCTGCACGGAAACCTACTATTAAGCAAATCATAAAATCGTCGGAGATTATGAAAATAGAGATTCATTGCATTTCTAGACTCTTATTTTTGTTCCCTTCAACAAAACATTGAGATAGGGTGAAAAAGAAAGGTTAATTTTGGGATTTTATGGCATATTGTGTCCAGCCTGCCTAGATAATCAGACATGCACAAATTTTGGGTCTCCCTTTTTAGACCACTTTTTTACCAATTTCTGTCGCTTTGATTTTGGTAGATTTTTAATCAGTAATTCTACATAAATTTAGCATCATAAAAGTAGCAAAATATTATGTATAACTGCAAATTTAATTTTTTGCGGCATTTCAATACATGTAAATGTGGTGGGTGGGGTAATCCTTCACGAAAATCTAATAGTAAATAAATCATAAAATCGTGAGAGACAATGAAAAAAGTGTTTCATTGTATTTCTTGTACTCTAATATATGTTCATTTCAACAAAACAATGAGAAAAGGTGGAATAGATGGGTTTATAGTGTGAATTTATGTTATTTTGTGTCCAGCCTGCAACAAAAATTAGACAAGCAAAAATTTTGGGTCACCCTTTTTGAAGCAAATTTTCACCAATTTCCGCCCGATAGATTTTGGTACATTTTTAAACAGTGATTCTACAGATATTTAACATTATAAAAATGCAAGAAACATTTCTGTTGCAATTAGTTTGAGGTTCGGCCCATTTTTCGGGTTTATTGACTGGACTAAAGAGCTTCAAAAAATCGAAAATAAGGTCAATATGGCATCACATTTTAGCGTAGAAGCATGTGCTTGTCATTGAAAACCATTTAACCCTTTACCAAACGACAAAATTTTAGGGTGATCCACTTTAAAAACTGCCACAAATGACAAAATTGAGGTTATTTAAGATAGAATTTGTGTAAAATATGGCACAGAAAATATTGAGACAAAAGGAGAAACTGCTGGTTATCAGCAGTTTCTTCTTTTGTTTCAATGTTTTCCCAAGCCTTTTCTATTAGGGACGTCAAAACCAGGTCTTGTTTGGGAAACGGTTAAAAGAAGAGATTCGATTCGTTCCTTCAATTAGAAAGAAACGAAATTGGATTTTCCGGGGTTATTGAAGACGGCATCTAACCGATGGCTGTCAGATTCTGTTTGATAACAATGATTTTGTCTGAATCAGGATGTTTATGCTTTAAAAGCAAAATAAAACAAGTCTTGTTTCAGACGATCCTGTACCTGTATAACATTTTTGGCTAGCGCTTTACGTTGGGTACGTCAAAACCAGGTCTTATTTACCTCTTTTGTCTCAATCTTTTCCCAGGTCTTTTCCCAAGTCTTTTCTATTAAGGCTGTCATAACCACATCTTATTTGGGAAAGGGTTAATGACTAAAATAACCGACAAGTAAAAATCTATTACATACACCCATAAACATAGACTGATAAAAGCATTCTTTTGAATGTAGATTATCACATTTCTTCTTTTGTCTTTATGTTTCCATTTCTATCAGAGACGTCAAACCAGGTGTTTGGGGGTAATGTTTAAAGATCTCTAACCTGCGTTACTGGTCCGGGTAAGTATTTAGCCAGATACGCCAAACACACAGACAGCCCGCCATACACGAACACTACAGGGAAACAGTAAAAACATGATCAGGGATGATTTTTGGCCGGTCCGTTGGGTGACTTTTTTCACAGGAAATGCCAATTAAATTGAAATATATGGACCAAATTGGCCACATTTTATTCTTGAGTGCGGGAATTTACAAAAGACACATTGTTCTGCTCAAATATGCAATGAAACTCGGGCAATCTTTAACAACTTTCGTTCAATTTCGCGAATTTGATCCAGGAATGGCTTATGAATCAAAAAGCCTGATTCATAAGCCAGAATACACTATGCATCCTTGCTTATTTTCCTTTTTTCTACTCACGGATCATCGGCCCAAAAGCCAAAAATTCAAAACCGATCACTTGTGACACAGGCTAATAAGCTAAACATAAGCCAGGGTCCACAAACGCACAATCGGATCGAGGTCCGTGTTGTTCTATTTAAGGAATGAATGCAATTTTATTTTTTTCATGCAGGTATGAAAAATAAAATCTAATCACACTGCATGAATCCGCGAAGCGGTTCATACAAAAGTGTGATTAGATTTTATTTTTCATACCTGCATGAAAAAAAATGCATTCATTCCTTATAATTTAATGATACATTTTATTACCGTAAATAGTAATATTTGCGAATAGAAAAGATGAGAAATCGTTCGGACTATGTTCAAAGAAGCGGACAGATGTGCGATATCTGCCCGCTGCCAAGGTATTCAGATCTTACGCACGTGCCGTTCCGTGACGAAAACTTTAAATGACGTCATAAAAAGCGCGCGTAACTGCAACGTCGTTTACAGCGAATTCAGTCGTCGTAACGTTATTTTCCATCCTCTCAAGTGCGTTTTAAGCAATAACTTTTTGAAATTGAGTTTGTTTCAACTAGAAAATCTATTTAAGAGTAAGATTTAATGATAAAACTTGCAGTTTACTGCTCAAAACGAACGTAATATGCCGATTTGTACAGGACACATCCATGTATCCATATTGTTGACTCCGAAAGAAGTTCCGGCAATGTCATTTTTTTTTTCATGGAGTTATGAAAAAAAATTTAGCCAATCAAAACGCTCGGATTTTTATGAAATCAACTTATTTAAGGAATGAATGCAATTTTATTTTTTTCATGCAGGTATGAAAAATAAAATCTAATCACACTGTATGAATCCGCGAAGCGGTTCATACAAAAGTGTGATTAGATTTTATTTTTCATACCTGCACGAAAAAAATAAAATTGCATTCATTCCTTATAATTTAATAATACATTTTATTACTGTAAATAGTAATAATTGCGACTAGAAGGAATGAGATATCGTTCGGACTATGTTCAAAAAAGCGGATAGATGTGCGATATCTGCCCGCTGCCAAGGTATTCAGATCTTACGCACGTGCCTTTCCGTGACGAAAACTTTAAATGACGTCATAAAAAGCGCGCGTAACTGCTACGTCGTTTACAGCGAATTCAGTCGTCGTAACGTTATTTTCCATCCCCTCAAGTGCGTTTTCAGCGATAAGTTTTTTAAATTGAGTTTGATTCAAAAAGAAAATCTATTTAAGAGTAAGATTTAATGATAAAACTTGCAGTTTACTACTCAAAACGAACGTAATATGCCGATTTGCACAGGGAACATCCATTTATCCATATTATTGACTCCGAAAGAAGTTCCGGCAATGTCAATTTTTTTTTCATGGAGTTATGAAAAAATTTTTTTAGCCAATCAAAACGCTCGGATTTTAATGAAATCAGCTTATATTAAATTATATTAAATTATAACAGATTATTCTTGTCCTACAGAAACTAAAAGTAAGCAGACTGTATCATTATTTGGTTGTTATTTGGTTTGGTTTTCACCGCAGTCGGATATGGAAACATCGGTAATGATCTTAGTCCAGATCCCGGCTCAAAAACATAATTTTTATTCGGATTGTGCAAGTCATCATGCATGAACGGTTGTTGAAATGAAATAATGAATCTGAAACCATGTTATGTTTACTAAATTTAATAACAGCGAAATGGTATAAATGAAGCAATAATTTGGCAAATGCTCTTGTCCAGCAAGATCAACCCGGGACATCTGAATATGTATTAACCTTACTTCGGCAATGTTTTTTAGCACGCTCAACCAACGGACTTTGCACACGAAAATTAAGTTGTCCGGGTTAATTTTGATGGACAATATAATATATAAATACTGACCTAAAGCTTTTGCTATCAGTGTTTTCGTCCTTTGCGAATAATGTCTCGTCCATCCAATTAGTACATCTTGTAATGTATTTGCTGCCATTGCGTTGATTCCAGAAGATAGGGAGCTATTTGAAAATAAGAAGTTACACACACTATTGGTACACTCGTTCAGTCTGATCACGATATTATGGCACATACTTGAAAAAATTATATGTGACCCATCACACCAAAAGGGACCTTATCAGAATTCCAAAGTCCACATTTTAACAATCGGGCCAGCTTCAGTACAGTCAAATCAGATCCTGCATGTTTAAAATGAACACATAGAAATATCGGAAAAACATTCCAAATTTAGAAAATCACATAAAAGTGTAAAAAGAAATATCGACCCTAGTCTGGCTGCGCGGCCTGACTAGGGTCGATATTTTCACACGTCCTATCAGGTCCCTTTCAGCGTGACGGGTCATATATCTAAAAAACAACAATGTCGAACTCAAACAACTGTGTTATGTATACGTATGTATATTACATATGATTCTCGAATCTTGCAGGAGTATCTGCAGGATTCGAACCAGCACACGTAAATTGAATTGAAAATTACGAATTTACTGTGTTTACTACGGTAAAATCTGTAAACACGTGCCATAATTACGTAAGTGGACTATACATACATCTTTTCCCATTTCAAACGACATTGACCCTATAAAGATTACCACCCGAAAAAAGCAATGAAAAAGAGATAAAAACATTTGGGAATCTGAGCAAGTAATCAGTTAATTAACATTTTATTTTGTTACAACTGGTTCTATGTTCTTGTTATACAAAGCAGACTTACGTTCAATATAGACTATGCTTAAAAATAATTGAAACCCAGACATTTCGTAATGAAGGAAAGAAGTGTTTTTTCATGATAATGTCTTTCCTGTAGCCAACTTTCAAAGACAGCGTCGTTCTTTTGGAGAAAATTTGTTTCCATCTGTTTTTACCTACGGTAGCAAATACATGACTGTATGGCTGTTTCTTGAAAGAATTTGATCTTTCGACTCCGAAGGAATATATATGGTTCTTATGTTACTTGACATCGTTTTGTAGAAAATGAACTATTATTTTGTGTGCATATGAACACGTAGACTAGAACTGAAACATTGAGGAAACAGTACGACTAGAGACGGAATGTACATGGTAAAGTCCAGTCAAGATATCATGGCACATATTTCCATTTTTATTTAAATGTAAACAAGGGAAAAACGCCCTTAATTTTCAGTACAATTTTACATACGTTGGTTCGAATTTTGCAGGTGTGAGACACCTGCAAGATTCGAACCATCACATGTAAAATTACAGTTGTTTTTAGTCTGATAGTTTGTTGTTTACATGAGTAAATTTTGTAAACATGTGCCATAATATCTTGGCCTGGCTGTAGTTTTCTGTGGATGGAAGGACATACTTTTTAAAAACTTACAAACTTATCATTGTTTTAAAAACTTGAAGAGTCGTTAACGGCACGTAAATTTACCGAATAATACACGTTTTCAACGATAACCGCCCGGCTTCTTCCCGTTAATTCAATACTAATTTTAGTTTTTTTTTAATTGTAATTTTAATCTCTAATTGCATTTTTAAATACACAATTTATGCAATAAGTATAGCAAAGTGATATGTACCTCAAGGAACCACTAAATAAAGCTGCTATAAAGATACCAGCTAGGCCGGGGACGTCTTTCAGCACCATCATTACAAAATACGGGACTACCTGTGTAGAGGAAAACATCGAACTAGGATCTGACAAAGCCAATAGCATTTTAACACCGTGTTTCTTAGTCAGCCAACACAAACGTACAGTTTCACCAGGAATTATCTCTCTTACAGATAATTCAGATCACAAAGAAGTTATTGGAGACCACGATAAATATTAGTCATATTTCCCTGGATACGTGTTGATCTCAAATGCCACATAATGGCCATTTTACTGATCCTTGTTCAGTTATATCGGCACTGTTGACAAGAAAAATCCCAATTTTAGACATTCTTTATCGTTTTGGTTGGTAGCAACGTAAAATCAAAAACAATAGTGGGTCTAACCAATTTTTAATGTCCCATCTTATCCACTTTTCTATTATTCCATCAACGGTGTTTTGAACAGTGCTACAGCTTTTTTAAATGCGAAATATCAGTCAATGTTCATTAAACCCTTTGTTGTAGGTATCCATTGCAAATTTACAATCGTCTCATCAAGCCGTTTCCAATGAGTACCCTTACTTAACAGCAAGAAAAACGTAGTGTTTGGTTCAATTCAATTCAATTCAATTCAATAAACTTTAATTCTGACTTGAACGATGGTCGTTCCTCGTCATAAACACATATTTACAACATATTTACATATAACATATTTTGGTATCTAATGATCTAGATAGAATATCTCAACCAAGTAGACATTGCAACCAAATGGGCTTCGTAAGCCAAGTTAATAAGCGAGATGAGTCTTGTCCTCTAGCCAAGTCACGATTTTATGGCGCATGAGTAGTAATATTACAGCAGTAAGTATACGAGTATGCTTACGCCGGAAATGACGTCATACCAAAATCGACGTCATAGGATCAGAGGTGAGTCACGCCCATTTTCTGGGGTTTCCCTTTACGTCATAGATTTACAATTTAACTTTGCTCACAACACAATATCGAACTCAATACTACTGTAATTTTGAATGTAGGCATAATGGTTTGAATCTGCAACTGCAGGATTCTAACAAACGCATGCGAAATTGTATTGAAATTAAGAACGTATCCCATTGTTTATAAAGGGAACATTCTTAAGAATGTGTCATGATATCGTGACTGGATTAAAGTAAGAACACTGATTATGGTGTTCAAAATTTATATAATTTTAACCTTGATAAAGGAAAACAATATAAACATTTACACCAAATTCGCATTTCTGAGCAAAGCAAGACGGCTTTGACGGAGGGGTGTACAGAAGCTATTTATAAATTCACTTCAATATTTGTCGTGTTAAAATATTCTAAAATGTCATATTTATTCACATCCATGTTGTTGTCTTATGTTGTGAATATATAGTTTATTCATAATAAAAGTATTGACATAGTTCACAAAACATTTTACAATAAAACAATTATATGAGTCTAAAATTATAAAGCATGTAAATAACTTTTTAAATGTTTTTAAAACGAATAATACTAGTAATAATTTAGTAAGAATTTTACTTAAAAACTATGTATATACCTCCATTACAAAGATGGCACAAAAAAGATGTAAAATCTTATTTCCATTGTGGTCTTTTAATGGGAGTATAAACATAGAAAGGCATCATCTATCACAGAAAATATCTATATAGGAAATGAAAGACTGTAGGACAATAAATAAATGACTAGGCAAAACACACAATGCAATGACAGTAAAAAGAAGTAGTATTATTTGAATAAAGAAAGTTTTACTTGAGACTTAAATGTTTTAAAATTTGAAATATCTTTAAGAGAACTTGGTAAAGCATTCCATAATTTAGATCCAATAAAAGCGAAAGTTTTCTTCCCGTTGGAGCCAACCTTGGGTAAAATGAAATTGCCAGTCGAATGGGAGCGTGTATTGTAAGAATGAACTGCATTAAAAGAGACAATATTATCATTCATATATTCGGGGCTTAAACCATGGTTTATTTTGAAAAAATTGCATAGAACTATCTGCTCAACCCTTTTATCCACAGGAAGCCAATTCAATTTCTTGAAATGTGCAACACTAATATGCGAAGTATAATCTAAGTTTAAGACAAAGCGAATTAATTTGTTTTGGGTAGTTTGAAGTTTGGTTTTTAAAGATTTACTAAGACCATTGTACCAAAATGAACATGCATAGTCATAATGGCATTGAATAAGTGATGTGGCAATTAATTTTTTTGTCTGTTCAGTAAGAAAATTACGTTTTCTGTACAAAAACTTTAAACGTGAGTTTGCTTTCTTCAGAACTGAGGTAGCAATATCATCACAGGACAAAGACTGATCAAGTGTTACTCCCAAGTACTTGACAGAGGATGAAGATTGTATTTCAACGCCATTACAAGACACATTTAAAGATGAATTTGACTTAAGCTTATATTTTGAACTAAAAAGAATTGTTTCTGTTTTTCCAAGATGAAGTGATAGTTTATTGTCTACTAGCCACTCACTTACTGAGTTCAGATCTTCGCTAAGTTGATTTTCAATTGAAGCTCTTGATTTATCTGCAACTAAAATAGCAGAGTCGTCTGCATACAACAGAAGTTTATTTTTTATAACAGCTGGCATGTCATTCACATAGAGAAGAAAAAGAAGGGGACCTAAGATAGAACCTTGTGGGACACCGCAAGTAACACGTGATGGTTTTGAAAAAGTTCCAGATATATCAACAAGTTGCTGTCTACATGATAAGTAGGATTTAAACCAACGGATAATATCTGTACTCAAGCCTATACATTCAAGTTTCATAATAAGTATGGAGTGGTCTACAGTGTCAAAGGCTTTTTGAAGATCTAACAAAGCCATCCCTACTAGGTTTCCTTTATCCAGTTGGAATCTAACAAAATCAGTTAAATGAATTAAACATGTATCTGTAGAAAATTTTCTTCTAAAACCCGATTGAAAGCTATATAAAATATTATTTTGGTTAAGATATGATTCAAGCTGGTCATATACGACACGCTCAAAAATTTTTGATATCACACTCAAAATTGAAATAGGCCTGTAGTTTCCTACATCCGTTTTGTTGTTTTTCTTGTACAAAGGAACAATTCTTGCTGATTTGAGATCTTCAGGAACAACTCCTTGAATCAATGACAGATTAATTACATGTGACAGAGGACATGCTATCAAAGCAGAACCATCGACAACAAATTTTGCATTTATACCATCTAATCCTGTAGCTTTAGTTGGACAAATACTACTAAGATATTTGTAAACTTTATTTTCTCCAACTAATGAAAAAGAAAAACTATTAAGTTTAATACATTTGCTGGAATAAAATCTAGAAACAAAACTATATCCAAATTTAAAAGACGGAGCAGGGAGTTTTGAGACTAAATTTGATGCCACATTTGTGAAAAACTCATTGAAATGTTCGGCTACTGTGACTTTGTCGAAACAGAGATCTCCATTGACATTAAGACCAATACTTTGACCAGCAGAACATCCAGTCTTTTTGGATGGCATTCCAAGCTGTTTAAGATAATTCCATAATGATTTTGAGTCAGAACTATGATCATTCAATATCTGTGAAAAATATTCTTGTTTTGTTTTATTAATAATACTTTGGGTTTTGTTTCTGAGATTCTTAAATGTTTCATAATTTTCATCAGTTTTTTCACGTTTAAAAGTATAAAATGCCTGATTACGCTCTTTAATACTGAGTAGGACAGTTTCATTTACCCAAGGTTCAGTTCTCTGTTTAGTTCTTATTTCTTTAAAGGGGGCTAGCTTGTCAATGACATTTAGAAAAATTGTTTTAAACTGCATCCAAGCATCAGAGGCATTATCACACAACATAACAGGAGACCAGTCAACAGATAACAAAGCGCTTTCCAAGTTCTCTTTACTGTAATTCTTAAGTGATCTTATCTTCACTGTTCTATGCGTACCAATGACATTCTTATGAACCTTTCTAGTGCAATAAATCATGAAGTGATCACTAAAAGAAGTTTGCAACACACCATGCTGTAAAATTTTATCTTGGTCTGAAGTAAGGATTAAATCTATTGTAGTTGAAGAACTGGAACAGACGCGGGTAAAATCATTTATCAATTGGTTAAGATCAAACATAGTTAAAAAAGACTTTAGATTGCTAAGATGAACACATTTACTATATTTAGAAACATCTGTATTGAAATCACCTAAAATATAAGATTCATAGTCATTAAAATGAGAAGATTTAGAACAAACATCTTCAAGTACACTGTAAAAGTTAGCTTGTTTTGGTGGTCTATACACAGCAGCAATCAAAATAGGTTTAGTCTTTGGGAGCAAAAGTTCAATCCAGACAGCTTCAAGTTGATCATGTTGTAAGTCTATGCGTGTGTTGAAAGCCAAATCAGACCGTATGTATAGACAAACACCTCCCCCATGTCTGTCCCTATCACGACGAACAAGGCTGTAGTCATTGATTACTAATTCAGAGTCAAAAATGGAGCTGTCCAACCAGGACTCTGAAATACCAATACAGGCAGCTTTTGACTGAGCAGCAATCATCCTGATTTCATCAAGTTTTGGCAGAAGACTCCTTGCATTTACATGAAGAAAGTGAAGTCCACGCTTATTGAAGATTTTGAAATCACCATTTTGGTTGGAAACTGGTGTAGAACTGTCAGGGCCAGGACATGGATGAATATCTCCACTGAGCAACAACATTGTGTTCAACCAGCAAATTGGGCTGCATGATGATGAAGTGTCCCTTGTCTTAGTGTTGGAACTCATGTGGACTTTGTTGATATGCTCATACAGGTATAAATGGCCATAAGGTATGGTATTTGACAGCACTGATCCAATAATAGGTACATCCGGATATATGGTCAGTTCATTTGTATTGTATGTTTGGCGAGTGTTTATTGTTAGACATCGAAGTAATAGTATAGGTAGTAGCTTATATAGTTCCATGTTTACTCATTAGCTTTTGATTCTACAAACGTGTTAATAAAACGATGATTTTGTTATTTTCTTCTTTGTTTACAAATTGATGCCTTCCTATGTTATCTCCCTTGTCCTGTAAAGGCTTTCAAATTGGAACAGTTCAAGTTTTAGCTGTTTAGAAAAAGGTTAATTTATTTTTTTTAACTTTACCTGATTTGCGCTTTCTACATATCCGCCCTTAACCGGGTCACATTCTGTTATTCTATAGTAGGCAAATAACATCAAGCCAAACAATGTCAATGTACCAACAAAAATGATGTCCAGAGGTACATTCAGAAGAACTAATCTGAAAATTAGATAAAAGAAGCTACTCTCCACACAAAGGTTATCACTTTTACAACTCGACCGATTAACCTCGTGATAATTGACTATTATGATGCTATTCACGTACGTATTTTAGTAGGCAAATAACAACAAGCCAAACGATATCAATGTACCAACAAAAGCTATGGCCAATGATGAATACAAAAGGAGAAGCCAAAATATTTGACTAAAGTAAAATGGTAAAAGTTTGATTATCTATTTCAATGTAGGTTCAAACAAATATATGCCAAAGCTTTATTTTGAAGTAAAAATGTTAAAGAGATTTTTCGCCAATGAACAATAAACACATTTGTTTTCTTTAGTCACTTCTTTGATGCAAAACACTATAGTTTGTGACTTCAAAATTATTTTAACGATATCATTCCCAAACAATTTGGATCACCATCAGGTTCCGAATAGGCATAAGGTTTTTACACGATGTCCAACACTTTAAATATTAGCTTAATAGAATGTAGGGTAGGACGTCCCATTGTACGTCGAGAAGAAATGTGATGTATATCCATGTGATCGTCTGGAGAGGAATGATCAGCCTGAGCAAACACACAATCTTACATTATCTACACTACTTGGTGTCTATTTTTGAATAAAGGGACACCATTATGTCTAACAATAAATTAATATGAAAATAAGGCAAAGCCTCTGAACGGGGTCAAATAGATCTAGTTGTTGTTTTTTAGCTCCACTGGCCGAAGGCCAGCGAGCTATTGTCATGGCGTTGTGTCCGTCGTGCGTCCGTGCGTCCGTCCGTCCTTGCGTCCGTTAACTTTTTCTTTAAACATCTTCTCCTCTTATACCAGTGGGCCAATTTTGACCAAACTTGGCAGGAATGTTCATTGAGTGACCCTTTTCAAAACTTGTTCGCGAATTTTTGTTTCGTCAAAAAATGTGGGCGTGGCAGGGCGGGGCTTATCAGACTTAGAGAAATCATAAGAAAATTCCTTAAAAATCAACCATTGGGCCAATTTTAACCAAACCTGGCAGGAATGTGCCTTGAGTCATTCTTTTCAAAATGTGTTCACAAATTTTTACATTTGTCAAAAAATGTGGGCATGGCAGGGAGAAAGGGGCTTATCAGATTTAAAGAAACCATAAGAAAATTCTTTAAAAATCAACCATTGCACCAATTTTAACCAAACCTGGCAGGAATGTGCCTTGAGTCATTCTTTTCAAAATGTGTTCACAAATTTTTACATTTGTCAAAAAATGTAGCCGTGGCATGGAGAAAGGGGCTCATCAGACTTAAAGAAATCATAAGAAAATTCTTTAAAAATCAACCATTGGGCCATTTTGAACCAAACCTGGCAGGAATGTGCCTTGAGTCATTCTTTTCAAAATTTGTTCACAAATGATTACATTTGTCAAAAAATGTGGCTGTGGCAGGGAGAAAGGGGCTTATCAGACTTAAAAAATCTTAAGAAAATTCTTTAAAAATCAACCATTTGGCCAATTTGAACCAGACTTTGCAGGAATGTTCTTTGAGTCTCTCTTTTCAAAATTGATTCACATTTTTTTACATTTGTCAAAAAAGTGGGCGTGGCAGGGAAGAAGGGGCTTATCGGACTTAGAGAAATCATAAGAAAATTCTTTAAAAATCACCATTGGGCCAATTTGAACCTGACTTTGCAAGAATGTTCTTTGAGTCTCTCTTCAAAATTTATCCACAAATTTCAAGATTTGGCTGTGTAAGGCTTACAAGAAATCATGAGATAATTCTTCCACTTTAGCCAGTGGAGCGATTCAGGCCCTCCTGGGCCTCTTGTTTATCATATCATTTCTTTAAATGATCTGACAGTAAAAAGACAAATTAAGTCAAAGAATGGCCAATACATGTTTTGAATTTGTAAGAGCAGTCGTCTATGCCCCAAGTCATATTGTAGGCTTCTGGGCCAAATTCAAAGAAAAAACCCTTACAACTCCGTTTTAGTTCGGGTTCTTAACTTTCTTCTTTTCTCTCATCATTTTCCTTATTCTTTAGCATTTGGGAAGTCAAAGGCAGTTATTGTATCGGAAAAGGGTTATTCATGATCAAGAATCAGGCCTAGGGCCTACACATTCTCGTGCAAATTCATGACATATCAATTAAAATAAAAATACGTTAAGTTTGGTCTCGACTTTAAGTTTGAGTTTTTTGGGGGTTTACGCCGTTTTCAACTACCAGGGTCATATCGCGGCCGCTGGAGCACCTAACCATGGATTCCTGTTATTTCTCAAACCAGTACTACCACAATACCCTTACCAAGCCTCCAGCTGCTCGCCCACTTAGGTTAACGATTTCAAACCCATTGGTGGGTGACAATTTTATCAGAAAGGGTATTAGCCGCGGCATCGAACCCAGGACCTCTCGAATGAGAGGCAGGTGCACTACCAACTCCGCTAAGGCCGCGGCCTGGTCTCGACTTAAAAAAACCTAGCTTCGCAAAGTTCTATTCGGTCACTCATGACTTATTAGTTCTAAACACTAATTAATTCCGTCGTCCGTGACTTCTTTAACCCTTTCAAAATAAGGAATGCTTTTGGTGTCACTTATAGAAGAAAAACTGAGAATTTTAAGACAAAAGAAGTGATTGTTGAAAATTTCTCCTTTTGTCTGAATATTGTATGTGCCATATTGTACATTTATCATATCTTTAATTTACCAATTGCCATTTTGTCGTCTGCAGCAACTTTCAAATTGGACGACCCTAATTTTTTGTCGTTCGAGAAAGCGTAAAATTGGACCGGTATATCGTCGGTCACGTTTAAAATTGTTGTAACTACAGGTTATTGAACATTTTCGAATGTTGCCGACGATATAGTTCCAGGCCCGTAGGAAGCAATTTCATATTGGGGGGGGGGGGGGGGGGGTTGGCTAAAGCCCTTGTCCTGAATATTGGGGGGGGGGGGGGGGGGGCTAATTTGGATTTTCCCAAAATTTACAGTGTAAAATTAAGAAAATTTGGTATTTTTGGTCAGCATGGGGGGCGGGGCTTAGCCCCCCCTAGCCCCCCCCCTGTTCCTACGGGCCTGAGTTCTATCATTTGGCAGTCTCAACTTTTATCCAATTAAGTGCGAATGTATGAAAGAAACCTTAGTGGATAAAATCTTAGTAAATAGCGAAGGCAAGAGAGGAAATTTCTGATAACAAGCATTTTCACATTTTAACAAGCATTTTCTCCCTTTGTCCAAATGTTTCAAAATCCTTCCCTAGGATTAACATCGAAACTAGGTCTGGCTTATGAAAGGGTTAAAAAGAGTTGTAGAGATCTGCGTAGGCCTATTTTTTGCTTTGATACAGCATTTTGGTCTAATGGAGAATTCTAAAAAATGATTAGATCTGCAAATCTTTTCCATCATTTAGATTTATTTCAATAATTCCTTCTTAAGTTCTATAATTAGAAATAGATTTGGATAAAAAAGCTACGAATGGCACAGCCATTCGATTGTGTATAAAAGACGCGCGTTTCCAAACAACGCCACTTGACGTCTGATATCGCGCGGGAAAGGGAACGTCGCGGGGAACGCTGATAAACAATGCTGACGTCACAAAGTCAAAACTGACTGGTTTACGAAATTGCGATATTTCATTGTTACGGGACCCCATGTAACGGATGTAATTTACACTAAACCAATTCACAATCTCAGTATCTTGGATAAAGCCTGGCAAAAGGACAACCGAGGGGTGTCCGAAAACCGGAAAAAATTCAGAACGAGACTCGCGCAACTCAACCAAAAAACACAATATAACAAGCACTGAAATCTATACGCCCACAATACCGTAAGCCGTGGTCAATTCCATTGACCCCGGTATAAA